>JAMXBB010000001.1:72573581-72739259 GCA_024138015.1 Lumnitzera littorea | reverse complement strand
GTCAAAGCGCCCCTTGAGCTGGCTAAGACCTAAAAATATGAAGAAGACTTGGATCGTACCCTTAATGAGCTGACTCTCCAAGGCGGTCAAAGCATCCCATGAGCTGGCTAAGACCTAAAAATTTGAAGAAGACTTGGATCGTGCCCTTAATGAGCTGACTCTCCAAGGCAGTCAAAGCGCCCCTTGAGCTGGCTAAGACCTAAAAATTTGAAAAAGACTTGGATTGTGCCCTTAATGAGCTGACTCTCCAAGGCGATCAAAGCGCCCCATAAGTTGGCTAAGACCTAAAAATATGAAGAAGACTTAGATTGGGATAGTGCTCCATGAGCTTGCTAAATCCCTGAAAGATTATAAGTTGAGCAACATTTTGTGAGTTGGGTGACTGGGAGCCTATAAAACTCCAAATTGGGACTGTTTTAGGAGTCAGCTAAAAACTTAAGAAACTTAAGGTTGGGACTATGCTCTATGAACTGGCTAAATCCTTGAATGAGAATATGAGTCGAAGTAACGCTCCATAAGTTGATCGAAGCGCTAAATCCCTTGAAGAAATTTTGAGTTGAATAACGTTGTGTGAGTTGGATGATTAGAAGTTGAAGGCACACTGGGACCATGATTTATGAGCTAACTATCTCGCTAATAAATTGTCTTTTTTTTTTAGAAAATAAGCTATTATCCTTAGGGGGATACCAATTGTCAATGCAATGTTTTATCAGGTTTAGAACCACTTACCTGGTTTCACTGATAGCTCCCAAATCGTCTCTCGTCTTATTAAGCAGTCCGATTAGAACCATCAATTCTGACCCTTACTATTGCTTTTCTTGTTCTAGTTCTTCTTCTTCTTTCTTCTGCCGTCTCTTTCCAAAACCCGTATTTTTCTTTTTTTCTCTCTCTCTTTTTTTTTTTTTTTTGAAAACAACTTAAGCTTGAATCGAATGTGAAACATATTCTTCTCGAACAAGGATGTCCTGTATTGAACTTCTGGTCCAAACATTGGCTTTCTAAGCAAGCATCTGTTCTAAAACGAGTTTCTACTTATACGCCACACGTTACTCTTTTTGAACATAGCCCTGTCCTGAAAAATAGGAACAAATCCCCCTTTCTTTAGGGGGTTAACTACAATAAAGTATTTAAAAGAATTTTTTATCAATAGTCATCGCTTCAAATTAAGTGATTATTTTTTTGTGGTTCTTATGTGTAAGGTTTACTTGGGTAGATGATAGAGCGAGAAGTGGGCTCTTTTAGTGGAATGAGAAAAAGAAAGGCTAAGGATATTATTCAATGCTAATGACTAATAGGAATACCAACTTTGCATGTAGAAAATGAAAATGAAAATGAGACCACAATAATAGTAAGATTATTTGCAAAAATTTCATTAATGTTCAAGGATAATACATCTTCAATGCATCAGCATTTATTGGGTCCTTCAAATCTAGACCGTCCATTTGAGATAAGATAACAGCTCCCTCAGGCAATACTTTCTTCACAGTGTAAGGCCTTTTATAGTTTGGGGCAAACTTCCCTCTTGAATCAGTTGTGTTAGGCAACGTCTTCCTCAACACCATATCTCCTTGCTCAAAACTTTGAGGTCGTACTTTTTTGTTGAAAGCCCTGGCCATTCATTACTGATAGCAAATGTTGTGGCATAAAGCTGTCAACCTCTTTTCATCAATTAGGTTTAACTGCTCAACATGCTTCTTTACCCAATCAGCCTCATCTAACTGAGTTTCCGACAATATTCTAAGAGACAGGATCTCAACCTCCATTGGCAGTATAGCTTCCATTCCGTATATCAACGAGTAGGGGGGTTGCCCCTGTTGATGTTCTGATAGAAGTTCGATAGGCCATGAGTGCAAATGGTAACATCTCATGCCAATCTCGATACGTAATGGCCATCTTCTCAATAATTCTTTTGATATTCTTATTAGCTGCTTCCACGGCTCCATTCATCTGGGGCCGATAAGAAGTAGAATTTCTATGAATGATCTTGAAGTGTTGGCATAACTCGGACATCAATTTATTATTCAAATTCGTACCGTTGTTAGTGATAATTGTTTCTAGCATACCATACCGAGCCAGTATGTCTCTCCTGATGAACTTGACGATTACTCCCTTCATCACACTAGAGTAAGATGAGGCTTCAACCCACTTAGTGAAATAATCAATAGCTACCAATATAAATTGGTGCCCGTTAGATGCTTTTGGAGTGATTAGGCCAATGATATCTATTCCCACATCGAAAAAGGTTATGGTGCTGATAGTGTATGCAACTCTTGAGATGGAGCATTTATCCTGTTCGCATAAATCTGGCATAAATGGCAGCATCTAACATGTGCGATACAATCAGCTTCTACTGTTGACCATTAATATCTCATCCTCATGATTTTCTTAGCAAGCATGTAGCCATTCATTTGGGGGCCACATACTCCCTCGTGCACTTCTTTCATCAGCATCTCTACCTCTTTCCTGTCTATACAACATAAAAGTTACTGTCAAACGATCATCGGTACAGCATAGAATTGCTCATCAAGTACTAAGCTGCCAATCTTCTAATTAATTTTTTATCCTTCCTCTCTACTCCTTCGGGGTACATACCATGTTGTAAAAATATTTTGATATCATGATACCAAGGTCTTTCATCACATGAACTTTCCATTGCCAAACAAAAAGTGGGCTTTTCTTCAATTTCAATTTTAAGTGGCTGAGTCTCCACTCCTTTCGATATCTGAATCATTGATGCCAAAGTAACAAGAGCATCAGCAAATTGGTTTTAAACCCTTGGTACGTACACGAAGGTAATCTTTTCGAACTTGGTTATCAACTCGACCAAGTACTGGCGATAAGGCACTAATTTGGGGTCTTTCGTCTTATACTTACCCCGAGCTTAGCCTATAATCAACGAAGAATCTCCATATACCTGTAATTCCCGTATCTCTTTAAACAATGTGATTTTGAGTCCTAAAATACACGCCTCGTATTCTGCAATGTTATTAGTACATGGGAAAACCAATCTCACAGCCATTGGAAATTATGTACCTCCGGCGATACTAGAATTACCCCTACTCCACATCCGGACACATTAGCTGCTCCATCAAAGAACATTATCTACCCTAAAGATTTTTCGACTATTTCACCATCAGAATCATTTCCCGCTACTAAGATGTTTTCATCAAGAAATTCAACCCATGCTCCTTGAGGGGTATCCTCAGAAGGATTCTCTGCTAACTGATCCACCAAAGCTTGCCCCTTGATTGAACTTTGGCTCACATACTTAATGTCAAATTCTGTCAGCAACATCTGCCACTTTAAAACTCTACCAATGAGAGTCGGTTTCTCAACTAAGTATTTTAAAGGATCATGTTGTGTTATCAACTCAATCTGATAATATAGCGTATATTGTTTGAGCTGATGCATAACCCAGACCAATGCACAACAGGTTCTTTTAGCTTCTAAGTATTTTTGCTCTCCTTCTGTAAACTTCTTACTTAAATAGTAAACGACTCGCTCTTACCCTTCTTCATCCTTCTGACCAAGCACGGATCCCATGGATTCCGGCATTATGGTCAAGTACAAGAACAACGGCTTTCCAGGTTTAGGTGCTACCAACATTGCAGGTTTCATGAGATATTCTTTGATTTTCATGAAAGCCTCTCCACATTCCTCATTCCAGCTAATCGTTGTGTTCTTCTTTAATAGCTTCAAAAGAGGGTGACATTTTTCCATTAACTATGAAATGAATCAGGCTATGTAATTTAAACACCCCAGCAATCCTCGTACTTCCTTAAGCGTTTGTGGAGGAGGCATGTCAAATATAGCTTTGGCCTTATCGGGATCGACTTCAATACCTCTTTGGCTGACTATGAATCCCAACAATTTTCCTGACGTCACACCAAAGGTACACTTCTCTGGATTTAATTTCAAGTGGTACTTTCTCAACCTATCAAACAACTTCCTCAGGTTTTCTAAGTAATTTTCCTCCTCTTTGGATTTCGCAATCATATCATCAACACACACTTCTCTTTCTTTATGCATCATGTCACGAAAGATTGCAACCATGGCCCTCTGATATATTGCACCTGCATTTTTCAGCCCGAACAACATCACCTTATAGCAAAATGTTCCCCACGTCATAATAAAAGTCGTCTTTGTCTTATCCTCTTCAGACATCCGAATCTAATTATATCCCAAAAAACCATTCATGAAAGAGAATAGATGATTTCCGGTGGTGTTATCCACAAACACATCAATGTGAGGCAATGGAAAATTATCCTTAGGCGTTGCCTGGTTGAGATCTCGAAAGTCTACACACACTCTAACTTTCCCATTCTTCTTCATTACCGGAACAATATTAGCTACCCATTCCGGGTAATCCGACACCTGTAAGCCCCAAAACTAGCCATTCGAGGTTTCGATCAGTTGAAAGACTCGATCGAATCTAAATTATAAAGTAAAGCTAGAAATATTAGTAAAAATGATCCCGTAAGTTTGAATTTAAGAAAATAAGCAATAAAATAAAAGACTATAAAAATTCTAAATTTTAAATATATAACTTGTTATTTATCGAAAATACGTAAAATGCATTCTGATAATTAACGAATCGTTAAAAATAAATTATATGTATACTAAAAATAATAGAATGACCTAAATAATATTTAGGAATATTTATTTATACTATATATGAATTTACATGTAGGTATAAATGCATGAGCAAGTTTCTCCTATGTTTTTATCTGATTCAAATCAAGCTAGGCATACTAAGTCAGGGTCGATCCAGTCAGGCTATCCTGAAATGTCTGTACCATGAGTGGATTGTATTGAACATATTTACCCATCTTCTTGACATACAACCTAGTGTGAAGCTTGGGGCAACCCGTCCCGTTATACTTTTCGAATTCTGGTATCTTAAACTTCTCAGGGTATAATCCCATGTCATATGCGGAAAACTCTATGATCCCCACCTATTCAAATCCATTACACCCTATAAATGCCTTCATCTTCTCAATGATCTGTTGCGTCAATTTCTTTTCCAATTCTTTCAAGCTGTCCGTACTTAGCTCATGGTCGACAGGTCTCGGGGCTGCATACGTGTCAGGTTTAAAGGTCGGGTTGTCTTTCGGGTAAACTCCTTTTGACTCGAATGGGTCTTTTTGATATTCGTGCTCTGCTTCAGGAGCTTATGTATTCTTCCTATAATGGGTTTTGGAACCTTCTTCATTAGCCAATGCTGTAGCTCGCAACAAAACAATGTTATCTGCTAGGAAGCTCATTTGTTCTGCCATCTTTTCCATAGCCATTTCTATAGAATGAAATCTCAGCTCGAAGGGATCATTGATCCCAAGGTCTCCATCATTTCCTTAAGTGGTGGCCATCCTGGTTTGGGAACAGGTTCTAATCAGACTTCTCTAAAAGACTTGACGTTTGGGAGCTATCTTGAAATTTTACCTGAACTGTTTATTGAACAACTCAACAAAGGGTTAGTATATATTACATTTTCCTAAAAAAGGGTGGTTAACCGTACAAACATAAAATGCATGTTTGTACAAACATAAAATGCATGTCACACGATTGCAATGAAAAATCAAGAATTGGGGGGAACCTTTTGATGTGGCAGAACCTAACTAACTTTTATTAATTTTTTTTGCAATTGTGAAGCTGTACACCTCTTATTCTGTTCATAAAAATGAATTCTAATGAAAACATAAAAAGAACCTAAAATCTAAAATTTAATCTCCTAATGACTAGTAGGTTTATCCTGCAATTTTGTCTTCTTTCGAATCATGGGAGCTTGCTCTTCTTCGCCCTTGGTCCTCCTCAGTTGAGCTTCCAATGCCTTTATCTTCTGATGATACTCCTTGCAATGGCTTTCCAACTCCTGCTCTCTTTTACTCGTCCTCTCGAGTTCAGCTTAAACTTCCCTCTTCTCTTCGTTGTCTTCCATATTTTTCAACCCTTTTAGCTGGTGATAAAGAAATCCTTTGGTTATCTAGCTCCTGGCTATTATCCCTCTAGTGGTAGGGGTGGTCTTTCCCGTGCACTAAAGAGCTCAGATGCTCTGAAGCTTGGTTACTTTATCAACCATCATCATACTGGGGTTAAGGAAGTCCAGCGAAGCAGCTTCTAATGATGGTGTGGGCATCATTTCCCTAATGAGTCCATTAGCTAGGACGTATGTGGTGTAAAGGTTGAAGCCAATCAAAGGAACCGCTTTGAAGTCTCAACATCCTCTTATCATTTCCTTGCTTGCAAACCACCTGGGTGTCAACAACAACTCTTCCGCTTTCATACTCTGAAAGTATTGGACCTAGTAGCAACTAGCTATATTTTCTAGCAGCTCGATTCTTTCTCCAAAAGATTTGATGAGATCATATTGCTGAGTAAACTCAACCCGATTAAAATCAAGCTGGTAACTTCTCATGTGGCTAATGAACTAGACCACCAGTAAGACCATATTAGTTTTTAGATCTCCTCGTTTCTTTTTCTTGAGATGGTTTAGTGACCAGATCTGCTCGACGAGAAGGGTTGGGACATATGATTTCCCTTCAAGGAATTGGGCTACGAGTTCTACAATTCTGAAATGGACTCGACGTCTTTCATCAGGGAACAGGATAGTATTGAAGACTACTAGTATAAACGCGTTGACCCGGTACTGGTGCCACGCTTCTAAATTTGCACAAAAAACCTCGCATTTTTCCTTGTGCTTCAATTCAGTAGAAAACCAGTCCATAACATCTTCTAATCAAATGGTCTTTCCTTGATTTAGAACCCGGTTTATTTTGGTTTTTCTGATTCCCAGCAACTTGCTGAAGATCTTTGGTGCTGCAGCTTCCAAGTCTGGGACAAAAATATCATCCGTGATTGTAGGAGCCCACAACAATTAGGAGTATTCTTCTATAGTTGGCTCAACTAATGTAGGCCCATACAAAAACTGGTGGATTCGGGCTCCCAAAGGTGGACTAAGGCCCGCATTAAAGTGATGTTTACAGGGATCTTCTATAGAAAGAGGATGGGCTTAATCTTATTCTTAATAAACTCCTATTTATCTAGGTTGAAGAGTCGAAACCACGTTTGAAGCAGTTTCTATAGCCAATGCGATAGGTGGACATGAATGTCTTCAAAAGGCCCTTGACTCGGTCCAGCCATGACTAATCAAAATTAAAATTACAATTACAATGTATTCTAAACTTTACATTAAAAAAAAAATATTACAAATTATTTACAAGGGAAGATTATAACTACAATCACAACTTCACAATGCTTTTATTAATGTAGGTTCGCCACATCATAGGTTCTTGTGATTTTAAAAAAAGGTTTTATGTGATGAAAAGGGTAGGTTCTAATGGTCCTCAAGTTTTGCAACCACTACGTTTTTCAAAGCAATGATTCTATGGTCACATCTGAACTTGAGTAGGGTAGCTTGATCGACCCCGGAAGGTGGTTACCCCACAACATCCGAAGCTTACACAATGGCCCCGCTCCTAAAGTCCTAAGACAACCTGGTTTTGACCGTGTTTACCATGCATTTATGATGCAGAAAAATAGAATAAAAATAAAGTAAAACCCCAAAATTCCCCTTTAAATAAACTGCCACAACAAAAAAAATGTTAGTAAAAAACAAATAAATAAAATAAACAAATACATAAAAAAACATACCTAAGTTCTTTTTTATTATTTTTATTATTTCATCTTTTTTTTTTTGAAAAATAATCCTATTTTCGGCAATTTCTAATGGCTAGCCCTCTAGCAGTCCCCAATGGAGTCGCTAAACTGTTGAGCCTGATTTTTCGATTTTCTTTATTTAAAATAAATTTCTCCATTTCCTAATTAATACTTAAACCTTAACACCTTTAATATTAATCCTTGACCAAAGAAATTGAGAAATTCTGGTTTTTTATTGAAAATTATTTTTTGGAGTCGCCACCTGACCGAAGTCGAGAAAAAAAGAGAAACCGTAACCAATTGGGTGGATTAGTTACGATTTAGCTACCGGTCTTTGATTTCAATTTTAAATGAAGAACCAGAGGGTTCCAAGCTCATGAGCTAACCTATTAAACCCTTAACGGGTACCACTATTTATTTACCGAAATTAAGATTATTCTTCTAATTATAATATTTAAAATAAATAAATAAATCAAATCAAAAGAGAGAAAAAAGAGGGACCTAAGTTTCCTCATATTTTATCGTCACCCTGAAGGTTCCTACGTACCCGCTAGCCGGGATCAGACGATCGTAGTTCTCTCCGAAAAATTTAGTGTATTGATTTATTTTAATTTTAAAAACTGCCTAAGTTTACGTTTTTAATTTATTCGATTTGTTTTAAAAAATCTAAAGGAATCCCATCTCTTGAACGTTATTGTTTTTAAAAAATTTCGCTAAAAGTCTTAAAATTTAAAAAGGATTTTAATTATTATTTTTAAAAAAAAAAAAAAGAAAACAACTTTTCTAAATGAGAAATTCTAAAAAACCCAATGCAAAACTTAAACTAATATATGTAACGAACTACTATGTAATACGTTTTCGTGAAAACTAATACTAAAACCCCTATATCAACATATTCACACATTAGATTATATTTGACTAGTAAAATATACAAATCTATATATAACAAAAACTAATATTAACAACTCTTAAACTAATATTCACATCTCTTTTAAATGACTACTATTAAATAATTATCTACCTAAATGTTTATCTAATCTACGTAATATTAGGAAAGTAATACTAAACATATACTATTCTATACACATATTTATGTATAATCATATGATAACATAACATGATATAATAATAATAAATAAAATGAGATCGAACCGAACCTGATTGTTATCGAAGGATCAAAGGACGTGTAGTGGCGATCAAGGATGTATAGCAGATAGTGGACACTGCTGTTGCGGCGTTGAATATATATGCCGATATGGTGTTGCGACTTGGATGAGAACTAGTCGGCAGACTTGCTGTTGTTGTCAGTGCGGCCCGTACGTAGACATAGTCGCTGGTGTCCAGACCATCGATGATTAGAGCGTGGCCTTGTCGACTGAGTCGTGCAGCAGTTCATGGATTGCTATTACAAGGGCTTCAATCGAATTGAGGATGTGCGGACGTGTGTGCGATCTGTATGCAGTGCTGAAGTGCAAACTGGACTCGGCGTTGGAGTGTGCTGATAGTATACTTTGATCATGGTAAGCATGTGTACGTGCAGCTAGATATGAAGGGATTCTGGTTCAGTAACATGGAGTTGGGCACTTCTCAACCACTATTTGGTGATCAGGATGTTCATCGCCTCCTGTTGGTGAAGCGTGCTTGTGGACTACACCAGTATTTGGTTAGGAGTTGGTGCGTTCGAGTCCATGACAGGGGCTGGTTGTTGTAGTGGACAGCAATTCAGTCACCTGTGTCAACGAGGGGTTGGCATGGTAGTGGATGAAATGCAGCCGTAAAGTGTGCAGCAGTGTACTGCAATAGCTGTGAACGTGTTGTTGCTGTTTTTTTCTGTTTTTTTTTTTTCTGTTCTCCTCTTTTTCTAACTGCGTGAAGTGCTTATATAGTCTAACCAAATCATATCATATCATATGTAAATATATCTGATTCATTAATTAAATTTAATTCAAATCTTATTCAACTAATATTCATATGATTTGATTAAATATGAATCCAATTTTAAATCTTGCTTCTGTAAAGACAGAAAAATAAAGACATAGGTGTCTGCTGAGACTCGAACCCGTGACCTCCAACTAAAATACCCAAATACTCCGTTGCTTATCCATTAGGCCGTTGACTTGTATCTTGACATTCATTACCATTAAATTATATTTAAACTATCGGATTCCCTAAAATAAAATTTTTAACTAAACTAACACTAAAACTAATTATTCCTAATATAAACTACTTCCTAAAAATCTACAAAATGTTTGTAATTTTTTTCTTTTCTTATTTTTTTGGTATTTTCATTATTTGTTAATTTTTTTATTTTTTATTTTTTATTTTTTGAATTAGAACCCTTTTTGTAAAAATAAAGACTAAAACTATGGAAGGGCAAAAATTAAGTGTCTACAACGACTAGACACCTTACTTGATATGATGTACAAGTTGATGTCAAGGTCTACCCACCACTAATCTTGAGTTATTCAACAAGAATAGATAAGAGTATAAGGGGTATGGACTTAGAGAGGATTGTCTTACAAGAACAGAGTATTCAGTATTAAGATGTAAGTTATCTCTAGCTTACAAGAGAAAATAATTATTTATAGTAAGTTCTTAGGGCAACATTACAAATAAAGAAATTACAAGAAAGTATTTATAAAAAGGGGATCCTTAGTACATACGAAAAGAGTAAAAAGGACAACAAACCAAAAATAGAAAAGTAGTTAAATGTCAGATGAGGTAAATAGCTGGCAGTTCAGCATTGGTCCCGTACAAATATTCTCTAAGCATAGTAGGCGGGTAAGGTCAAAATGTTGCGGTACTAAAGGGGTAGGGACAAGAGAGATGGTAGTATGCTAAGTGAAAACTACACAGCCATTTAAGTGAGTCTCTCATCACTCGGCAAGTGATTTTTGGTAGCAATTGGTCGGAGTACTTAGTACAGGGTCCTCAGCAAGGGAATGGTCGGTATCATCACTATCGAGTGTACAGATCAATGTATGACAATGTGGGGAGCTTAGGGAGTTCAACCACCTTTCTTCGATGTACAGTTTCTCATCATCAACAGGTTATCAAGAGAGAATTCTTCGGGAGAGGGATTAAAAGCTTCAGAGGTACGCTCGAGTAATGGGATCGCTAATCGGCAGTATATCATAAATGTAAAGAAACAAAGAAAAAGCTAGCAAAGCCCGGGTACCTATCAAATGGATATTGTTAGGGCCCTAAAAAGGGCTTAACAGGATTATCAAAAATTTCCATGTCACGTGTATACCCATGATATGGAAACTGCCTTGCAAGTCAGAGATTGTAAGACTCTAAATGATAAATCACTAAAATTACTGATTTTTAAGTAATTAATTTATTATAGCATATAAATATAAATAACTATGGATGTCCCACAATTCCTCAGAACCGTAGGGAATTGGTATTCCCTACCAAATGATAAGGTTAAATAGAATAAACTTAAAATTTAAACTTATTGAAGTTACTAAATCTAAATATATAAGTAGTAGTGACATTTAAACTTGCAAATGAGTAATACAATCTCTCTTTAATTCTAACCTCTAAAACATCTCAATACTTGCACTCAACACTCGGCTCTTAACCCATGTCCGATTATTTATCAACCTGCAAAAGACAAATTATTAAGGAGTAAGTTATAAAAGCTTAGTGAGCTATCCCTCGTATTATACTAAACAAGTTGTCAAACAAATTGTTACAACCATATGAATGCATGCATATATAGTATGCCAAACAATATGTATAGATGATCGGTGCTATGTATAATATCGGATTTTAATGCCCTCTGAGATAAGGGTTGGAGATACATCAGTACCAATCACAATCGAGTTCTAGCGCCTAAGTTTTTAACAATAACTTTGAATTCTATATTTGATAAAGTACATTTTCATTTTTGAAAATCCAGTAGTATACAAAATCCCAAGACTAACGGTGAAGTGGCCCTCATAGTCCACACTCATACCCTACAATAAAGATCTCTAGCCTTAACCTTCAGCCATAAGGTTGGCATCTTCATCGCCTAGTAAGCCCGTAGGTTTAGGTAAGATCACGTTGTACGTGTGCATTGTACAAAAACACTTTAATATATATAAACAACCCCTGCAAGGCCTCTCTTTACCTCAGCGTAAAGTGACGGCTGGAATAAGTAATGTAATGCATGGATAATACGTGACCCTTTTATTTTAAGATAAGCCAAATTTAATTATGTCAAATTATGAGGCGATCAATCAATATCAACAAACCATCCAAATCACATAACAATCAATTACACAATCAAATCATCAATTATCGTATTTAACAATATTTCTCACAGTAATCAATCAATATCAAGCATATGCATATTCTAAAACCCCATGCATCAAGTTATTAGTATTCAATTTAAGTGTACTAACTACAAGCACAAACAAGTATAGAGTCATCGGGAGTACTCACTTGGCTATGATGTCTCGTACTAATTGCAGTAGTCCTCGGGAAGATCCTAACCCTCGTCAGGATCACCTAATTATTATAAGATAAAAACGACAGTAAGTCACTGAATGAACTAGTTATTCTAGATATTTATTCACCTATTTCTAATTAGGTTCCTATTAGTTTTCAATAAGTTAAATCTTATCACCAACCGTATGTAACTTTTTTGTTTTATTTTCGATATTTACAAACTTATAGTCATTTTTCATCATTTCCAGATGTACATTGGTGATGTCCGTTTTAGACGTTACAACTTGTGTTTTACAACATGGACTAAATTTTTTGAAATTTTAACTATTGAAACTGAAATATTCTTATTTCTTATGTTTATATCCTATTTTAGTACTTAATGATTTAATTAGCCATTAGATTCTTATACTGAGATGATCTTATAGTTTATTATTTTAGAGGCTTATGTCACACTTATGTCATCAATTGCTTATATCATCGTTTATATCATCAATTGATTAGGTCATTGCTTAGGTCATCATTTGCTTACACAAGTCCTTACTTCATGCTTAAGTGTCTTATGTACATTTATACATATACTAAGTATACACTTATACTTTTACTATACTTATATGTATACTAGTATATTTATACATATACCGTATTTATACTTGTACATATAGCCATATATACATGTGGTTACATACGTATTTTATATGTAGTTTCGTATGCTTAGTATATCCTCTTAAGAAATCTTCACAAAATCCATATTTTTGCACTTTAAGGGCTTATTTAGCAAAGTGTATGTGTATATACTTAGTATACTCCTTATTTTAGGTTATATACATATAGGGTATTCATGTACATGGCTTTCAATGCTTATGTACAAGTAGTTTTCCTATTCTTACCTATGTATATGTACATCTATATTATGTATTCTACTCTTATACCTAAGTGTTTCTACACTTATATACATGTATATAAGAATCCTATTTGTGTCAACATACATGTACATATTACATGATAATTCCAAAACTAACATAACATAAACAACTAATTACCAATTAAAATGAAAGATTATATGAAAACATACCTCTTTTTCCTTCTAGATAAGGGTGAAGAGTTTACTTTGATATTAGGAGATAAGATATGTATTAAGGTAAAGGTAAAAGAAAAAAAATGAAAGTTTAGAAAACGGGAAGAAGAAGAGGGGATTATGGTTTTGATAAGAGGGGGAAAAGGGGATTTTGTTGTGTTTTTTATGTGTTTAGAAGAAGATAGAAGAGGGGTCTAGAAGGAGGATAAAGGGATGGCAAAAGGGGAAAAAGAAAGGGAAAAAAATATCAAAAGAAAAGAGAAGAAAACTCTAGATGACAATGACATATTTGTTGAAATTTCAACATGTTGACTTAGTCAACTCTTTAGGATTACATGTAATTTAAGTGTACATAATGAAGTAATTAGGGAAAATTGAGAAGAAAATTAAGGAAATGAAAGGAAATATGGAGTTTATTAAAATGATTAGTAAGAATTGGTAATGAGATCTCCCTTTAGGTATTTATATCCTATTCACATTATTTGGTAGGCTACTTAATGTAATTATCATGAAAAGTATCATTTAGGGTACTAATACCTACTATATATAATATAAGCATCAACTAAACACTTAACTCTTTATAATACTAACCTAGTTATATAATTAAAAGATGAATATGATCTACAATGCAATATACTAGTTTCTAGTAAACTAAATTAGTATTATATATATTTATGAATAATTGAAAGTTATCTTAATTTTTTACTAATGATTTGGTAAGATACTGAAGATATATTATCAATTGGGGTTTTAGGGTAAATTATAGTGAATTAGTACTTTCATGTCTTTAAAGCTATAATTTTAGGGTTTTATCACTTTCAAACGCAATCTCTAGTGTTTATATACATTTAGGGTATAAAAGTTTTCTATACGATTAAATCTTCAGTTGTTATCTTAGGGTTTTCATCTTAACTAGTCTTGTCAACTCTTAAAGTCTTCAAGCACATTAGAGTCTACTTTAGGTATTAGGTTAAAAATTTTAAGGGTTTACAGATATGATGTAACACTCGATCTTACTCGGCCTACAATCCATCGGATATGGCACATCGATCTGAATTAAAAGGTCACTCGCTTCTACTCCTTGCTAAAGGGAATAGATAAGAGTCGAATAATAATGAGAATACTAAGATTGCTCAAAGTGATTAATTTCTGTATTTGAGAGATATGGTTCTTACATACAAGAAAGTGAGGGTTTATATATCCATCTACTAGGGTTACTTTACATGTATAAAAAGATAAAAGGGTATTCTACAACTAAGTTACATAAGACATACTGAAAAGGGTAAAAGAGATAAAGAATATTCAATATAAAAAGGAAAGAATCATTTTCGAATATTGTGTCAGAACATACATATTGCACATTAGGAATATGATACAACATAGGCGAAAGTAGGAATGCATTGCAGTCAAGGGCTAGCCTAATCTGGAGCAGCTTGGGAGCTAATCAGCTTAATAAAGAGGTCAGCTGACTTGGAGTCAGTTGGGGAGCTCGACTCGGCTAGTTCTAGGTTGTCTTCTAGATTAGAACTTCACTATTAGGCAGGAGCATGTCTAACACACATGAGGATATGATAGACAGGTTGGCAAGAAGATAAGTTGAGATAAGAATCCCCATCTCAGCTTTAGCTTAGAGCTAGTGCTCTTTGTATGAGCCCTTAGAGTCCTCTAACTCAACTTATTGTGGTCAGTCAAGGGGATTGATTCCTATCAGTCTTACTCCTTTCATCAGAGATATCTTTATAAAGACTTAATCTCCTACCTAAAATTCCAAAAGGTTTCCTTCTAACTTCTACATAACCTTTCTACATAATCTATATAGTTCTCATTTGATCTCTAATTACTTATACCTTTTCTTTGAGATCTTGTAACAAGGTTGGTCCAATTGTCTGCATATTCACCACTTCATCCCAATAGACCAAGGATCTACACTTACACCCGTATAATGCCTCATATGGTTCCATTCGGATTGTATTGGAATAGCTATTGTTATAAGAAAATTCTACCAATAGTATCCCAATTTCCTCCAAATTCTAGTATGTATGCTCTCATCATATCTTCTAAGTTTTGTATAGTACATTCTAACTATCTATTGCTTTGTGAATGATATGCAGTACCAAAGTTCAACTTAGTGCTCATCTCATTTTGTAATGCTTACCAAAATTGGGATAAGAAATGAAAGTAACTGTCTGAAACTATCGAATTGGCACTCCATGTAATTGAATTATCTCTTTGATGCATACTTCTACCAATTGTGGTATTGTCACTATTTATCCTACTGCAAGGAAGTGTGCTGAGTTAGTGAGTTGATCTACTATAGCCCATATCATATCATGATGCTTCCTAGTCCAAGGTAAGCTACTTATGAAATCCATAGTTACATGTTTCCATTTCCACTATTGTATACGTAAAGGTTGTAGGAGCCTACTAGGTTGTTGGTGTTTGCTTTCACTTTCTAAAAAGTCATACATTTTGATATATATCTTACCACATCTCCTTTCATTCCCATCTATCAGAAATTTTGTTTTAAGTCCTTATACATCTTATTATTCTCTGGATGAAAAGAATACATCATATTATGAGTTTCTTCTAAAATCATCTTAATTACTAATTCTCTTAGAATGCATTATCTTCCTTTAAATCTCGATACTCCCTGAGCCTCTACTTCAAAATCTAAACATTTCTCATGATTACCTTGAATCTTCTACAACTCCTCATCAACTTTTTAAACCTCCTTTATGCACTCAAGGAGTGTAGATTGTATTTACAATCTAGCTAACATAAATTCACTTCCCCTAGTTATAACTTCTAAACTCAACTTTTCCATCACCAAAATCAACTCTTGCTTTTCAGTAATTAAGGAAGCAATACTATCAAACTTTTTCCTACTTAAAGCATCAGCAATTGCATTTGCAATAATGAATTGATAGGTCATAGTCCTTCAACAATTCCAAGCATTGTCTTTACCTTCAGTTCAACTTATTGAGCTTGGTCTTTTCCTCCCAGTAAATAAATTAGTATTCTTTAAACCAATCAATATTAAATCTTACCCATTTAATATAGACCCTCCACTAAGGTTTAAAGAAAATCGGTTCTTTTATATTTTGAAAACTTTTCGGAGTTGTCACTCAACTAGAGTTGGGAAAAAGGGTTGAGTTATAATCAATTAGGTTGATTGATTATAACTTAGCTACTGATTTTTCAATAAAATTAATTTTTTTATTAAAACAATTTTTTAAAACCAAAGATCTGGATCTAGGGACTAATTTTTTAAATCTTAAATGGGTACCACTTTTAATCTTTCTAAATTTAAATTTATCTTTCAATATACCCTTATAATGACATTTAATTACAAGCTATAATTGAAATTATGTCTATTAATAAAAAATGAGGAAATAAAGAATTAATTACTAAGAGAGAGAGAGACCTTGAAAACAATCTCAATCTTTCTAACATGTAATTAGGTTTTATTATGTCAAATCATTCTAATATGTTACAGTCAAGAGGAATATAAGGATTAAAGGTGTATAAGTATGCTTTAGCCAGCGAATTGACCCATTTAACTTGCTTTTTAAACGAGTTTGGATCAAGGTTTTTTAACCAGTTTAAAAGCGGGCCAAATGAGCCCGACTTATTTAACCCGTGAGTTAACATAGGTTGGGTTAGGTCGATCTATTTAATGCATTTACTCTTTTGGCCTATGGATTGACTTTTTTAACTTGCTTTTTAAACATATTAGGGTCAATGTATTTTTACCCATTTAAAAGTAAACCAAATAAGTCCGACTTGTTTAATCCACGAGCTTAAATAGGTTGGTTCGTTTAACTTGTTTGTATACCTCTAATGACGATAGTCCTATAAAACCCCTTACTAGGGATTCATGAAGAAATCAAGATAAGATGGCTTAATATTGATCCTTAGGTTGAGCTTAATTTGGAGATTTAAAGCTTGGGTTAGGTTTGATTATAAAATTTGAGTACAATCTCAACTTTAGGTAGCCTTAACAGGCTCGAGCCTAGCTTAATTTAGCTTATTTTAGCCCATTGTATTTTGAAAAAGAAAATCATCTAACTAAGATAATAAGTATGCCTAAGTTATATCTTTGAAAATCCCATGTTGCTTATGAAATATCTCATTATATTCGTACAAACATGAGTTGTTGTACTGATTGGATAGTAATCTAAGGCAAAAAGGGGATGCACATGGAATTTAGAGTGGTAGCACCTCCATCTCCTTTGCTCCCAGACTTCTACTCTTTAATAAAATTATTTCTCTAGCCAAAAGTCTTACCCTTATTGTGAAAAAAAAAAAAAAAAGGAAAAGAATGCATGTGTTGCAATTAACCTAGAAAAAGACTAGTATGAGAAGACTAGAAAATAGAATCCACCAAGAAGTACAAAAGGAAGAAGAGAAGGAGGAGGAAACAAGAAGGGATTTAGTAGGTAGTATACACTACATAAAAGCAAAAATATGGATTAATAGTAAGTGTTTACATAAAAATTTACTATCTATGTTGTCGGATGTTTATTTATAATTGATAGTTATACATCATATGTACTTATACATGGTATGTACTAGCTATTGATTTTTTTTTTTTTTTAAGGAGGGAGCTTTAATTAAAACAGGAACGTAATCAAAGTTTTGGATCAAATATTAGAAATGATTTTAACATTTTTAGTAAACAATGAGATTGCTCATCAAGCCTTACAAGGGTGCCCATGAGAAGTTCTTTGGATATATAATCTTAGACAATCCCATATTTACCAAGCTTGGGTGCCAATCGTTTGACATCTACATAATGAGATTAACTATATGTCTCTACTCTCCTTATTGTCTCTTTGATGGAAGTCTTAAGCAATCGGAAAATAAGATGCACTTATATGGCTTCATTTTGGACTCTAAAATCTTATATATTAATAACTCAAATAAAGATATATTTAAAAGTAGATATAACTGATTACACCCAATTTCTTCTAAGAACGTTAATGAAGGAATGAACTTTCTAAAAGCATAAGAAATCAACATTCCATTTTTTTTGTTTTTTTCAAAACAATATAAAATATTAAATTTACACACTGCATGTAAGGCCTATAGCACCTTGAATAGCTCCTGCAGTTTTGCAATTAACTTTTGCTATTGATATTCGACTTGAAATTGGGGGTTGATGTGTTAACAGACTGGAAAATATATAGCACTATCAAACATGGTGGTATAGAATCTATTAATGATTTGCAAATGAGATTTTCTATTTGCATAGAATCTATTAATGATTTTGCTTTAGATGATTGAAATTGAGTGAATTGATTACGATTTAACTACCAATCTTTGATAACACAACTTACAACTTTCATTGTATGATGCTCTCCAAAAAGCAACTCTTCTCAAAATCTTAAAGGGTGCTAAGTTGGAATCTCATTCTAACTAAGGATTCTTATGGTTCCAAGGGATCCAAGTACAGGTTTCAAATTTAGGAGCTAACCTATTAAGCCTTAATGAGTACTATTATCTATTTTCTGAAATTTAGTTTATTCTTCTAAATTTTTCTCTTTTAATATTTTAAGGAAAAAAAATAAAAAAGAACTTAAGTTTCTATAAATTTTAACGTCGCCCCGAAGGTATCAAACAACCATAGTTCTTTCCTAAAAACTTTAATGTATTGATTTATTTTAATTTTTAAAAATGAACCAAATTTATGTTTTAATGGATTTAGTTTATTCAAAAAATATATAAATGAGTCCTAACTCGTGAGTAATAAAAAAATTCTCTAAAATATTATAATCTTCTTGTAAAAAGTTTCTTTTTGTTCATTTTTATTTCTAAAAATAATTTTCTATGAACCTAATCTTAAAAAATCCCTAAGCTAATATATACATATATATATATATATAGATCTATATTACTACTATTAAACAATTATCTTATCTAAATAAAATAATTCCATATAATACACTTGATATACAACAAAAACTAATACTAAGAAATCTCCTAAACTAATGATATACATACTTATGTATTATGTTAACTAATAAATAATAACTAATAATATAATAATAAAAAAAAAATTTATTAAGCAACCTCTACTTCGAATGTGGCGTGGAGTAGCTCTGATGATGCTCTTTGCTGTCGTACGTCGGTGATTGTGGCAAGCCTAGTCATGGACAACAGCAGCGTAGGCGTGCATTGGTCGTGGACAGTAGCGGTGGATTTGACTTTACTAAGTAAAATAAAGACATAGAAAAGAAAAGAAAGGAAGAATAATAGAGAAGCTCCCTTGTAAATCTAAAACCTAACAATTGCTCAAGGGGCTCTCTTTATAACCTTAAGCTTAAGAGTCTATTTATAAGCGATGGTCCCAAAATTATAAAAAGAAAAAAAAACTAACAAAAATAAAATATTGAAAACCGTAATATCTTTATGCCTAAAGTATACAACCGCTATCGCTAGGCATGGTCATGTTTTTCAAGCGAAACTTCAAAATTCAAAAGAAATTCTTGACGAGAGGATCACAAGTAAGGACCATGGGTTTGGTTTAATCTCATATGGACCTTTGTTCTTACTTGAAACTTCTCCACTTCACTATATTTTCCATATTTTTACTCTAATATAGCTCAAAATTGCCAAAGAATCCTTATAATCTTTATAAAATACTCTTAGAGTCCTTGAAAACAAGAAATAAGAAAATTAAGCTCAAAATATCACAAAATTAATAAGATACAAAGTCAAAATCAACATGAAATCATTATAGAAAATATATGTTATTTTTGTGTTATCAGTAGGTATTCTTATATTGGTCATGTGGTACTTACCGGTCGAACATCCAAGGTCAGCCACATAACACATGCGATGCACCTATCAACATTACATCATAGAGGACCTCATCTTTATACTTGTTTCCAATCGAGATTAACACACAGGCTTACTAGGTCACACATAACGCACCATTTTTATTCAACCAATAGAGCTTAAAAGGTTGAGTGTTGGAATAAGTAAATAACCCAAATTGGGTGAGTGGGATGACTGCAACCACATTCTTACAGCTCCCTCATCAATGATCAACATACACGAATTCCCCTTCACTTTACACCCGATGTAGAAAATGTTCTCCCTCTGTGCCTCCTCCTCAATAGGAGCTACGTTTAAAGTTTACACATAACCATATTCATGAATTTCCCTTTTTTTTTTAGTGCACAACAACCTCTTATCATGATAGAACCCGTCAAGAAATCTTCCAATAGTATTTTTTTTTTTTCTCATGCCTTTCATCCTCCAAATCTTTTGCATTTGCTCTCTCAAACTCGTCTTCCTTCATAGCTATTACCTACTTGTTTGAACATTATGATGTTATGTGTCAAAAACTAAGACAATTAAAGCACTTTATTTCTCGAGTCTTCCTTCCTAAACTTTGTCCAACATCTCTCTTCACCTTAGTCTCCAAGGTCTTAGTGTTACACTCCAAACAAAAGAAGTTGTAACAATGTTNTACAGCTCCCTCATCAATGATCAACATACACGAATTCCCCTTCACTTTACACCCGATGTAGAAAATGTTCTCCCTCTGTGCCTCCTCCTCAATAGGAGCTACGTTTAAAGTTTACACATAACCATATTCATGAATTTCCCTTTTTTTTTTAGTGCACAACAACCTCTTATCATGATAGAACCCGTCAAGAAATCTTCCAATAGTATTTTTTTTTTTTCTCATGCCTTTCATCCTCCAAATCTTTTGCATTTGCTCTCTCAAACTCGTCTTCCTTCATAGCTATTACCTACTTGTTTGAACATTATGATGTTATGTGTCAAAAACTAAGACAATTAAAGCACTTTATTTCTCGAGTCTTCCTTCCTAAACTTTGTCCAACATCTCTCTTCACCTTAGTCTCCAAGGTCTTAGTGTTACACTCCAAACAAAAGAAGTTGTAACAATGTTGTTGTGTAAACTAACCTAAAATAAAAGTTGACCTCACAACTACTATTATAGTTACAATCTACATAAAGTGTACATGACTTAACCACCTTGAAGCATCTAGTCTAACACTTATCAATAATTAAACCTATGATATAGTTTTTCAAAATACTTATTCAAGATAACCTATTGTCCAATAATACAACAGTATTTACAAAAGCATTTCACATATAGAGTTATAATTTACATTAAGAGTTTACAAAAACCATAGGTCTTGAAGTCTATTTACTCAGATAGAAAACTAATAGGCATCTCAAGGATTCTTAGTTAATTTCCTCAAAACCAAAAGAAAAATCAAATGCATAAATTCAATGGATTCTCCTTTCCTCACTTTCCTAGCCAACACGCACTAACTTGGGGATAGTAATATTTATGCATCTTGATTTACTCATTATCTGCAAAAGAGTCTATAGAAATGTAAGTTTAACTAACTTAGTAGACGGGATGAAGTTAGAAGAGTACCATACAATCATAAATAAGTTTATTAATTATAATGAAATACACTATAATCAATTGCTTGAAATATCGAACAAATGTTATCCGGTCCATTGTAGGGTCAAATAAATTACTTCCGCTCCAACCCGGATTGAGGAGTTTACCGTGACTTAAAATCAAACCAAATCCAAGCTTGTGTAATGGAGAACACCCTCTTCTCGTGACTACTTTCAAACCATAACCTCCACCCTTATCACAATCTTCTTGCCTGTCACTTAGTTAGACCAAAAATTGAGAAAGGACCATTTTAGCTATCAACATTGAAAGAAGTCAATATTTAGTCTCATTTTCCTAATCGTTCTCTTAATGGTTGTTATACATGTCTTGTTACATTAGCGTTCAAATAACTATTAGTTCCATTTAAGGGTAATCAAATAAGTTCACATAAAACAAAACTATGAAATTATGCAGAACAATATGCTAAGAAGTTCAACTTCTATCACAAACAAAGAAGAGATTTAATGAAGAAGTATATGTAGAGCAACCACCGAGTTTTGAGGATAATGAATTTCCAAACCATGTATATAAGCTTAATAAAGCCTTGTATGGACTAAAGCAAGCTCTTAAAGCTTGGTACGAAAGATTAAGTAGCTTCTTGATAAATAACGAATTCATTAGAAGGAAACTTGACTCAACACTATTTATTAAACAACACAATAATCATATACTAGTTGTTCAAATATACATTGATGACATTGTTTTTGGTGCCACTCATATGGATTTAGTTAATGAGTTTATCCAATGTATGAAAAATAAATTTGAAATGAGTATGATGGGAGAACTCAACTATTTTTTAGGTCTTTAGGTTAAGCAAACCAAAGATGGAACCTTCATTAACCAAGCTAAATACACTAAAGAACTATTAAAAAGGTTCAAAATAGAAAATTGCAAAACTAAGCTAACTCCAATGAGCACCACTCTAAAACTTAATAGACGAAAGTGGAAGAGCATTTGTGAAAAGATGTATAGGAATATGATAGGAAGTCTTCTATATTTAACTGCATATTAGCCCAATATTATGTTTGTTGTATGTCTATGTGCACAATTTCAATCCTGCCTTAAAGAATCTCACTTGAATGCAGTCAAACGCATTTTCAAGTATCTTGTAGGCACTATCAAGTATCTTGTAGGCACTATTGAAATCAACTTGTGGTATCGCAAGTTCACCATACTTGATCTTGTTAGATATTTCGATGCTGACTTTGCCTGTTGCAAAGTTGATCGAAAAAGCACAAGTGGAACATGTCATTTCTTTGGTAATTCATTAATATCATGGCATTCAAAGAAACAAAACTCAGTAACACTCTCTACTGCTAAAGCTGAATATATAGCAGCCGGTAGTTGTTGTGCCTAAGTATTATGGATGAAGCAAACATTGCTTGACTATGGTTTAAAATTTACCAATGTTCCAATAAGATGTGATAATATAAGTGCTATAAATTTGACTAAAAATCCAATTCAACATTTTAGGACTAAGCATATAGAAATTAGACATTAATTTATTTGTGATCATGTGCAAAACAATGATATTCCATAAAAATAAGTTTAAATATGCATTTGTTATCTTATCTTGAAAGCAGTCCTCCATTCATCTCCATCTTTCATTGTGATATGATGATATCCACCCTTTAAATCTATCATTGAAAACAACAAAGCTCTATGTAATTCATCCAACATGTTGTTTAGTTGAAGAATCAAATATTTGTATTTTATAGTAATCTTGTTAACAGCTTAGCTATCTACGTATATTCGCCATGAATGATCCTTCTTTCGTATAAAGAGGGCAAGGGCAAGGAAAACACATGGGCCTGTACTCTCCCTTACAAATCCCTTCTCAAGTAACTCGTCTACCTACCACTTCAATTCCTTAGCCTCATTAGGGTTCATGCAGTAAGCAGGTCTGATTCAATGACCTTACATTAGGTAGTAAATCTATCACATGCTCTATTCCATGCAAGGGCCATTGGTAATTCATCTAGGAACACGTTGGCATATTGGTTCAAGAAAGCTTGGACTTTGGTTAGCGCTAAGTCCAATAGTTGCTTAATTATCAACAAGTACACTATGTTAGCCTTCTTTATCACTTACTTTATTTCACTACGGCTCATATATAATGTCTTCTTCCTCTAGGCTTAACTAAGGTTGGCCTAAGCCTTATGTACTTTCTAAGGTATCGTTGGGTGGAGCACCACGCTTTTCGCATCCTTTTGAAATAGGTAGGTGATAGAGTATATACTATTTTATTACGTAAGTATACCTAGTTAAGCTATAGTATAGATTAAAATGAATTTTAATTTTGAAAGTTGATCCCTCAAGGAACTAGTTATATAAGCATATTTAATTATTTTTAGCAATGATATCCTTAAATTATTCAATTACCTAACTTCTAACAATAGAAGATTTAATTTAATAAACTAAAGATAGAAAATAATGATTACAATGAAATAAAAACTAAACTAGCAACAGAAATAAAGGAATTAAAATAATTAACTAACAATGAAATAATTAAATATCTAAATAACACAAAAATAACAAATAACATAAGAGCGTGAATTAATCAATTAAGAATTAACATTTTCCTTAGTAAACTTTATTGTTGTTTACTACCTAATTCTGGGGGATCAATCAATCTCAATTGCCATATTAGATCATGGAGGTTCCTAATCCTACTCCTATGGAAATCGAATTTTGAATTAACTAGACTTGCATCTTTAGATAAGTCCTAAACTTGGAACCTTCTATACCTATATCATTTGAATAGAATGCTCTAAGATCGCATGAAGCCCTTATATCTTGTTATAAGGTTGCTTTAATTCGGAAAAATTCAATGCCTAATCTTTTAAAGCATTAAATCTCTTCTAATTACACTTATCTATTTAATGTAGGTTGACTTTACTGCAAACTTAGACGTCAAATTGATACCTCGGGTAATATTAATCTAATGGTAACTAGATCACAATAAGTAAAATCATCAATTGAATTTCATGAATAAAGAGCATCATCAAAAGGGTTCATTTATTTAACTTTTAAAAAAAAAGGTTGAGTTTACGTTTTTACCTAATTCAATTTATTTAAGGAAATTATTTTAAAGGGCCCTAATCAATATTTTTTTTTTTTTTTTGAAAATTCTAACTAAGATCTTCATTTTGAAAAGGGTTCATTTATTATATACTTATTTTTTTCCAAGTAGGATCCTGATTTTGAAAAAACTAATTTTTTTAAGTGATTTATTTATTCATTTATTACTTACCTATTTTTCTTAAATCTTTTATTTTTTTTATTTTTCTAAATTTTATATTTTTTTTATTTTTTTTTAATTTCTTCATTATTGTTTTTTTTTTCTTTTCTTAAATCTTCTTTTTTTTTTATCTTTCTAAATTTCTTATTTTTTGGCTTTCATTCTTAAATTTTCTACTTTTTTTTTTTGTATTTTTCTAAATTTCTTATTTTTTAGGTTTTTCTTCTTATTTTTCTTTTTTTTTTTCTTTTTTTCTAATTTAAGACTCTTTACCTTATTGAAAAAATAAAAGGAGACAAAAATTAAGTGTCTACAGCTAACCCTCTTTATAGTGAAGTTTGAATAAAACTTTGTCACAAAGACAAAAAATATACTATTTTTGCCTAAAGGGTGGCTTTGACCTAAGAAGTGCAACAAATAACTAACTATCCTATACTTGATTCACTAGAGATTTGGTGAAAAGGTTAAAGAGAGAGAAGGTACTCTAATAGCTGAAAAGAAGAAATGAAGCTTAGTTATACCCTTATGGGCTCACTAACCTAGGTGGGTTTATAAAAAGTGACAAGAAATCGAGATAGTGCTTCGAGTGCACATAATCTAAAGATTTTAAGGTTAAGATAACACTTCAAGAGCATACGATTTAAGGGTTTCAAGCTTGGGATAATGCTCCAAGAGCATGCGATCAAAGGTTTTCAAGCTTAGGATAGCACTCTAAGAGCATGAGATCTAAGGGTTGATAGCACTCTGAGAGCATGCAATCTAAGGGTTTAGCTTAAGTCAGGATAACGCTTCGAGAGCATGCGATCTTAGAGTTTCAACTTGGGTCAGGATAGTGCTCCGAGAGCATGCGATCCATTGATTTTAAAGTTAGGATAGCACTCTAAAAGCATGTGATCCAAGGGTTTCAAGCTTAGGATAGCGCTCCAAGAGCATGCGATCCAATGGTTGAAAGGGCTCCAAGAGCATGCGATCTAAGGGTTGATAGCACTCCAAGAGCATGTCATCTGAGAATTTCAACTTAGGTTAGGATAGCACTCCGAAAGTATGTGATTTGAAAGTTTTAAGGTCAGGATAGTGCTCCTAGAGCATTAATCTAACAATTTCAAAGTCAGGATAGCACTCTAAGAGCATGCAATCCAAAGGTTTTAAGCTTAGAATAGCACTCTAAGAGCATGCGATCCAAGGGTTGATAGTGCTCTAAGAGCATGCAATTTGAGAGTTTCGACTTAGGTTAAGATAGTGCTCTAAGATCATGTAATTTGACGATTTAAAAGTCAAGATAGCACTCGGAGAGCATGAGATCTGATATAGGATAGCACTTCGTGAGCATGCAATCCAAGAGCTTCAAATTAGAATAGTGCACCAAGAGCATGCGATCCAAGGGTTTCAAGCTTTAGACAACACTTTAAGAGCATGCGATCCAAGAGTTTCAAGTCAAGATAGCGCTTCGAGAGTTTAAAGGTCATGATAACGCTTTGAAAGCTTGCAATTCGACATTTTTACTACATAGATAGTGCTCTAAAGAGCAAAAGATCCATAAGGACCAAAGCAAAAGGAGTTTATGCAAAAAATTCTTGAAAAAGACTGATTTGTTGATTAGTAATCATGAAAGATGGAGTAGACACTAGGGATAAAGTCTCTTGATAGAAAGAGAGGTGGATGGCTTTAACCATGAGAGCAATCATGTCAAAGAGGATGATTTTGGCCTCTAAGGCCAACTTAGGAGCAATTTTTATGCGGGAATAGATCCCTGAGCTTTAGATGATAGGAAGTGAACTCGTTTGAAAACAATTGATGCCGGAGTAATGATAGGAGCTTACCGCTAGGGTTAACTCTAGTGAAAACGACTTTCAAAATAGATAAGGATTTTTGTCTTGTTGAAAACTTAGACAACTAAGGGGATATAGGCAATAGAAAGGACAAAAATGAGAAGAGATCAAATTTATTGCTAATAGGTTTTGATTCTCCTAGTGTATAGGCTTTTCAGTAACATAACAACTTAATCTTTCAAGCTACCTTTGTCTAAGAGAACCCTTTCTTTCCTTTAGGGGCAAATAACTTCCAATGACTTCATCAAATTTCTTCTTATCAAAGGATATCACATTAGATATAGGTTTAGTCTAAAAGGGCTTCCTCACACTCTCAACTTAAACTTCTCTCTCTTGACTTTAATTCAAAAAATTATGGTCTACCTTGTAAGTAATATACTTTTAATCAATTCATTAGGTCTTTTTTAGATTGCAATATAATAGAGGCTTTTGGTCCTCAGTTTCAAAATGGATATTACTTAAATGGGTTTTTATAAAAGAATTGCTTTTCAACCCGAGTTTACAAGTCAAGAACCTTATAGGTAAAACTAAAATTATGCTTGCCGTAATTTTAAATGTAGCTTTGACCAATGATAAGTTATTTCCTTTAATTAAAAGGGCCTTAAAGGCGAGCCATGAGCCATGTGTCGATTGCAATAATTTTAGGGGGGAAACTTCAGTATTTACTTCAACTTCTTTTAAGCTTAATTGCTTTGACTACGTTTTTAGGGCTTTTATTTGAAATGTGGGTTTTTATTCAATAATGGGTTTCTATACCCCATTTGGGCTTTAAAGCTTTGGACTTGATGACCTTGTTTGTGTAGATTTATTTCTCAAGCACATTTTCCATTTTTCATTTCAAATTTTCCCATTTTTCACTTTTTTCCTTTTTCATTTAAGGCAAAAAATGATTATTCTTTCTTTTGGCTAGTTGCTCAAAGCATATGTGGTTTGTGTTTAGTGTTTAAAATGGATGCCTTTCTTCATCTTAGAGGAAATTAGTTATCAATGATAACAATTACTTTTAAATTGATGCAACTAAAGCAAGTACAAATTAGTTTTAACCTTTCTTCTAATAGATGCTCTTAATAGGGTTTAATTTGTGAAAATACCCTAACAAAAAGTCCAATAGAGTTGACAAAGGATTTTATGTTTGTCATATTGAAAAGATTGTGTAACTTCATTTTGATTTGGGTATTAAATACAAGATAGACTTCCTTTAAGGAATGAGTCCAATATCCTCACAATGATTCCATTCAACTCTCAAAGTTTCTCAGGGTCAGTGTTTAGGATTCGTCTTGCTTTTCTTCATTCTAAACCTTTTAACTAATGAGATATCTTAAAATAGAAGAAATGCAAACAAAATACTTTATTTAAATCAATTGTCTTTTACAAACATTGTGAAATTTGACCCTATCTTTGAATTGAGTCAATTAAATTGCCTCCATATCAATTAGGTCCTAAACTTTGTTTTTCAATTCCCAACAGTTGTCAGTGGCATGCCCTTACGAACCCATATGATATTCACATTCTGCATTTGGGTTGTATTTCCTCAACTTGTATCCTGGTATTGGGGCTTTTTGTTGCAGTAAACCTTTGTTTCTTAGCTGGTCAAAGACTTAAGAAAACGAGGCAAGGATTTGAGTAAACTTTCTTCAAGGTATTTTTAGGCCTTTTTGGCTTACTGTAGGTGTTGACATTGTAATATTTATATATGCCATTGAATCTGGTGAGGTTGGTCTTTTTTCGGTTAGCCTCCCTATTCTTATGGCTTCTTCAATTCAACTCCCAATAAGTACAATGTCAGTAAAACTGACCATTATATTACCTAATAAGTGGTCATAATATGGTTCCTCTAATGAGTCAATAAAGATAGATATTAATTCATTTTCAGGGAGAGGAGGAATGATTCTGGCTGCCATGCCCCTCCAACTTTGGGCGTATTCTTTAAATGACTCATTTTTCTTCTTTCTTACTATGCACAAATCCTAAATTGAAGGAGTTATCTCAATGTTGAACTTGTATTGCTCATAAAATGCTCAAGCCAATTTCTCTCAAGTATTAATTTAGCTAAGATCAAGCTAGGCAAACCAGGTTAATGTAGGCCCTATCAAACTATCTTTGAAAGTTTATACTATGAGTTAATTATTTTGAACATATTTACCCATCTTGCAAATGTATAATTTGGTGTGTACCCTTAGGCATTCGATCCCATTGTACTTCTCAAACTCTAGTATTTTGAATTTTTCTAGATAAGCCTTAACATCAAATGCTAAAAGGTCAATGATCCCAACCTACTCAAATCCATCATAGCCTCCAAACACCTTCATTTTCTCAGTGATTTGTTTGGTCAATTTCCTTTCCAATTCTTTTAAACTATCTTGGTTGGCCCTAGAGTTAATTGGTGTTGTACTGATTGGGAATAAGTATGTGTTAGGCTTAAAAGTTGGGTTAACTTTTAGATAAACCCCTTCTAATTCAAAAGACTCAAAAGTTGGGATAGCCTTTAGATAGTTCTCTCCCGCTTCCAAAGGTAAGGCCTCAATATACTTTCCACAATGGGCCTTAAAGTGCTCTTCATTTGATGTGGCTCTAAATAAAGCAATACTATCAGTAAGAAAACTTAATTGATCTGTGATTTTTTCCATAATTCGCTCTAATAAACAAAGACCTTATTTCTACAAGGTTGGTGTAAACCCCGCAAATCTAACCATCTAAGTATAGAATCAAACCCCTAAACTGTAGATAATTTTCTAAAGTTGATAGAGCTAGTGAGGTTGAAAATTGATTAAAACCATAATTCAAAACCTAAAGCGAATATGTAAAACCTTAAATTATCAATTGAACCTCTAATCGCATACGAAAACCTTAAAACTTTAAGAATATGTAACTGCATTAGCCAATTAGATTAGCATCCAACATTAGCAAAATGACATTCACAATATCTAGTAGGCTTGCTAAAATCCATGCGAGAGTGATCATAAGACTAGGAACACGGTGTAATCTTTGTGAATGTCAACCACTGATTGAGTCTTAATTTGTGCAGCTCAGTCTTCATTATATGGAGCTTGAATTGTGATTAGCTCGGCTCCATCGATGGAAAGTGGAATGTTTGGACAAGTCCGCAAGTAAAAGCCCAATACCAATTGATCGATCCAATTCATGATTGTTGGCTTGTTTCAACAGTTAGCTTGGGTTCCAGCCCTTGGAGTTGAGCTTACTATCATCTCAAGTAGCACAGATGCTCGTTAATTAAGCTTATGTCAACATTGTTCACGTCTTATGGGGGTTTGGAATGGAATTTGAGTGCTCGAAATCCACTTGATTTTTAACAGCTCAGCATTGTATTAAGAAGTTGTGTTGTTGCTTTGCCGGTCTTGTAACACGGCTATGGACTTTTAATGAACAACTCCAAACACCTCAAATAGGTCAGTTATGTTATCCAGCTTGGGCCGGCATATGTACAGGGGCTCGGCACGAGTAACTGCTGGTTGAAACTTCTTTGATGCGCTAAAATTTGCTTGACCTTTTCTTGACTTAATTTTTTTGTCAAATAAACCAATTGTGGAGAGTCATAGTTCAAAAACTTTACTCTGACAGTGCAGAGTAGACGACAAAGTTTAAAACTTCTACTATACTTCAAGTGAAGTGAGTTCGGTATAAGCTTAGCCTCGATTATCTCTCAAGGGTTGCTAGGAAGAACATGCTTCAAGTATTGCCATAGATGGATAGCTTGGATATGAGCACTACCATGTGATGAGGCCTTCTTTTGGGTTGCTTGGCCTTTCAACAAATGCTATTCAATTGCAGCTCTCATGTGAAGATGCCACTCGATCATGCATAAGTTTAGTCAAACTGGCAATTGAAACTACCTAACCCCTAGCTACCATTGATTTGCTATAGTTGGGCTAAGCATGCAATCATCTAATTGGACCAAGTGCTCAAGAATGAGTATAGGGTCCCGCTACAAGAAGTTTTAGCTTTATCTTGTTTCGGCGAGTGGAGTTAAAGCTTTTTGGAAAATAACGAGTCTTTATGAAGGAGATCTATTCGGCATCATACTCGATTGTGGTAGCTCAGCAACTTTGGAGCTTAGATTGATTATTAAATTAGTTGGATACTTGCCATTGCAATGGAGTTGTAAAATCGGCATCATTGGATGACCTGCACTATCAATGACTTGACACACTTGGAGTCACACGGCACACTTGGAGTTGCTCGGCAAGTGCGAGAAACAGAGTGACGAATAACATAATTCGGCACAGCATACCATGTGACGAACATCTTGAGTCGGCACAACACATGAAGCTAATCACTAAGTCGGCAGCAATTACTCGGCAAGGAGATGGACAACTCGGCCTAAAGGAGTTCGAAACAATGTGGTTCTAATAGCTTGACTTTTCAGTGTGGCTTTCTACCATATGGAGCTTAGAATTCCCAAAAGATAGCTTACACTTGCTGTCATTGCCAGAAGCTTGGGTTCATGTTTAAGTGAGCAACTCGGATTATCCAAGCATCCACTCAAGCTCAAATCAAGAACTCGTCTTTTGCCATTGACTCACTGTTTGGATTTGCTTGGCTTTCTTAAAGCACGGTGCACGGATTTGAGTAGCTCTGTACGGTGGATGGAAACTTGGGACTTTGTTCTGTTTGACATATGCTCTATTTTATCAATGTGTACATTGAGCTTGGCACTAATGTAGCTCAGCGCATTAAGCATGGATAAGTTAGCTCGATTAATCAAAGGTGCATTTAAGAGTTGACTTAAATACATAGCTTACTTGGCTTCTCAAATACTATTGTAGGCTGATAGAAATTACTCACCGTCAGACGCTCGGTATCTTTGATTGTAGCATCTCGACTTGTTGCTTAGCAAAATGTGGATAGCTCAGCCCGACTTGTCCTGGAGCTGAGACATGGAATGAGAACTGCTTGATTGAATAGCTCAAGTCGACTTCTGCTTTTATTTGGTCATAGCTCTTATCATATCCAGCATTGCAGCAACTTAGGGTGCTTAGCTAAGTACTGCTCATGCTGAACTTGGCTTTCGCTCCATCGTGTAGCTCGAGAGCTTACATCAACAATAAAGTAAAGGAGCTCGAAGCTTGAGCATCTTTGATTTGCTCAATGTAAGTTAAGTCGCCGTACGACAGAACTTGATTAGCAAGCAAGAAGCATAGGCCAGGGTGTAATGGCCTATGGACAACTCAGCCATCATTGTAGGAGGCACAAACTTGCATCCTTGAGGAGTTTGGTTCACACATGGGAGTGCTTTGGTTAGGCCTTTATATGGCATGATACCGTTTAAGTGACTGATATCAGCATCTGCTGTAGCTTATACCTATTGCAAGGTGGACCTACAGTAGGAGCTCAGTCCTAAAGCTATTTACTTTGGCAAGGCTACTCAAGGAGCTGTGCAACTATTTTTTAGAACATACTTGTTTTCACTTGTCTTCTTCTATTCATCAAAGTATGATGAGATCATACTTTTTGATCTTCAATGTTTTCATTTTCCAATCATTGGCTAAGGAACTTCACTTGGCCAGTGTGCATTGATAGCCCATATCGTTCTTGGAACCTAGACATTTGTTCAATCCCAACCAAGTGTATCAAAGTCGTGTTCTATTCCATCAAATTATGGGCTTCATTGGGTTTGTTATCATGGAGCTCAGCTTTTGTATTGTCAAATTGCTTGGCATATTACGAAGAACTGTGGCAATTCATATGAAAGCAGTTCGGCATCTTATGAAAGGGGAAGCTTGGCCAATTATGAAGATGCTCATCGCAAGTGCACTTAAATAATTTTAGCACGGTACACAATATTTTTACTACAACAGGCTTCTAAATTTCTCGAGGACGGTAGAATAACGATAATTCGACACATCGACACAACCGCTTTCTCCTTGGTGCACTTCAACTCGGCATAATTGTTTGGCTTTGCGACATGTGAAAATGGTCGGCACCAAGACTGCTACTTGGAACTCGGCGCTCAGAAAGTAGACATCCCATCCTTGAGCTAACCTGCTGCAACTTGATGAAACTCGGCATTTGCTTATGCAAATCTTGTTGATTACCTATGCTGGAGTGTCTATCATCACTGTATAGAATTCGGTGAATTCAAAATACTACTTGACAGTGTTTTATCTCAAAGTAGCTCGGTTCATATCTGGCTGCTCATGCTCGTGTTGTTATGAAGATCACAAGAACTAGCGTGCTCAAGAAATGGAAGCTTGGTCTTAATACCCTTTTAGACGACATGACGTTGCTAAGTTATAAAACCATGGAAGTAGGTCAGTGCTGTGATAGATAACTAGGATGAATTGTAGCTTGGCAATTTGCTTCACCCTCGTAAACTGGCTTGTATGCATTACATCTTTATCTTCACACCAAGGCAAAAAATCAACACGTGTCCAGCATGAATTCCCTATGAATTTCAACCGATCATAGCATTTTTCGATCATTGACACTAAGGCAATAAATCAACAGGTGGCCACACGAAGACCCTGCTACAGATACGATAGCAGAATACGTGTGAGTTGCTGGACTTTAGTTAGCATGGCTACTATACACAGCAAGGTGTCTTGGCACAAGTACACTTCACTAGTACACAAATCGATGAAAACTAAATATGTGTGTCCATCTAGTTTGTATTTGAAGATGAACATGAAATTCAAAGATCTCTAGAGTAGAGGTGTAGTGGTTATTAAGTAGTTTCCAAGCCTTCTTGCCCTTAACTTGTTCAATTGAAGAAAAATAAACTATACATAACCTTTTTGTTATCAACTAGGTGACAACGGTTATGAACCATAGTTGCGGTTACTAAACTCTTGAGAGAGTAAATCCGACATGGTCCAACAGACTACAAATCAATTTACCCAGATCTAAAGGGAAAATGGAAAAAAAGAAACACTACGAACCATATGTAGGAGAATCTATCAAAAGGAGAAGAATATTTTGCTAGCCGATTTTAAAAAAACATTGGGAACTGTAGCATTATATTATACGTTTCCACAAACGGTACCAATTATTAATTGGTGATTTTCATTACGGTATATGAGTACCTGCAAAACAAGAACACAGCTATAAGGGACGTTGAAGGTTGCTCCAATGCAATTACTCTAATAGCTAATTTAACCTTCTTGTGATGTGAAAGAGATTGTTGAGTGATTATGAGAGTTAGAAAACGAAGGAGAAGATCCCTTACCTTATCTAAAGATCTTGTCTGGTATTTATAACTAGTTAACAGAAGCTATATCTAGACTGGATTATTACACTAGGTTTAAGTATTAGGCCAGCTAAATAAACCCACCGAATAATTATCAATAAATGTCTATCAACAAATATTTATAAAGATTAAATAATTTTAATTGCACATTAATCATGCTTAAAAAAATCTCCATAAAATTCATAATTATGTGTAATGAAATAATATAACTATATACTTAAAAAATCCCCATAAGAGTTCATTCATTAGCAAAATAACAAATTCTGAAATTTAAACTGTTGCAAATAAAAAAATAATAATAAGTAACAGTTACTCTATTAAAGCATGAAAAGATAATGTGACATGAAATTAAAAGAAAGAATAAATTTAACAAACTTAAATCACAAAAGTAAAAAAAAAAAAAAAGCTGACTATAACACCTATATGGTTAAACACAATACCCAAAATATTTATTAATTCTCTTGAAATCATTAAAATAGGGTAATAACAAAATAACCATATGTATTTCAAATTTCAATATATAAGTTAAAGTCCATCTATACTATCCTCCCTAGTAAATGGCAACACTATCATACCAAAACAATAATATCAGTGACAAATAATTGTTGCAATACCAATAGCACTATTAATCTTAACTATTGAATATTTCAAAAGATAAATTAACCTCTCACTATACTCCTTTTGTGAGAAGAAGCACAAGAACAAAATAGTATGTACTTAGCAATGTAAAAATCATCAACAACAATAAAATAACAACAATAGTGACTATTATAAAATAAATAAATAAATAATAATAAGGGAAATCCCATAATAAAAAACTATCTCACTAAAACTTCTATAGTTAATAGTGACGCAATACTAACAAGACACAAATAATTATGAAATTCGTATATACACTATATTTCTACAAAATTTCCAATAAATATGGATGTGAAAGAGAATATCTACAATAAATTAAGATACCTAATTTAAAAAGGGGGAAAAAAGGACTAAATAGTCAATGTCCATTTTAACGCATATACATATGAGATGGGATAACGAGTCTATGTTTCTTTCTTATTTTGATTAATGTCAAATCATGTCTATTGAGTCTTGTGAGTTATATTTTTTCATTCTATTGTGTCATGTCAAGTCTGGTCAAGTCATTCTTTTGTCCTTATCATGTTGAATTCAATTTAGCATCAGGATTCGCCAAACCTACACATATAAGTAAATGTGTTAGGTGATATGGGATATTAGTTAAATGATGTTGAGACAGCAACAAATAAATGTAGTAAGAAAATAATAATAGAAAGAAAATAAAGCAAAGAATGAGAAAATGAATAAAAGTGTAATCAAACAAATAAGTAGTAGTAATAATAATAATAATAACCAAATATATAAAATAAGTAATTGAGACAATTGAAGATTGCCCACTATACCCACTTCATCAACTATAATGAAGGAAACTAATAATTATAATAGACATTAAAAAAAATAAAGACAGTAAGGTAAAATAATAAATAAACAATAATGAAATAATGAAAAGTAAGTGAATAACATAATGTAATAAACCTTGAAATAATAAAATGTAAAAAAAAAAATAACAATAACTTGTAATGTTGAGTAAATTAAGTTGTAACGATAAGGTGTAAATAATTATAATTATAGAACAACAATAACAACTATAATCTTTCTTTTCATTAGTAATAGCTAGAGTAAGTTGCTAACGGGAAGTTTCAGGTAGCTCTAAAGTGATATCAAATGGATTGTTGTAGTACATCAAAGGTAAGAATTAAAACTTCAAGATTATGAAAAGTAATAAGGTGAGAACTCATTGAATAAATAGGAGGAGTTTAGCTATTAGGCATTTGATTTATTGAGAAATTGGAAAATAAAATTAGGAAATCCAAGGTTCATTACATGGGGATCTAAAGTATGACCAATGGAAAATCTTAGAGATTCTAATTTTAGAAAAGGAATTTGCAAAGTATATAAAATGAAGAAAGTGAAGAAATTTAGTGGATGGAAGTTAAAAATGACACAAATCTAAAATGTTATTTTAAGGAGATATTAGTTATCATCTAAGGATATTGGGAAGTTACTCGAGTAAGTTTAAATTCCTTGTGTCATAATAAATGAAAAGGTCAATGTGATAGATATAAAGGAGAATAGATATAGGTAAGATGATCAAAATCTCATAGTTAAAATATATTCAAAGTAATACAACGGGAGACCTTGATTGAGAAGCACTTCACTCACCGTAGGGCTCGAAGTGCTTCTCTTTTAATCGTATATAGCCATCACTTGTAGTGATTACTCACAAACATGATAGAAAGTAAGCTCAAGTGAGTGCTATGAGGTGAAATGGTAAGCCTTAAGTAATTGAAAGATTATGCATACTAATAGAAGACCATGTAGATAATATAAGGGCTATTTATTTTGGGAGATTAGTAGCAAATGTAGGAATAATCTAATAAAAAGACAAACACTTAACTATGAAAAGATAAACTCTAAGGAGCAAAGTAATCAAGTGGACTTAAGGAAAACCTAAGAAATTTAATAAGTTGAAATAATCCAAAGTATAAAGGGGTTAAGAGCTCAATTAGAAAGGAAGAGCTTAATATTGGGGTTAAGAAGAAAGCAACAACAATTGCATAACTCAAGGAACAGAAGTATAAAGTAAATTGAAGAAATAGAATGATGGTGATTGAAGAGGTAAGATAAGCTTCAAAAGTTTAGAATATTATGTGTTAATCTTAAGGATAAGTGAAGAATTTAAAAGGTAATAGAAAGAGTAAAGATGATTAAAAGTTAAGCAAGAACTAAGATTCGAAAGGGAGTTAGGAATAGAACTTGAGAAGATAAGTCACTAAGTAGGATCAAGTACTATAGAGTAATTAGAATTAAAAGTCCAAGAGTTGAAAAATTTTTGAGGACGAAAGTTCATTGAAGTGGGGGAGTATGTAGAACCTTACAAACATAGAGTAATCAAACATGGCATAAAAAATAAAAAAGGAATAATAATGAGAGTTAAGAAAAAGGGTGTTTTTGACATTTCATAAAGTCTAGAAACCCTACCACAATAAAAGTAAAGGATTAGGTTAGCTTTTATTCTATTCCCACCCCTCACTCATACTATTGATTTAAACAAAGCTTCTCACGTAAGATTAAATAAAGACCAATAGCAAACTCTTTAGATTGAAGAAAGAAATCAAGGTAAGTATGATTTTTTATGATGTTTTAGTGAATCTCATAAGTTTGGCTTAAGATAAATTTGTTTTCCACCTAAGGCTAAGGGAGAAACAAATCTTCATATATTATTTAGTGTCCTAAACAATAAAAAAAAATGAAGAAAGTACTAAATCTTAGTCCTTACAATAAATTTTTAAGCTTTGTTGTTGTTATTTTGAGTTTCTTGGTGATTTTATTGGAGGGATTGATTACAAATTATAGATTTGATAATTGTTAGTAATTAGTTGTTAAACAAGAAGAAGATTTGTGTTTAGAGGAGACTGGAGTTGGTCATAGGGTTTTGGTGTAAATAGTTGAGTTTTGGAGAGGAATTTTTCAAATTAAAGGAATACAACCTAAGAACATGAGCGTGATCTTACCTATGGTCCTTACAAATGTATTTAAGGTGAAGTAGGAGTGAGGGATTTAAAGGAATTCATGGTTAAGAGGCTCATGGCCAAAGTTCACAACCGTAATGTTAGGCATGGTCTTACCATAGTTTTGGGAAGGGAATCATTGCTAAGGTCTACGGCCGTAATCCTTAAGCGTAGACTTATAACCTCTTCTTTATTCTTATTTCTTGTTTCTTAAACTTGTAGTGTGTAACCTAATCGATTCTAAGCTAGTTTAGAAATTTAAACTAGTTCTAAAATCCTAAGTAATGTTAAGTTTGAACTCAAGAACCTAGTTAGATAGACATGAGGAATTAGCTAATATAAGGAAACCTAGAAAAGAATTCTAAAGTTGTCATCTTTATATTGTATCTCAAGTGTTACTTTTGAAAGGACTCTTGATGTAGAATCTATGGATCATTCTTAAAAATCTAATACAAGATACTTACTTATTGTTTGTGTTGCTAGGCTAGTTACTTAATCAAACTAATTAACTACTAGACATTAATTAAATGTGTGATTACTTATGCTTGGCTAGCCTCAAGGGCTTAGGAAGCTCGGGTAGATCAACAATCTTGGGATGGCACCACGATGATCCTTATGTGATGTTGTCTCGAGTGAAGCCATACTTAGAAATGATTTGAGTAGATTTAGGCGATTCTTGATTTCTAGGGTACTGGGGGGATCCAATACTAATACTATATGCTATATGTATATTATGTATGTTGGGGTCGTGTATACCTTATGTTGCTTGTTGGGTTAAAATAAAGACAATTAAAAGGTTGATTATTTCATTTTTACATTTTGTATTCATGTGTGATTGGAAATTGTATGTTCATACACATGTGTATATCATATTCCATATTAGCCTTTAGCTCACTCCATAATAAATTTTTCAGATGCAGGTATGTAAGAAAGAATTTCAGAATTTGTCACTACCAGGTTATTAGATTGGGGTTGAGTGGTGATTAAAATTATAAATGAGAGGAAGCCCTAGAGTTAAGCAATTAATTTTACATATTACTCTTAATAATTTCTTGTTCAAAGTTTTAAGAAATTTACCAAGTTAGTAATCATCGAAGTTTTTATATAGAAATTGAATTTTAGACAATTTGGAGATTATAATATGCATTTTTGGAGATTTTAGTAGATTGTTTACGCTTGACATGTTAGTAGATGATAAGGACATGTAGCAGGTTATAGCATTCCATGTTTTGGAGCATTACGAAAACCAATCAAATTGAAAATCGTCTAATGTTTATCAACAACTTAAATTGCTTTCCTTTTGTTAAATTTATAAACAATGTTTCACAGTAAATCCATAACATAAAACATGCTAAATATTAGTCCCCTGCTATCAAATTATAAGCAACTAAACCATAAATTAATTCTAGGTTAATATTGAAACACTATACATGTACACAAGAGCTCTAATACTACTATTAGATTTTGTACTATGAAAATGTAACGGAATTTTAAATTTTTCCTTATAAAATCTACCATAAGATCCATGTCATTCATAATATTATGAGAAATCAAGTTATAAGAAAACTACCTTTTCCATTATAATGCAAAAACCTTCTCTTCCTAGGGATAGAGTTCAACTAAGATTTAATCCTCACAACACCTTTTGCAAAAGAATATACCTTATTCACCAAAAGGACACTAAGTCTTGTTCGTCTAGTAGTATCCACGTAGATAACAAAAGGAATAAATTCTAATCATTTATATTATTAGATAACTTAAATTAGATTTTTATAAGAACAAAAGGAACAAATTCTAATCATTTATATTATTAGATAACTTAAATTAGATTTTTATAAGAAAACCCTTTTCTTTTGTCAATGGATGGAACTATATCTCTCTCTCTTCTCTTCTCTCATGTATATAAGGTAAGGAGAGAAGCTTTTCTATAAGATTAAATCCTTTTTATGAGAATAAATAAGATTGGATATTTAAATATTGGATAATTAAATTTTCTTCAAGCTAGTAATCATATCTTATTAAGACTTAGATTACATAATTATCCATTTGACAATTAAATCATCCTTAAAATATTCTATTATTTTAGAATAAATTATTTATCTTATTAATTCTAATTCTCATATAGCCAACGATATAATTTTAGTATCCACTAAAATTATAGTCAATAAAACTTGTTTCCATTAGTCAAGCTATTGTGTTCAACCCTTTAGGTTTTTATACATAAAGGCAATATCTTATAAACATAAACCAAGGTAATTATCTAGTAATAGTTATTAGTCACCTAATTTGATAGAAAGGTTGTGAACCATAAACCACCATGAACCAGTTACAGCGTAATTAAATGTCTTCATCAAATGATATTATGATTAAATCATTTTATGTCATATCATCAATGTTTAATCATTTACTTAATTTTCAAGATAAATTAGACTTAATAAAATTTTGTCGTGACCATGAGCTTATAAGTCATTATTATCTCAACCAAACAACCTTGGAAATCGACTCTCTAATCCAAGAGAGAGATGAATTCTATCTTAGCTCGTCACTATCCTCTCTATATTTCATGTAATTAAGACTACATTATATAGGATATGTGAAGGTCTCAAGTGTAAGGATTATTTACATTTAATCATATGGAGGGGGGACCATTGATATTAGATGATAAGTGTAAATTACTCTATACTTTCAAGGTATGTTTAGGCATAGAATTGATCATAATTATGATTTAATTCTTAAGTTTTCATACTTAATTGTATAATGTATTGATTTCAAGTAAATCATAAGCAAGAGAATGAAATTTACTCAAGAACAATAACTTTTATTGCAATCACAACCGTGAGAAGAAGAAAACATTGAAGTAGTACCAAGTTTCACTCAATCACAAGTATGATAATGAAGGAATGAAAAGGCCAACCCTAATCACACCCTTCATCACAGGTGTGATTAAGGAAGAATTGATGATCCCCCTATCTATCATAACCGTGATTACATAGCAGGCAGGTGATCATACACCCAATCATAGGCATGATGAGATGGAATAAAGCGATGAGAAGTTCACAGCATTCATCATGGCCGTGATTGGTTAAAAAAAATTTTTTTTGAAATGGTCACCCCCTAACTCACAAGCATGATAGAAGAAACACAACTGCTCTTTTTCAATATTTTCACACAAACCAATATATAGAAAACGTTAGGCATCCCTTGAAGAGGTAGATTCAAGTCTTTTGATGGAAAGAGTATAAATATACCATGACTTTTGAAATAACGAGGATGCAAAAAAAAGAAAAACATCATTAAGAACATAAATTCATGAACCAACATCAGACAAAGTCATTCACCTTTATATACATTGTAATTTCCCTTTTAGTATAGTGTTGTCTCATACTGTTCTCAAAATTACTCGAGAGAGCTAACAGGAATTCAACATTTGTTTATTGTAAAGATTTCTATAGTAGAAGTATGAACAAGGTTATATTTCTTACTTGTCCTATGTTAATTTCTTTATCATTCCTACATTTTGTTGATACATATTGTTATTTCATCATGTATGAGTAGTATTTAGGACTTACTACATCAACTTGGTATGAATAAGGGCATGATTCTTGATAATTGTTAGTTCTGGTGAATTAAACTTAATTAATCTAAGTACAGTATAGTGTATGACATTGTATTAGGCCAGAGTTCATTAGAATACATCAAAAGATAATTCTATTAAATAGATTTGATTCGTTGGAACAATTTACTCTTGATAATATAATAGAGATATTATTAGAAAAGTTACTACATTCTTAAGGAAATCGATAAATAAACATGACATTAATGCGATCCAAATTGACTATTAATTCAAAAGAGATTCTAATTGACACAATTAGAATTAGAAGTAAGTAATTCTGAGAAGAATTCTTACATTTCTGTAATTTCCTATAGATAACAAGTATTAGGATAAAAAATAAATTAGTAATGTCACACCAAGTGGGTGAAGTAAGTCTATATGTTAATCATTGTATTATTAATAGTGTTTGTAGCGGTTGTGGTAGATTAGTGTAGTGTAACTAGTAAATTAGATAGTTTAATCTTTACACCATTTGATAAATTTGGTAGCTAGTTAATAGGAAGAATATTTAATACTAGTGTTTGAATCATTTTCCCAATGGAGACAACCCTATACTTATCCATACTAACAAACGATAGGTACACTTACTTATTTAACTGAGTAAAGCATAAAATAGAGGAATCTAATTTGTAAAACTTGAAAGCCTTATTTAGAGGCGATCATTACACATGTGGTGTCCTTTATTAGTAGCTTATGTCCTATGTACCTACTTAACTTTGGGTGCTTATATGCATAACTTGGATATTTTTCACTTGATCTAGTAAGATGACTTTAGTTATATAACATGTTGGTATAAATATCTAAGTTCCCTCTAAATATTTACCTAACTAAGGACAATTTTAGATAATACAACATTTCATAGAATCTCACTAATAACATTTATTTACTATAATTCTATATATCCACTAATTATCTATAGAACTTTATTGTAAAAAATATATATGAGCAAAGAAGTATATAAATACAGTAAATACTTACTTTTTTATTAATAATGTTTGTAAATACATTAAAAGTGTCTTAGCAAATTGTGCATAAATTTCAATAACTTTTATATATCAAATTTATGACATCCATCATAGTGAGAAAGATGGTATGACAAATGCTTATTGAATAAAAAGTATAACTATGAACAATTAAAGTAAGGTAGTAAAGTTTGAAAAGTGATAGTTTAATTGACTATGAAATAATTTAGTAGCTTCAAATTTTACATGAAAAATTTTAAAGAACATCTAAAGATCATGTAATGATTTTTGGTATTATCTCATAAATGAATAGTAACTATCTAATTTTTCACATCTAGACCAAATATTATCATATCTAATCATATGGATAGCACTGCAAAATGCCTTTCTTGTACTTGTAACCTTCTTTACTAGCATATTTGTGTTGATAGGCCATTTAGGCATAGGCCCTAAGGCCTAATTCGACATGTTTGAGGTATAGGCCTAGCTCCTTGAGCCATGTCTAACCACCTTTTGTGCCTACCAAGCTCCTTTAGTATTGTTCAACATCCTTCAATGACTACTGAGTCCTATACAACTTAAGCATCTCCAATAACATACATGTTGAGTCAGACTCAAACGTAGGAGATCCTTACCTACATTGTGGAGATCCTCCATCTTCATTGTTGAAAGATCATGCACCTCTTCTTTAATATTCTTTTAGCTTTCTAATCTTTTGGTAATGCCCTTAAGTTTTTGCAATTAATTTTAGAATTAGTAAATGTCTTACTTTAGATATTTCAAGGAATTATTAATTTCAAGAAATTAAGCATGCATTTCATCAATAGCTTCTGCATGCTCCGTTTTGAAAATTGCAAAGCTACCATAAAAAGGGTACTAGTTTTTTATGTTTTTAACTCTAACACTTCCTTCATATGTGGCTACTAAATCATCCTTAATTTCTTAAGTTTTTGTATATATTTGAATTCTATTAAAATCATTTTCACAAAAGCCATTATTGATGGGAAATTTTGGACTATAGACTCCTAAGGCCCATTTGAAACCTTATAGACAATGGATTGACCTATCTCAACCCATGATCAATTGGAGACAATTCAGATGCTGGCCTTAGAACACCATTCATTGTATTCAACCTCCACCATCCTTGAACATCTTGGAGGTTATATTGGTATCTCAGCCTCCATACTTTAATCAAACCCGTAACATCTATGCCATGGGGACCTCGGTCCTCAGCGATTTGTCTAAGCTTAGATCTTGGATACTAAGGGATACCATGGAAGCATCGCTCCTTAGGAATGATTGAGGTGCCACATCACCTTTAGGATCTCAAACTATATCTATCTAAAAGATACATCTGCCTAATTGAGCAACATACAAATCTATCTAAATTTTCTCTTACAATTCTATAAATAGGGATCAAATCCTACAAGTAAGACACTTTATACATACATGTACTCAAGCCTTTCTCTCTTTCTCTCTCTCATCTCATAGGCACTAACTTAAGTATTGGAGTAATTATATCAGATAACCCCCCTATGTCCATTAACCATATTCTTTCTTTCAGATTTAGGCTATCCTTCAAGGCCTAAGGCAAGCAATCTCTATCATCAAAATTGAGGCAGTAATAGCCATAATGTACAATATTTATGGCATCTTCATTTAATTCCAAAGTTTGAATTTTTCATTTGTTATACTCATTTTCATTTTATACTCAAGAAAAATTAGTCTTTCTTCAATCATCCTCCATGATTTTTTTTTTAAATTTTGTACTCTAAAAAAATTGTCATCCTACATTTTCAAAAACCATAATTAGAGCCAATTAGCAAATAGGATAAAACTTAAACCATTAAATTATCTTTATCTCTAGATGTAGTAAAGTATTAACAACAAAAGTTCTAACTCGAATATAATTTTGAAGAACTTCAATGAGTTAGGTTCAAACAAACAAACTTGATGAACAAATAATATAAATAAATACAACAAAAATTAAACAAATTAAGGGCTATAAGAAATAAACTATGTTTAACATCAATTTGAGATTGCCTCTTACTCCTCAAGATCACAAATTGCCTTTACAAGAGTAATTTGCCCAAATAGTATTAATGATAGTCCCTTATGACCTCATTTTGCAAGTATAATGTGAAACTAAAAGCTTCACTAAATATAACACAATAATTTACTCTCTAACAATTAGTAACTTATAACAAAAAGAGTGAAATAATATATTAAAGTAAATATATCTTCTACTTCAATCTATTGATATATTTTAGTAAGTTTCCCCAAGAAAATAATCATTACTCATTTTTTCTTCCTTCAATGGCGTGATTCTATATTATGCATTGACTATATTTTCTCTACTTTTTTTAGATTCCTTATCAAAGGAATCTGAATCTTGCAATTATTCAAATCCCTTGTTAATCAAACAAGTTAATTGTTTTTCAAATTAATATATCACATGAGCTTAATTAAACTATTTTATCTCATAGATAATATAATTAAACTCTTGAATTCAATAAGGGTTTTGCAATATAAGGTTTCGGCTATGGGTTTTACGAGATAGTGTTAAAGTTAGAGTTTCATGAAATAAAGTTAAGGTTGATAACATTTAGTTTGGGATTCATCTATTAGGGTTAGGGTTTTAGCATTTGAATTTGGGGGTTTCAAGAAAATGGAGGCTTTGTGAAATGAAAATAAATTAACCAATCCATATTCTTTCATTTTTCTTTTGATGTTCCTAATTACACGTGTTGAGATGGACTTAATTAAGGTCAAATGATTAAACTATAATCAAATTTGTGTTTTAATTGATTTTCATCAACATTAGCAAAAAAGAAAAGGTAGAAGAAAAAATATGACTTGACATTTAATTAATACAAATATATGACAATAAGGCTTGATTAGTGGGTTCTATAAAACAAATAAGAGGTGAATTGTTGGACTTATTTCAATCTTTAATGTAATGTCTATGCTATGTATTTCAATAGTTTTTAGGAAATGAACTTTTAAATTAAGGCAAGCTCAAGTCTATGAATGATAGACCCTCATATACATGCAAAAACCATAAGTTAACCTTTTAACCATCACCAATATGTGATACCTTATCTATTGATCTTATATATAGAATTCCTTAGTAGAGCTATAGAAAGGGAAGTGATGCAAAAAAGATGGATTCCTTTTAAAGTAAGAGGCTCTTCACTTCAAATTTCTCATCTTGCATTTGCAAATGACATCACCTTTTGTGCTAAAGCTGACAAGCAAAATGCCAACATTATAATTTGCTTGTTAGATTGGTTCTCACATCCTTTTGGATCACAAGTAAATAAACAAAAGTTAGGGATTTTATTTTTTTTTTCGAAAAACACATCCCAATCATGTAAGCAATAAATTGCACACTCTTTGGGAATGAAAGAATTGCAAACTTTTGGAAAATACCTAGGTTTTCCTCTAAATAAAGGCCTCCAACCCAAACCTAGGTACCTTAGCTTTATCATTGAGAAGACACAACTTAAATTGAATGGTCGAAAAGCAAAATGCCTAAGCATGGTAAGGCCTATAATGTTAACTAAGTTTGTATTTCAAAGTTTGCTAGCATATTTTATGCAAATGTCTCAACTATCGGTTATCATTACTACAAAGCTCACACAAATCATTAACAAATTCATCTAATTTGTAACAAATGACCAATCCAAAATGCATTGGGTTAGTTAGGACATAATTACAAAACTTACTAAGGAAGATGACTTAGGTCTTCTAGATCCGAAAATAAAAAATAAGGCTTGTGCTATTAAAAGATTTTTTAAGTCCAAGAAAGTGCTTTGGATATAACTTGTCAACGACAAATGTAAGAGATTAAATAGGGAGAGCCACTTAGTTTGGCTGCAAAACCTCTCTTATACCAAAAGGAACTTGCTACTTCAAGAGCCATTATACAATAGTCTCCAATAATGTTATTAAGGAATGGTAAAAGATCAAGATTCTGGTCTAACTCATGAAGTAGAGTAAGACAAATTAGGAACTTAATTCACAATCCTCTTTCCAAGGAAAGTGTTAAGCTAACTGTATGGGACTGTTGCAAGTCCATTACTTTTTGGGATGACACAAAACTAGGCTTCTGCTTATTTGATATTCTCTTCAAACATATTAGGCCTCTAAACTTGTTTCCTACAAAAAAAGATGAAAGAGTGCTTGGCCCCAATTTCACAAAAATTCCCAATCTAAAGGTTATCCATTATGCCTTGATCTCTAACTCCAAAATTGATTTTTCTTGCAGTTGCATCTAGAAAGCAAATTTTCCTCATAAGGTTAAAGTCCTCTGATGGAATCTTGCATGCTTCACTCTTCCTACTACTTGTAATTTAGTTTCCTATAATATATCTCTTCTAGCTTGATGTCTAAGATGCAATACACAAGAAGAAGCACATGTTCATACCTTTCTCTTATACCCATAAGTAACTCACATTATCAAGACTTAGCAAACCACTCCTTGTCAAAATCCTCCTTTTGAAAGATCATTTATTGAATCAAAATAGACAAATTGTCAACTAAGCAAAAAGGATTTGTTTAAACAACACCCACCATCTACTTTCTCCTTTACTATTATGATATGGAAGTTATGGTAGCAAAGAAATCAAATTCTATTCAATAGTAGGAATGCTAATGATGACATTAATCTATTGATTAGAACTTCTGCTTATCAGTATTGGTCTCATCTAGAGGCTTCAAAAAAGGTTTACAGGATTGAAATGCTAAGTTTATTATGGCAACCCCCACCATAAGGATAGATAATGCTAAATATTGATGGCTCATTTATAACATTCAATAACCAAGCAACTATAGGGTATATCGTAAGAGATCAAAATGGCCAATGAGTTTATAGCTTTGCTAAAAAAGTTAGGTCCATTGATATTATATTAATTAAGTTGTAAGCTTTATATTGGGGACTTCACCATTGCATAGAGTTGAAGATATTAGATGTGAAAATATACCTTTGTTGATAGTCGAAATTAGAGTGAGAAATGAATCGGACACTTTGAATTGCTCTACAAAACAAAACAAAGTAAAGGCTATGGGAGATGCTGAGATGACTTTAACATAGCCACTCCAATGCCTAAGTAAGTTAAAGAGTACAAGAGAAGAAAAGAAAGCTAAAAGAAAGTGTAACGGTATCCAAAAGAACCTGTTGCCTATGCCCCGATCTCCTTTTATAGCCATAGGTCAATTTGAATTCGATAAACATTGCCTCCAAAACTTAGCACTTACATTTAGTTTGAACTTAGGACCACTTTTTGATTTTGGGGAACATATCTGACATCACGACGGATGGCAGGTGGTTATTTAGACAAAGTGTCTAACTATTCGTGCTTGGTATTAGAATTTAAACCCTCTAAGGCTGACCAAGTCAAAATCTAAGCTATAGGCAATTACTCAAAGCTAAATGAGGTAAAATCGATATGCTCTGGTTAGGTTATTCTACCTAAAGGCATTTAGCTAATCGATCTTCTCGAGCTAGTCTACATACTTGGTGAGACCCAAAAGAGGTTGCAAATAGTGAAGAAAAAGGATATAGTCATGTAGTAGATCGGACACAATCATATTCGGGTCAATATTAACTCTAAGGAAAAACCTCTATCGACATTTACCCCCCAACTCCCCTTGATGGACACATTAAGAGGAGTAATGATATTCATTAATTAGGAGCCCTAACTATTTTTCCTCTATAGCGAGGATAGCTTCAAGAAATTGTTCTAGTACTTGAATCCGAACTATGGTCTTTATACTCTAACCTTAACTATGATGGTCGTGAATTATCCTTAAAATATTGACTCGTTTTCACTTAGCTTGCTATAGAAGCCTTTTCATCTACTAGACATGATGCTTTATGTCCCACCATTGGAATTTGTACAATCATGTCAAAACCATACGTGCCCTTTAGGAAATGTCACTTAATAGTGACTATAAGATTTGGATAAAGCATGCTTAATCAAATGGACCACGTGGAACAATAGCCGTAACCTATACAAATCCTGAAAAACCCACAAATGTAGATCTCCTTTATTTCCCAATTTTCACGCTTTTTTTCTTCTTCCTCATCATTCCTCTTCCAAACTTCCATATCACTCGCTTAACTTCTTCTTTTAGTTTTCCTTTTCTCAGTTCACATACTATACATTCCCTTAATATTCTACATCATTTATTAATTGCATTTGCTAAGGTATATCATGTCAATAACTAAATCTGACAACTCAACTTGTGCATAGCAATGGATCTAGGAATTGTCCACCACACACCAAGTGGGAAATTCCCCCACTCACAAAGAGCCCCTTAGTATGATGGACCCTAATGTTGATGATTGTCCTTGGGACTTATCGAAGCTAATTAGGTTAGCCAAAATACATGTTCTTAGGTCATAGAAGGTTAGGAAACTTCCAATCGATGACTACCTTCTAAACAATGATGTCAATTCTTAAGCTTTGCCTCTGTATATTAGGGTTGAGTACAACATAAGCCCAAATGACATTGTGAGTATGGTGATCAAATAAGAATTCAACACCTTAAGGCTTAGCTTTCATGATGCCCAGTGAGCTTAGACAATTGAGATTCCCCAACTACATGAACGAATTAGTGTGCTTAGAGATCAAGAGTTCACCTTGTTTGAAAAGTACTTTGAGGTTGATTTAAGGTTACCTCTTTCTATCTTTTAAAGGTCTTACTTTACCTATCATCGCATGTGCCCCTTTATGCTTACCCCAAAGTCTTATAGGCTATTAGTGGCATTTGAATGTATCTGTAAGGATCTGGAGGTTAAACTCTTATAGGCTATTAGTGGCATTTGAATGTATTTGTGAGGATTTGGAGGTTAGAATCATAATGACCTTATTTAGATACTATTTTACATTGAAAAAGAAGGCAGGTTAGTATTACATATGTGCCCGATCTCGTAGAAAGTTTTTGGTTTTGTTAGAGTCCTCGATCTATGAATGGAAATAGAAATGGGTTGTAATTATGTCAACCACTCGATTAGGTTTTCCTACTGTTTGGAGTCAGCCAATTAGGCTCTCTAACATCAAGTACTTACTCCCTAATGACCAAAAGGCTTATGATACAATTGAGGCATATAATCATAGAGGGTTCCTTTGGGATGCGGATGTCATAATTTCTATGCACTTTAATGGTGCTCGATCTTCCCAAGAGATGAGGCTCGAGTAGATGAAGGTGATAGTGATACTTTTGATGGAAATGTTGAGAGTACATATGAGGGTATTGTCATTGACAAAGGTACAAGCTTTGATGATCTTACCATACTGAGACGGGCTTTTAAGAGGAGGGACCTCCACATCTACTTTGGAAGTTGAGTGGTCTTCTTTACCCATGCTAAGCATGATGTTATAAGTTCCATAATTTGAGTTTTGCTTTTCCTTTGATATAATTTCTTGAATGTTTTATTATAGACATGTCGCTCAAGGACTATATCTTGAGCAATCTTTTTTATGAGCTAAAAGCTAGCAGGTTAAAGGGGAAGGATGATCCCAAAAAGACTTAGGCCAAGCAAGCTCCTATCTAGCCACCTGCCAAAGTACCACCAAAAGCTCCAATGAAATTAGTAACTCAATATATTAGTTCCTAAGCTATCAAAGTAAAGGATAGCCAACAAGTTAAGGGGACAAAGGACACCCAATAGGCTAAGGTTGCTACCAAAACAAAGGTCATTGCGGTCATCAAGCCCAGGAAGCAACCTAATACTCATAAGTGTCTATCCTTGGAGAGAGATCCTAAGAAGGGGAAAACTCATAGGAGTGACAAGTTAGGGGTAACTCTAAGAACATTAATGAGGGTAAGGAGAGACCCTTTAGGATTTTGAGCTCAATTAGTCTTTCTCAAATGTAGAACATTGAGGTCCTACAATACTTCCCTTACTAGTCTATCAGCACTGTTGACCATCCCTTAGGAAATGGTCGAGTAACACTAGAGTTGATCAAGGGCATTCACCTACCCAACGATGTCTAACCCCTAACCAACATGGTCAAGCTTTATTAGAACTCTTGATCTGATAGCTTATTGCTTCTTGCTACCTCTAATTGTTATGATGTAAGCCTTTTTCTGACCTTTTGAGCTTAGGCTTAACAAACTCATTGTCTAATTCTAATTTTGTTCTAACTTTTTAGAATTTCCAATGCTTGATGATGATTGTAGAGGCTCTTGATGAGGAGAAGAAAGCTGTAAAATCTCAACTCTGATCTACCTTTAGTCTTTTAACTTATTCCAACTAAAAGTTCTCTCTTTTTTCTTCTAGATGGTTAAAGAAGCCAAGAATCAGGGAGCTAATATAGAAGCTAAGAAGAAGAACCTTCAAGAGAAGTAGGGCAGCAAAAAAGCTAAGTTAGAGGAAAAGAAGATGAAAGCTATAGAAGAATAGAAGAAGTGTTCTCAACTTGTATTTGACCTCTAAGGGACACAAAATGGGGTTAAAACCCCTAAAAATAAACACAGTAAGGAGGTTATTCACATGCAAAGCTCTTATGAGGAGCTCAAAATAAGGATGGCAAAAGCTAAGAAGGGGCAGAGCTTTATGTATCAAAAAGTTTATGATAAGGCATATCAAGACATCCAGGATAATGAAGAATACAAGAGCCTAATGTGTCATAAAGTGTTGGATGGAATAAATCTAGCTTGGGGGAAGACCTTGATCTACTACCTCGACTATGACTTGAGTTGTCCAAATTTTGCCAGATAATATTAGGAGAATGAAACCTTCATTGATGGGGCCAACATTGGTGAAGCTAAAATAGAGGAACGACCAAATGAAGATGTAGCCACCCCCTATAACCCATTCTACCAACATATAAGAACTGAGTGATGCTCTTATGGTCATTGAGGTGCATACTCCTGAATCCTTAGCCAACCCTTAACCTGACCTTGCTTAAAACTCTGACAACTGAATTGCCGCCATTAACCAAGATCAGGAGAAATGATTTTATATATCTTTTTTACTTCTATTGACAAAGATTTGCTTCTAGGTCGGTATGCCAGCCTTAATGCTTATGTAATGACTTTCCTAAAAGACTCCTTCCAATATTTTCTTTTGAAGTTTAATATCATTCTTGTATTGTTAGGTATTTGTATGGCTACCTATTAGCTTCTTCCAATGAATTTTGGTTACATTCAGATTGATAGACTTAGTTTGTTACTTCGTTGTCCACATTCATTATCATAGTTTGGGTAAAGTCTTTTGTACTCTAGTAGCTCATGAGTCCTCAATAAGATCTCTATGCAATTGATTTAAAAGCTTCATAATGATAATACTTATTTGATTAAGTGCATTTATGCCTCAAGGCTCCTAATTAACCAGTTGCCTGATTTGGCTGGCTTAAATCTTTAGGCACATCAGAGTTCAATAGCTTTGGACCTACACATAACTCATCATCTATTTACAAGACTTAGAGTGACCAAGTTTGTAATAGCTCATCATCTATTTACAAGACTTAGAGCAACTAAGTTTGTAATAGCTTGTCGCCTATTTATTAGGTTTAAAGCATTATTCTCGTCATCAACCAAGGACTTAAGGATACATACTAGCTCGTTATCCTTAAGAGGATTTATAGCTATCATACATATCACTCTTACAAGAGCGTAAGGCTTTCACATCTAGTCATCCTTTCTTAGGACTTAAAGAGCCATGAATATCCTTTTCTCATCATCCATCAAATATAGGACTTAGGGATTTAGCTCTTTATAGTTTGCTTGTTACTCTTTAATAAGGCTTAGAGACTTTTAAGGCCTTTTCTTATTAGAGAGATCGGGTGAAGATCATATCTTCATTTATCGTTATATTACACTTTTGTAATAAGCATTATAACAAGACAAAGTAAAGTATAAAATAGAACAACATTGGACAACAAACAAATACTTCACTATATGTAATATTGGAAATGAACTAGATCGGCCCATTTACTCTAATCTTTCATAACATAATTATATCATATACCTAAAGAAATAAACAAATCACACCAACTAGAAAGAAACAAACATTCTAGCAAATATGTGCAACATGTCCACCTACAAACATGTCATAAGTAGCACAAACACCAATATTGTAACATGATAACAAGAAAACATATAAACAAACAAACATATCTTGTTTTCTTCTCCGAACATCCATCATTCAAAGTATGGTTTGACGTTGTCAACATTCTACACCCTAGGGATCAGCCGTCCATCAAGCCTGTCCAACCTATAGGCTTGCCTATTCCCTACTACCTCTTTCACTTTGATGGGATCCTCCTAAGCAAAGGTAAGTTTCCTTAGCATTCCCTTGCTCATAATGCTTTAAGTTTCCCATAGACCAAATCACAAGGTTGAAAGCACTTATACTTAACCTACTTAACATAATACTAAGCTACTCGCTGATGGTAGGTAGTGAGATGAGCCTTGGCCAATGTGCCTATCTCATGAATAGTATCCGGATTAGCTCAAATGCCAATGTCATTATATGATGGGTTGTATGCCAAGACCCTTACACTCTCCACCTGAAGTTCAATTAGCAATATAACCTCTAACCCAAAAGCCAATTGATATGGGGTGCAACCTATTGGTGTCCTCTGTGTAGTCCTATACCCCCACAAAATATTAGGTAGCTCATCTACCCATTTACTCCTAACTTAGTCTACTCTTTTCTTCAAAATTTACAAAATTACTTTATGCACTGCCTCCACCTTACCATTGCTCTAGTGGTGCACAACAAACATATAGTTACTGACCTGAAACTATGTTGTCTATTATGATAACGTAGGGTACCCTAAATCTCCTCAAAATGTTACTGACCATGAAAGCCTCAATTCTTCGTTCTACTATGCTTGCCATAACCTTAGCCTCAACCCATTTAATGAAATAATCCACTACAACAATGATATATCCTTTGCTTGGTTGTCTCTCAAAATGGACCAAGTATATTCAGTCCTCACTAGGCAAAAGGCCAAGGACTAGTGAGAGGATAGTAAGTGCTTCATTATATATATTTATAAATGAGTTTTTATGGTTCTTTTGATATTTTTATGGGCTTTTTGTAGATATTTGGTACCTAATTAGAAAATATTTTGTTTTCAGGCTTTGATGAATGATTGAAAAGTTAAGAAAGAAGAGGAATCAAGTCTCACTTGATTTAAACTTCAATTGGATGAGTTATGAGCTTTTGAAGATTGATAGTCACTTAACAAGATCATATTAAAAGTTATGTAGATTTAATTTAGGTATGACTAGAAAATTAAATGACGTTTTGACATGTTCATACCAAGCTACACTGAAAATAAAATAAAAGGCAGAAAATTACACAATCATTTGACATGGTAATGTTGCACGGGTGTGTCTTCGTTGATTGAGATCTGAAATTTAGGCCATGCGAATGAAAATCAAAAGTTATCAGCCCACGTTGAAGTAAAGCCCAAGCCTAGTAATTTAATTCACAAGCCATGTCCAGCGTTCATGGCCACAAGTTGTTATTCAAGTTTTAGAAAACTTCAATCCACGCCTGTTCAAATTGTCCAGCATATGTTCCATACATTAACAATTGCAATTATTTGAATTGCCCACTAGCATTTGTTCATGAAGCATGCTTACATGCAATGATCCAATGAAGCCGATCATTCCTTGCCCTGTTTCAGACGAATGGAAACCCACAATTAGCTATTGCAAATTCAATAATATTCAGGTGATTTCCAATCCAAGGTCCAACCATCGTCCAATCAAATTGCAAAGCCCACACAGTCATTCCATCTTCAAAGTCTTAAGCACAGTGATCATTGCATGAAGCCCTCTCATATAAAAAAAGAAAAGAATATACGAAGATTGACTTTAGGAGTACGGCCACGGCTGAAGACAAAAACAAGGAAATAATATTCCCAGCCGCAACTTTTCCAATATAGTAGATCAGAAGATTTATTTTATTAGTTTTAGTTTGTAAATTAACAGCATCGACATCGATTAGAGGCAAAGAAGTTAGTTCGTATAATGATTAAAGGTTAGGGATTTTTAATTTGTATGGTAAAGAATAAATTTTATCTACACTTTTTCTGATTTTTATTTATGAATTTCTTTACTTTCTTCCTAGTTAGTATGCTTTATCTAATCATGAATTAGCCTTCTTTAATAAGTATTGGGTTAATGAATATATAATATTCCTATATTAAAGATTTGAATATTGATATTCTTGATATTTTTGTCATCTAGCATGTGTTTTATAATTTATGAAATATATATTAGATGGATTGAAATCTAGGAAGAATAAAATTGATTCAATATATTCCATAGCAAATTAACATTGGATTACAAGTAAGACATAAGAGATTATGCCTTATAATTGGGTTAAGGTTTATAATATAAAATGATTAATTAACTAAATAACCTTTTTCTAGAAATAGAAAGGCTTAATTAACTAATTAGGATAATTTACAATTTAAGAGAAGGTGATTTTATACTTTATTACTTTGATTATTTGAAAGGGAATTCAAAGGAAATAATCTAAATCGATCGAAAATCTAATAGTCAAATATAGTATATTTTAATATTATGATCATTAACATCAATCTAATATGCTAGTTCATTGGTTTAATCTTTTAGGTGTTAGTTTCCTATATTCTTTCTATTAATTAGAAGTAGATATAATATTTTATATTAATTAGGAGTAGATTTAAATTCTTTTATTTTTATTTATTTCAGTTTGCCTAGATATTGGAAGGACTAATATAGTTGAGAACTAGTCCTAATCTATGTGGAAACGACCTGATCTCACTAATCTTTTATTAATACATATGAGACCTAGTGCATTTGCTAGTATTATATATGCTTTTATTTTAAAGTAATGGTTAGTGTATCAGAGGGATCAAGCATGAGCTTGGGGCTTGCTTAATTGGAGCATTCCTTTGACATTGATCATAGGTTTAAGCCAAGAGAAGTGCATCCTTTCTCATTATAGACCACCAGTACCCTAACTACAGTACTCAAACATAGAGGGCTATAACCCTAATATGATTATCACATACCTTAGAGTGTAGATCGAAAAGAATTTCTTTTGCTTCGGATGGTCACAAGCACCTTAAATGCAACATGCTCATGCCTCTCTTGTACAAATTTCCATCAATTATTATGAAATTGGCAGCCTTATAAACAAGTCGCTAAGCATCTTTAGTATCTTGAGGTAAAGTTCCATTCTTCAGATACTTTAAAATAGAATCCATCTAATGATACTCTGAATCGTTCTATTAGACCTTTAAAGATTATGTTAGTCATAGTTCCATGCTCTTCTCCGAAAAGCATTCGATGAAGATTCTTTCTTCCTAATTTGTAGACTTATAGAGGCTAACTTTGACAATTTATCAACTGCATAGCTCTCTACCCTTGGAATCTTCATCAACTACCAAGTCTCAAAATTTGAACTAATTTCCTTTACCAATTGCAAATACTTAATCATATTCTCATCTTTGGTCATACTACTTCCTACAACCTAGTTAACCACTATTCAGGAGTTAGAGAACACATTCAAATGCTTTGCTTCGACCTCTTTAGCCAACTTCATCCCAATTGATAGTGCTTCATGCTCCAATTCACTATTGTTAGCTAGGAAACCAAATTTCGAAGTATAAGAGATCCGAGCTCCCATCAGACCTACTAAGATCAAACTTGCTCCACTTCCCTTACTAGTCAATGAACTGTCATTATACAACGTCTAGGTCATATATTGTATGTTTGGGATAAAACTCTCAATACTCATAAATTCCACTATAAAATTTGCCAATATTTGAGCCTTATATCCTTCTCTAGGTCAGTATTGTGTCCTAAGAGCACTAAGCTCTAAGGCGTATTTCACCATGCATCCTAAAGCATCAGGCTAACATAAAGCTTGCTTCAATGGTTGATTGGTCAAAACTACGACTTGGTGAGCTTCAAAGAATGATCGGAGATTCCTAGTAGCCATAATGATAGCCAAAACAAACTTTTCTAGCTTTTCATATCTTAGTTTTGGTCCTTGCAAAACATGTCTCACATAATAAATTACCTATGCATCTGTCCCTTTGCTCATACCAGCACAAAAGCTCAATAACTTACAAACAAGTATAAGTAAAGAGTCTCTCCCTTAATAGGCTTAGATAAGATCAGAGGTTTTGTCAAAAACTCTTTCAAGGCCGTAAAAACTTTCTCATAATCCTCAGTCCATTGAAACTCAAATGGATTCCTTAAAACTTTGAAAAATTCCACAAATTTTTCAACACTATTTAAGACAAACCTATTTAATGCTACAACTCGACTAGTTAACCTTTGGACCTCCTTAATAAACTTTAAGGACTCCATGTCAAGTACAACTTGAATCTTCTCTAGATTGGCCTCAATTCCACACCGTGATACTATAAAACCTAAGAACTTTCCTAAAGATGCACTAAGCATACACTTCTACGGATTAGATTTCATATTGTATGTCCTTAGTGTGTCAAAGGTCGCTTAGAGGTCGACTAGGTGATTGTTGTTCATTTTGCTCTTCACTATCATGTCATCTACATAAACTTCAATGTTCCTATGTATCTGAGGCTTAAACATCTTTGTAACTAATATTTGATATGTGGCACCCACATTGTTTAATCTAAACAACATCACTCTATAACAATAAGTTCTAAAGTTTATAATAAAGGAAGAGTGTACTTGATTGGAGGCGTACATAAACTCAACAAGACACGTCCCAAGGTCGAGTCGACCATCTAATCTAGGCAAGGTAAGGGAAAACAATCCTTCAAACATGCTTTATTTAGATCAGTGAAGTTGAAGCACATCCTCCACTTACCATTTGCTTTCTTCACCAAAACACGATTCATGAGCCACGTAGGATAAGGCTCTTCCCTAATAAAACCCACCTTCAACAACTTCTACACCTCCTCTTCAATTGGAGCTTATCCCTCTAGAGAAAAATGTCTTTTCTTCTATTGTACAAACTTCACACTCGGGTCAATATTCAATTTGTGGGTGATAACCTCTTCAGAAATTCTAAGCATGTTGGAAGGTAATCAAGCAAAGATGTCCCTATTAGCTCAAAGGAAACGTATTATGCTTTCCTTTAGGTCAGCTGGCATATTAGCTCCAACCTTAGTTACATGCTCGAGGTTGTCACTAAGCTTAATTGTTAACATTTCCTCTGCAAGTTCTCCTCTCACCTACATTTGATTACTCGTACCTTACTTAATATGGTGACCCGATCCCTCTTCAAGGCCTTTAAATACAAAGCTTAGGCTAGCTATTGGTCTCCGTAACATGTTCCTATCTAAATTGGAGTAAGAAATTTTTCCTTTTAGTGGGCAATTGACACTACCATCTTAAATATATTGATGCAAGGTCGGCCCATTATGCCATTATAAGGTAAAGGGCAATCTACTATCATAAAGTCAATTTCCTTTTGAACTATGTTCTTGTCATCCCTAATTTGTAAGGTCACGGTGACCACTCCTTTTACCTTAACTGGTTAGTTGTTAAACTCGTACAGATTGTATCTGTACAGTTGCATCTTAATATTCTCAAGCTTAGGTCACATTTGGTCAAATGAATACTTGAAAATGATATCTTCTAAACTCCTTGTATCCACCATTACCTACCTAACCTGGAAGTCTACAACTCGAGTCATAATGACTAAGGCATCATTATGTGGGAACCAAAATCCTTACATATCCTTTTTTGAAAATACGATCATATCATCAACTCTATGCCTCCTTTTTCTTAAATTCAATACATAATATCCCTATTCTTCCAATAAACTCGTTGTGGACAATGTATTCCCTCTTATTAGTCCACCAAAGATCATATTAATAATACCTTGAGGAGCTCAGTTGTTCCTTATTTCATTGTCTTGAGCCACCAACTCCAGATTATTAAGATGGGCCTCCACATTCTAAGGTTGTTATTCAATTTTTCTCTTTTGTGCAAGTCATTCAATGCACTCTTCTCTATCAGCCATGAACTTCCTTAAGTATCCCTTTTGAATAGCATCCTTAATTGCATCTTTTAGATGTATGCACTCATCCATATTATAACCTCGATCTCTATGGAAATCGAAATACTTGTTAGAATTCTTCATTAAGAGATTATTCTTCATCCTTTCTGGCTAAGCCAAAAACCTTAGTCGTACAACTCCATCAAAATATCCAATATAAGTCAATTGAAGAAGGGGGGGGAAGGTGTGGTTAGTATGCTCAATAAAGGTTGGAATCGATCTCTTCTAATCTCCAAGAGGCTAGCTAAGCTTTTTGCGAGCATCAAAATTCCTTCCCAACCTATCCTTCAAAAATCTCTTATTATTTTTTGATCTTCTCACGTGTTTGTCTTTCTCTAACTCTCTTCTAGCTTATATTTGGTATTTTTAACAAACAAACATTTCTGACCTCTTAGTTAAGTCATCTAAAGAGGTCGAAGGGTGCTTAATAAGGGACTAGAAGAAGTCTAAATCTTCCTTGACTCCTCTACAAATGGTATGTAATGCCACACTCTTTCCATAGTTGGTGATTTTGATCATCAACTGTGATGTGCTTAAAAACTCAATAATCACTAGGGCTTACCATAAGGAGTACTAACCAAATGAGTCATTCAAGATATCGAAGAAAAGGAAGATGGAAAGGTTAGTAAATGCAATAGCTTCGATGAAGCTGCTTGGAGGATATGATGTGCCAACAAACACAACATGACTTAATACTTGCTTGATGTGACTCACAAGCTAATGTTAAGTCCACTCACCACTAATGCTAAGATCCACTCGAGCAATCTTAAGCTATTCAGCAAGATTAAATAAGAGTATAGAAGAAAATGTACTCGAAGAGAGATATCTCATAAGAACAAGAATATTCATTAAGTGTAAGGTATATGATGATTGCAACTATAGTAAAAGAACTATTTATACTAAGTCCTTTAGGACAACAATACTAAAATGAAAAATTACATAAAAGATAATGAAGAAAAACATTCCTAGTATGTATGAAAAACATTAAATAAGACAAATGACGAAAATGAATATAGTACAAATGTTAGAAAAATAAAGGATAAGTGGTAGCTTGTCAATGGGTTTATATTGGAGAACCTTGGGGCGTTGTGGATGCATAGAATGGGTGTAGCTACTGTTGTAAACCGGTAGTTGGAGTTGCTAAGACGAATAAAGGACGCTACTATTCAATAGGTCAAATGAGTAAAGCTTGGTGTATAGTGGCCTCGGTCTCAATACTCGATAGGTTGGCCTAAGCACTTATCATTCTTATAGGTTACAATAGGGCTTAGTATGCAATGACCTTAGGTTCAATACTAGGTAAGTTGGCCTCGGCACTTAAAGAGTTGGCGACTAGACAATGGTTAGAGCAGAGCAAAGTGTATCTAAGTTAGGACCTTATGGAGTTTACCCTTAACTCTTCCATATATAAGAGCTCATCTTTGGTATTATGCCCCGACATTGTAAAGTTATAACAGTCTCGCCTTGCAAACCATTTTAGGATAGGAGTTGACTTTATAGCCGCTGTTTTAGACCAGATTTACACAAAGCATCTATAACTAACCCACTCAGAAGAAAACAATTTATAAATTAAACATGATATTTACCTATGGAATAAAAAAAAACTTCATATTTAGACTAAAATAACCTGAGTATGTTTATAAGATTTAGTAACTTAATCATAATCTACTTAAGCAGAACATAAATTAATACTAAAAGCTTTTAAAGATAAAAATCCAAACTTGAGAGTATAATTGATCCTCAAGTTTATATCCTCACTCTCTAGGATCCAGCAATTGCTAGCTTTAGAATAGTTATATAATCGATTTTTAGCTAGTACCTATAATAATATCTATAGGGATGCGAGCAACCAACCACTCAGTAAGTTGGGATGGAGACTTAAAACTATACATCAAATATATATAAAGTTATCGACCAAATTAGTTAAATGTAATGCATGTATAAGCAAATCCCATCATACGATATTAACCAATTCGTCGTAAGATTAGAGAAATTATACATGCTCTAATTTGGGTTAAGTAGTTTAGCATACATATCAATGACTCATGATCAAACCCAAGCTTGTGTAATAAAAACACCACTTCTTCTACGACTACCTTCAAACCATTGACTTCATCCTTGTTACGACCTCCTCTCCTATCACTTAGTTCAACTAAGGATAAAGAAAAAACTCATTATACTATCCAGTGTTTTCCCTTTTGAAAGGGTCGGTATTTGGCCAGAAAATCCTAAATATTTCCCTTAATAGGTTACTATGCAAGTCCATTTTAAATTTATAAATCATATATTAAGTTAGGTTCAGTTTAAGGTATTTAATCATTTCATACAAATCAAATGAATTTCAATACAAAACATTAAACCAGAACCATACAACCACATCCAAAAACATTCACATACAAGCATGTGCATAGTCAACTATCTAACAAACACAATCACATATGAGCCTCCGAGTGCTATAAAATAGTACTCCAAAATTCAATAAAATATCAATCCTAACTTACCTAGACTTTCTACTTACTCACTTAAGGTGCAACTCACATAAGCCATCACCGATAATTCCTATAATACAAATGTTATTTTAGTACTCATATAACTATCTTATATAGGCTTAGGTTTTATTATACCTAATTATTCAAGTTTCTAAGTCACTTACAATTATCCTTAATTAGGCTAAGTTCTAATTCGATTTCCACATGGGTTTCTGAATTAAGTTCTAATTTAGTTTCTAGTTACGAGCTTTATACGCAAACCTTAGGAACTCATTTCGAATCATTATATGAAGTTAATCACATTTCACTTAAGTATCTTAAATCTCTGTTCTAGCTCTTAACCAATGTTTCGATCGGTACGGTACGATACGGTACATTATATTCCTAATTTAACTGCTGAATTAGCTCTCAATGTAAAAAAAATGATGTGAGAAAAACTTATATTTTTTATATAATTACCTAAACTTATATTTCATATCAGATTTATTATATACTATTATCATTATCATATTATCAATTTTAACATAATATTTTTCTACTCATTGATTTCGTCTATTTACATATTACCCATCATTACTTAATATGCACATAATATGCACATTTAACATTCTTAACGCTTCAAATATCATCTCTCATCACCAACTAATATCTCAAAATATCTAAATTCATCCTAAATCAGAATCTATACCTAATTAATCCCCAAATCATAAATTTAGTTTAATTATACTATTTTACCTATTATTCATCACATAATACACATAATACATACTTCTAATACTCCAAATACTACAAATATCATACTATATCTATAAACCTTGCAAATTTAGCTTTTTTGGTAGCGAATCATTTTAAGTATTATAAGTAATTACCCTAAGTTAATGGAGTCAATAAATTTAAAACTAATTAAAATTTTAAACTCGAACATAATATAAATGAGAAAAACCCAAAAAATTTGACCAAAATCTTAATTGGGTACAAAAAAAAACTTAAACCCTATATACACTTAAATATCCAAGATTGAACTCAAACTTGACAAAAATCCTAAAACTATAAACTTAAGTTTATAAAATGAATAATTATACCCTAAAAGTATTAAAACCCTAACTGAATACGATTATCAACTAATATATATAATCGTATAAAATTGTTAACCAATGAATAAATATATCTAAATATTATAAACATAACAGGTAATAATTTAATTAATAAAATTTATAAAATTATGAATATTATTTTATAATTATTAAGTTTATAATTTTCCATTTAAAAAATTAACCTTGTGGTTCTTAATTTTTCTTTTTCCTTTTTCTTTCCTCACTTTTTCCTTTTCCTACGTCTTATTTTTTCTTTCTTTTCTCTTCTAGAAGAATTGTCCCACCCATGTGCTTCAATTGTTTGGTTAGAATTAGATAAGATAAAGCAAAAGTCTAGTAATTACTTTTTTTTATACTTTCCTTATCTTTCTTTTGTTTCTCCTTTGTCTACATGCTTCCCTTCTTTTCACTTTCATTAATCAATACAAAACCAAAAACACACACTTTTTCCTTTTTCAGAAGCAAACCATGGACTTTACCCTCATTTCCTATTTGTTTTTCATTTATTNTAAAAATATAAAATTTAGATATTTATTAAATCATAAATATATAAAGAAAAGCTTAAAATGATAATTTATAATTATTTAAGTTAGAATAATAACATTCGTAACATTTTTAAGCCATAATGAAAATGTAGGTTATAGCGTCTAAAACAAACCTCGCAATGCGAAAGTACATTCGAAAACGATAAAAATCGATTGTAAGTTCATAAAAATCGAAGTTAAAATAAAAAAGTTATATGTGGCTGAAAATTTAAGACAAATAAAAAAAATAGATAAAAGATTTAAGTTAAATTATGTTTATACCATATTTAGGTTATAGTAGGAAACTAAGTAAATAATGATAGATATTTAGTTTATTGAGGAATCTAGTTCTTTAAAATAATTATAAGTTTAATTATCTTTTAAATATTCGATTATCGAGTTTTAGAAATCCCAAAACCTTGAAAGTGAGTATTAATCCAAGCGAAAGAATTCTAATGATCTGCTATCTACTTATTGTTTGCTGTTTGAATGCTACTTGTTTGTTGATATTGATTGTTTGTTAAATGATTGATTTCATTATGTGCTATTATTTATGTGATCATTTTCTTAAATTGGTAAATATAACGATTTGACTAAAATAATCAGTTATATTTATCGCATGTTTATAACCTAATTGGTATATTGATGCAAGGTGCTAACTTTGTAGATTTTTTTAGAAAAGTATTTTTGAAAAACATTTTTCTAATCTTAAATATATTTTGTATGATTTCTATAAAGGCTTGTAGTGCCAGTGAATCATATTTTTATCGTTAAGGTAAAGTTAGCATAATATCTCCAATTAATTACAAGAGTACTTACATATTCGTGCCCATTGGGCCTTGGATATAATTTGATAGCGAGAGGACTCGCTTTGTGTGCCCAAAGAGTCTTGGATATGTTTGGTGGATGACTTTAGTTAGGATCCACCTATATTGATTGCTGTTGCCATTAACTAGCTAGGATAATAGTCGAGTGTCATTTGCAGGGACAATGCCATTAGGTAGTCTCATACGGTTAAGGTGAGGTGCTATATGCAGGTAAGTACGAAGGATAATCAATGTATAGACGGCGTAAATCTACACCTTCTACAATTCCAAACTCCAATGGATGTGTTGTTTGCATTCACTATGTATACATTCATTTCGCATATAGATAGATTGCATATGTGCTAATAATATTTGATAACTTACTTGAACGATGTAGAGAGAAATGAACTCACTAAGCTATGGTTTGCTTATTCCTCTATAATTTCTTTTGTAGGTTCATTTAAACTAGGATTAAGATAGATTTCGAATATTGAGTGCAAATTGAAGATAGGTTCAATATTATTAGAGTTAGTTGAAGAGTGTAAAGTTGGTATAGAAACATTTTACATACAAAATATTTATATGTTAGAATTATATATAATATAGTATTTCTTGTAATTTATAAAGTTGATTTACCTTATCTTATTATTTAGTAGAGGATATAGATTCTCTACGGTTTTGAGAAACTGTGGAATATTGGATATCTATAGTTATTTGTATTTTATGATAAATTTATAAACTAATAATTAAAAACCCTAATGATGAATTAATTAGAGTCTTGCAATTTCTAATTTACAAAGTAGTTTTCGTATCATAGGTATATATGTTATATAAAAATTTTAGATAATCCTACTAATACCACCCCTCCTCCCCAGGGTCATGACAACATCAGCAATTAATATCTTAAAATACTTAATTACATATTAAATCAAAATTTTCACCAAATTAATATTAAATCACTAAATTAAGCTCAAATATTGCCTTTTATAAATAATTTTAGGGACTAAAAATTAAGTAAAAATTTATAAAATTAAATTAAAAAAAAAACTCTTTACAACACTATTATATATGTCCTAAATAGTTTACACAAAAATTTTAAGGTCAAAACTATATCATTAAGGTTATTTGAGTATAAACCGAAAACTAACTCAAATTTAATCATTTCCTAAGAGCAGTATAGCTCAAGCCCTAATTTTATCAAATTGATGTTTTTCCTAAATTTATATACAAAAATATTCCATAATACTAAATTTCATAATTTTTTTTTGCTTAATTTACTATTTTTACTAATTTATTAAAAATGGAAACAAACTAGAACAATCATAAAAAATTGACCTTGCCACCACCTTCAACCACCTTAGTTGTGTCGGCCCAACCAAGCGGATGGTTCACTATGTGGTGGTTGGTTTAGTTCCTTCCTAGGTGATCGTCAATTTTGAGTTCTCTACTAAGGCCCCGATTGCATACTTTTTTTTTTTTGTAATTTTTTTTAAAATTAGTTACTTCGCTCCCTTTGATCTCTCTATATTTTTCTTAAGTTCCTAATTGGGCAAAATGAATTGCAAATGGTGATTCCTAATTTCTAAGGTGGCTTGGATGAGTTCTTGAATTATCTAGTGCCAAATGTCCCTTTACTTTTTCTTTTTCACTTTCTAAATGGCTTATTATTATTGGTTAATTTTTCTTCTTTAAATCACAGCATGCCATGCCTTTATTCTGGACTTTTCTTCACTTTTTTATATTTTTCTTGATTTTTCTTTAATTTTGTATGAATTTTATTTAATTAATTAATATTATTTTAATATATTTTGGATATTTTAAGTAATTTACATATTTTTACCTACATGTAAATACATATATGGTACACTAAATACTCCTAAATATTATTTATATTATTTTATGATTTTCAGTGTACATATAATTTATCTCTATCGATTCGTTAGTTATCGAAACTCGTTTTACGTGTTTTTAATAAATAATAGGTAATATATATATAATTCAATATTATAATAATTAATTATTTTATTATTTATTTTCCTAAATTTAAACTCATAAGATTGCTTTTACTAATATTCCTAATTTTATCGTAAAATTTAAGCTCAATTGGACAACTTACTTGACTATCCTAAATTTTACGAATCAAATCCCAAACACTTGATTGCGGGGCTTACACTTGGCGGGCTAACGTAACAGCACCTTCCTTGCGGGAGACTATAAGCTTTGGAGAAATGCGCAACCGAGGGGTCCAAAGGTCGACAATCCATCAATTTCCCGAGGTTATTTAAGATTTACCTTCAAATCTTGGTCTTCTTTTTCTTTTGGTACATAGGGTATCAGTTTGGTGACGATAAAAGTAGGAGATACTCTATATCCTTTGGTTCCTTCGAGTAACTTTAGGTCATAGGCATTGTTATTAACACATTGAATGATCTTAAAATGTCTTTCCGACTTGGGAGATAACTTGTTTTCCCTCATCCCTAAAAACAACTCCTTACTGAGGTAGATTCAAATAAGGTCTCCTAAGTTGTAAAGACTCACCTTCTTCCTCAACTTCCCTACTCTTTTTGTAAGGCTACAGTTTTGGATAGTTGCTCGGTAACCTTTTGATGCAATTTCTGAAACTTCTCGACACATTGTAGGTTGACTGACTTTCTCCTTGAGAGGTCGAACTAATAACCATGTTCAAAGATAAGTTCGAGTTAAGTCCGTAAGTGACCTTGAAAGGTTACCTTCTTGTTAAGCTGTGAGTGAAGCGATTATAAGCAAACTTAATGATGGGCAGGCATAAATCCCAATCATGTAGATTCTTCCCAACAATAGTTCGAAAGAGGTTGCTTACTGTTCTTTGCATAACTTTTGTTTGGTCGTTTGTTTGTGGGTAGCAAAAAGTGTTGAACATGACTTTAGTGCCGAGCTTCTTCCATAGCGTTCACTAAAAAAAGCTTGTGAACTTCAAATCACGATAAAAAATAATGCTTTTTGGTACTCCATACAGCCCCTGCAAAAAGTGGTTAGCAACAAATAAAGCATCATTAAGTTTGTAGTAGGAAATAAAGTAGCTCATTTTATTGAATCGATCAACCACCACCATAATAGAATCATGTCTTCATGGTGTTTCAGGTAGGCTGAGCATGAAATCCATGCTCAAATCGGTCCATAATTGTTCAGGTATGGGCAAAGGTATATATTCTACATTTGTCTTCTTTCTTTCCTTAGCTTATTTGCACACTTTGCAACGCTCAAGAATTCTATACATATCTTTCATCATCCTAGGCCAATAGAAATGGTTTTTTAGCAACTCAGCCATTCTCTTCTCACTAAAGTAACCAGCTAGGCCTCTAGCATAGGCTTCTTGGACAAGTAATTCCCAAGTACAATCACTTAGCACATAGATTTTCCTTCTTTCACCAGAAAACCTTAGCTTAAATAGAACTCATCCACTACTCTTCCTACATTACATTTGGCTACTAAGGATCCAAAATATGGATCATACTCATACTGATCAGGTAAGGTACCAAACCTAAGTATCTTAGCCTGCAAAGCAGTAGTAAGAACATGTTGATGAGAAAGTACATCTGCCATGGTATTGGTACTCCCCTTCTTATATCTGATGACATAGCAGAAAGTCTCCAAGTATTCGACCTACTTGGTATGGTAATAAAAAAGTTTTTGCTATCCTCTAAGATGTTTGAGAGATTCATAGTTCATGTAGATAATGAATTATCTCAGCAGTAAGTAATGTTGCTAGTTCTGAAGTACTCAGGCAAGGGCATAGAACTCCTTATCATACGCCAAGTAATTTAGTATGGTACCTTTGAGTTTCTTTATGAAGCATGCAACTAGTTGATACTCCTACATAAGAACAGCTCTAATGTCGACTCTATATGTGTCACATTTTAGTTCAAAAACTTTCTTAAAGTCGAACTAGATGAGTACTAGGGCAAAAGTCAACTTGGACTTATGGGTTGACATTTACCGCCTATTCCTAATGGTGGTTATATTACTTTGTTTTGTTGATTTTAGGACCATGTAATAGGAATTCCTAAGAATCCCAATTATACAATATTATGCAATACAGATTCTAAACTCTACCCTATGAATCCCAATTGCAGAGATGCTCCTGCTTTTTTATTCCAAAATTACCCCCACCCAAAATTAAGAATTACCATACTTTGCCCTATAATTAAGTAGTTAGATCTCAAACAAAATTCAACATTTCAACCCAACCTCATTCGAAACCTTAATCACCCTTATCACAACCCATCTCTCTTATCCTCCATTACTAAAGCTTAGGTAAGGTTGCTACTAAACATTGTGACGGTTAGTAGATCTCATGAAGACCCTCTGAATCTAATGTGTTGCCATAGCAAACATTCGAAGGACATGATGAGTTACTGATGTACCTTGTCCTTTCCATCTTGGTAGTTAATTTTTTTGTCTTCTCCATTGCACTGCAATTTAAACGTGATCTCCACTCAGCAACTTCCTTCAATTGTAGCTAATGTGGGAAGGGACATTGGATTTGCTAACATGGATTGTGAGTGCAACCAACACACTGATCTAGCCTCGTTGCTTGCAAGTGATGGGAAATTGCTTTGTCCTTCTAAGGTTAAGGTTTTGATAGTGGAAGAGGTGTTAGGTTTTTGACAGAGGAAGATGGGGTAGGGTTTCAAAAGATGCAAAGGGTGAAAGGAATTTCAATCCATGTTAGATGTGCATTTTGTTTTTTTTTTTTTTTAATAATTAGGCAAAGGTATTTTTGTCATTTCACTTCTTATTCCTGACTTAATCCTTGTTTCGTTTTGGTAAGTGAACAAAGAAATTACAATTCCATTACATATTAGTAAACACCATAGTATTCCTATCTTATTACACCTTTATTTCATTACATGGTAATTGCAATTCCATTCCTCGTCTATTCTAATCATCAAGTGAACAGCCCATTAATCTCATCAAAGCTTCTCTAAGCTTTTTCAAACCATTTGGATTTAGAGTTTCTTCTAGTTGGCTTAGTTAGTAGGGTGGTTATGGAAATAAAGTTCTGAATAAATCTTTGATAAAACAAGGCTAGACTATGAAAACTCCTTACTTTGGCAGCATTAGTCAGCGTCAGCCATTCAAGAATAGTTTAGACTTTCTTGTCATGAACTCTGATATCTCTCTCAAAAACAACATAATCGAGAAATACTACCTTGCTCTAACAGGTTACACACTTCTTTAAATTGTCAAACAAGTGTTCAACTCAATGGATATCACATACATATCTCAAGTGCATGATATGAGAGATGAGGTCGGCATTATATATCAAAATATCATCAAAGTAGACAACAATACACTTACCAATCAATGTTCTTAAAAGATGGTTCATAAGTCACATGAAAAGTGCTTGATGCATTCATTAGACCAAATGACATTACCATCAAATCGAATAGATTGTCCTTTGTTTTAAAAGCAATTTTCCACTCATCTTTAAATCTCATTTTGATCTAATGGTAACCACTGTTCAAATCAATCTTCGAAAAGATCTGCGTACTATGACACCCTATTTTGAACTTAGGACTACTTCTTGATTTTGGTGGACATGGCCGACATCATATGACAATTGGTGGGTAAATATTTAGACAAAGAGTTTAACTATTCATGCTTGATGTTAGAATTTGAACCCTCTATGGCTGACTGAGTCAAAATCCAATCTATAGGCAGTTACTTCGAGTTAAATGAGGTTATCTTGGTTTGCGTCAGTTAGGTTGTTCTACTTAAAGGCATTTAGCTAACTGTCTTCTAGAGCCGGTCCACACACTTAGTGAGACCCAAAAAAGGCCAAGAATAGTGAAGGAAAATGATATAGCCATACAATAAATTGAACACTATCTTATTCAAGTCAATCTTGGCTTTGTGGAAATACTTCTATCAATAACCTTGATTCTCAAGCTGCAACTAGTTTATTAAAAGAGCATGCAAATAATTATTTATTTTTTCACAATGTAACCATTGCTTGTAAGGAAAAGCTATCCCACCTCCTAAGGTAAAGGATTGAAACTGTTCCAAAGGAGCCGAATTATGTTTGTTTATGCATTAGTTGGATGGGTGCAACCATGTTGATACCTCTACTCATGTTTTTTGTTTATCATTATTAAAGAAAGACCCTTGTTTGGTTGGTTTGTATAAGGAGTAAAGGACTCCCATTTTTGCTTCTACTTGCGCTTCGATACTAGCTAGTAGTTTTAGAACTTGAGGAGCTCAAAACTCCGACTTTTGAGTCTAGCACGGACTAGACTATTATGTAGATATTTTCCATTACTGCATCTACTTTCTACCAAAAATGTATATACATATGTTATACCACTAAATAATCTTAATAATTAATTTATTTATACTCCTTAGTTGCCTTTCGTTAGGTGCAAAATTTTTAAAATGTCTCCCATCGATCACGTGCGTGCGCCAATCCCACAGTAAATAAGGGTATTACGAAGCCATTGCTACCCTCAAAAAAGGAAACCTCTTAGCATTTACTCGGAACTCCCCGTTATCCCAACTTCCGTCTTCCCCTACCCTCTTGAGCCCCTAAAAACAAGTATTAGTAGTAGGAATCTGAGACTGAAATCCACTCTCTCTCTCTCTCGCACTTCGATTGAAGTTTAGCTAACAATGGCTACCAAGTCTCCTAAATTCTCTATACAAGAACCCCAACACTTCAGTGACTATGGCTTCGACCCTCAAATCGACTTTTTTCAGGTCCCTTTTCTTTCACTCTTTTATCGCTAGAGCCCAAAAAAGAAATTGTTCAATCTTTCTAAGACCAAATTACTCACTTTGTGGGAAAATAAGTGTATAAAAATGTACTGGAGTTTCTTCTTTCGGCACTTAAACGAGTGCTACCGCATAGTTGTTAACATTTTCCCTTTTACTTTTTTAAGACCCACCGAAATCCTAATATTTTTTCCGTACGTCACTTTTTAGTTTTATCATTTCACGTTTTGCACTGTATTTTTTCTTTCTTATCCTTAATTCATTATTTATTTGTTCATTGTCATAGTTCATTTATTTATTGCAGAGTTCTAATCTTTCATGTTATTGTTAACTTGCAGGTTTTAGGGGAAGCGAGAAGGCACAAGCGAGAGGCATCAAGATCCATAGACTCTGTCCATTTCAAGCTCCAAAAGCCCATCTCGAAGGACGACGGGAAAAGAATCCACAAGGCCAAGAAACGGTGGTGGAGAAATGCCCTTTTGTTCTTCAAGCGGCGATGGTCAGTCACGCGCCGCCACGCTCCTCCCGAGTGGGACAATGCGCTCCACGCGCGTGAGGAGACTTATCGAGGCTCAATCTCCGGTCCACTTTATTTGACCGAGAGCAGAAGCGGGTCGGACACTCCGCACCGGACAACTAGCCGACCCTCCTCGGGCCCGCTTGCTGGGACCATGACGCCAGCTAGGAAAGGTGACGTGGATGTACCTTATTTGAGCCTCAGAGAGCTTAACATGGAACCGCCACAGAAGATCTCCACCCCAGCCATTCCGATATACTTAGTAACTTAAGTGAGAAAAGAAAAACAGAAAAGTTTGTTACAAAATGCTGATCAGCCGAACAATTAGCAATTAATGGGTATATTTTTCTTTTCATAATGTCGACAGCTGTTTGACGGTTAAAATTGCGGCTTCGGGTTTGATTGTTTCCTTTTTCTTTTTTTTTTTTTTAAGCTTTTGTAATGGCCCTGCAGAGGGTATTGGATCCGCAGGAGGAGAAAAGCTTTTCTCTCCTCTTTATGGTTTGTTGCTCAGCTTTTATAGAATTTAGCAACTAATGACACTCGTGGTTTGACTAACTCAGATCTTTTCTTGTCACGCAAATCGAGTAGTATTTTATTGTTGCCATATCCATTAGATCATCTTTATTTAGTAAAAATTCTAAAAATTTCTATATTAACATGTCAACATTTTAAGAAATTTCATATTTTATCTTGTGGAAACTCTTAAAGTTCCTTAATATTAATAATAAATATTAAATAAATATAATGTTTGTTGAGAAGGTCAAAAAAAAAAAAAAAGCATTTACAACGTTGCTTTGACAGGTAATATATCTCCGCTAAATCACGCGCGTTAATGCCAAACGAACTTGAAATCGGTTGCTAAGCATTGGAACATACGCTAAGTCACATGCGGTAACCATGCTCTTATATTATTAAGGTTGGGTTCCGTTAACATTCTTATATTAATTTTTTGTTAATTGATGTGCCAATACTTATCATTATTAAAAGATAAAAAAATTGTAATTTTTAAAGATATTAACCTTAAGAACATGGTGAAATATCAAGGCCTAATTGGCATGAATATTATTCTTTTTAATGAGATAATATAATTTTGAATTCTTTCTTCTCATTGTAATCATAAAAAGGAAATCTAAATGAGTACTTTTTTTTTTTATATTTCTAAAACATTTGTTCCTATTATTCATATTTATGAAATGGTTAATGTATCTATTTTACAGCAAGTATTTCTTTGGGTAATGATTTTATGGTGAGTATTAAATATATATATATATATATATATAAGGATATTAGCTCACAAAAGTTTTTAATTTATTTTATTTCACAAAATTCCTTAATTTAGATTATTAAAAAGTATGTGGATCGTATCTGCTAAAAGTCCTGATTGTATTAGGGGTTCGTGTGCATCAATTAATTATGATTAAGTCGTTGGGTACTAACCATAAAGAATTTGAACTCTAGGATTAAATAATGCACATAATATGTAAGTCTAGATTACATTTCTCGATTTCCTTGTGATTAATATGAAAGTGGGAATGGTATATCGAATACCAAAGTGTTTAAATTAATAAATATCAAATGTTTGGCTAAAAAAGAGCAAATAAGCAAATATCGAATGTAAAAGGTTTTCTTTGTTTGATTATTAGAGCTTTTACGAAGAAGAGATCACTAAGGTGTACATGTGACGTAAGATAAGGATGGGACTGGTCAATGTATTTTATGCAAGAAATCTACTTTATAGAGTTAAAGATTCCGCATCGTTAGAAGCATCACACGAGGGTACACATCCGACTACACATTTTGAGATTTGGCTAGTATGTGTAGGTCATTGTGGCTCGTAACGTCGTTTGTCGGGATGAATTTCCCAACCCCCACCAGCACTTCAATGTAAACTGAGTTTGAAATCCCTTGAGATCTACAAGATTAAATAAATATCCTACTCTTGTTTATTTAAAATTAATGTTGTCAAATTTGATTTGGATAATTTATTCAGATATATGGAAAGATTAAGAATTAAGAAAAAGGGTTAAGAATTAAGAAGAACCAAAATTCGATCAAAAGTTAAATTGAAATTGAAATGATATCAAACTGGCCATATAGGTCCACTTAGGTTTGACAACATTGGCCAAAATTAATAATATATCCATAGTTATTAAAATTACAAGTCAAATTAATAATTCTATAAATTTATAATTTTATGATTTTTTTTTAGTTAAAATGGATAGAAAATAATTTAGGCATAGATTTTTTTTAGAATTATAAATTTTGATGTATGATTTTATAAGATTATGATTTTATTGATTTTCTATGATTTCATAAAATTCTACTGATTTTATACATTCAAAGTAATAGTGGGATTATGATTTTGATAATCATAAATATATTTGACATTATATGGACTAGATCGAATATGGGAAACCATTGGGCTTACAAACTTCCAAGATAAAAAAAAAAAAAAATTTGTAGAGAGATAAATTTATTTCATAAGAATTTGAGTTAGTTCTGGTAATAATTTATGTTTGACTTATTGAGCAAGTGATAAGATCTAAGATATTAGCTCTATATCTTGCAATAAAGTTCCATAATTAAGTGATGATGAATTATGGACGGATAATATGGGGGCGACGTAGGGAAATTTTCACTTGATTGGTTGGAAACAAAATTCTCAACCTATTGGACAAGTTCATGTATCAAACAAGACTCTCCATGGAGTTGGCATAAGAGTAGCCCATGTAAGGATCCATGAAAGAGAGGTCATCTCATCCATCGACCATCAATGATTCGATAAACAATATCAAGCTCCAAACTCTATAAACACTCAATTGTTTCTCTTCATTTGACAATAATTCAAAGAAGTAAGAAATAGAAGATTAAAACAGTACTTTTAGAAGATTTTTAAAACTCCCCACTCAAAATTGCAATTGTTAAATCCTTATGCTCTCCTATCTATCGTAATTGCATTTAAACCCTTGAAACTATATATTGTGTCTTCTGGCCATTCTCCTCATCTCATCTCTCTATGTGTCATTATCATGCACCCTTCAAAGATCACATGAAGTGTACGATTTTAGTAACATGCAAGTGGCGTGCACCTAACAACCTTGACACTTACAATTTTCAATCTTTTTGTACCTTTACAATGTAATGACAAATTAAATGAATTTATGAAATTTTAGCAATGAAACTCATTAAAACATAAAACCAATTAAACAAGGTTAGATAAATTTTGAGGTAACTAGTAGAGCTTATAGAATAGATACTTGCTCTAACTTCTCTAAACATACTATCATTGAATGGGTAAAATTATTTGCATCACTTTATTTTCACATTATACTATTTAAGTGTAGTGCTTGTACTTTTTTCAATTTAGTACATTAGTTATTTTTCATTATATCAATTGATATGGTAAATTAATCTTTAAGTAATTTCCATTTCTTATTATAATTCTTAAACAATATTCCTAGCATATGCTTAGCTGTTTAAACTTAAGAGAAAATATAAATAAGCATCCTTAAACTTTGACCTAAGTGTAGATTCACTCACTAAACTTTCAAATGTAGCAAGTTACTCCCTTAAATTTTGATAAATTAGTAAATAACTTCTATACTTACAAATGATCCCTCTACCCCCACTAAAAAAAAAGAAAAAGAAAAAGAAAAAGAAAAAGAAAAGAAAGACATTAGTGTAGAATTAACCCCTAAATTTATCAAAGTATACTTTAAAAACCTCATAAATTTTAACCATAATGTGAATTTTTTAACAAAAAAAAATGTCATTTATATTGTTAATTTATCAAAATTTAGTGAAGTGATTTGCAATATTTGAAAGTTTAAGGGGTTTATTTGCAGTTTTCCCTTAAATTTATTGAATGCCCTTATTATTTCAATAAAATTAATTTCCTCAATAAGTTAAGTCTGAAAATAATTATTAGCTTAGTTTTAGATTTAATAAAATTACTTAATCAATTGAACTCTTTTTTACTTAGCTCTATTATTTACTAGAATTATACGATCAATTTGACATCTTGATTTCAAAATCTAGTCAAAATTACTTAGTTATTGATTACTCTAGTATAATGGAAATGAGATGTACACTAAGAACCATCCTCATGACACAATTACTTTCTAACTTAGTCTTTTCAACTATGACTGTCTCAAATGGTTCTAAGCATAATGCATTGTACATTTTCATTGAACCATCCTTTGGTTGGTAAATTGAAATAACTAATCTTAGATCTTGATATTGCAACATCCCACCATGACCATGAGCTTTAAGCCACTTTCATTCCTACCAAGAGATGAATAGATATTTAACTTTATTACTCAAAAAGCAATGAATGCACTCTAATCACATCACCACTAGATCCATGAAGGGTCTCAAACATAATGACCTCGTAGGTTCATTTACTCTAAAAGCGGGACAAACAACGTATTTATGTGCGGTATCCTCTTAATTTGGTTTAGTTTGCTATAATGTATTACTTAAGCATACATATACATAACCTAGATATCATCCTTTCATTCTGATTAGAATGGTTTAAGTCTTTATATTTATTAGTGCAACTATCGATGTAGCATTTTATTGACTAAAGACATGTAAAGACAATTTGATATCTTTTTTAAATCAACAACATTACATATTATAACTTGGGGGATGAGAGATTTGAACTTAGTCCTTCCTATTAAAGGACTAGTATTTATGTGATAAACTACAATGGCCTTAACGTTTCAATGTTTTAGAAGCCTTGTAGATGACAATTTTGTGCATCAATTCAAAATACTTTCTAGCTATTTTTAGAGCTTTGATTTAAAAAAAATGCAAATAAAAAAGTATAGTGTCATAATATATACTACCTATTGTCATTAAAAATTGGCTTTTGACACATTGCATTAGTTCAAACAATTGGAACTATAATAATCAAGTATTTGGTTTTCTTTTTAAATATTTGCATAAGCTATTGGAGAATAAATATCTTTTCCTAAATCTTTTTCGAATTTTGGTAAAATTCATATTATATAGATATCTATAATGTACATCTTAAGTTATGGTACCAAATTTTAGTTTTCTTTTATGCTAGGATAAGGTATATGCTCTAATAGTTGCTCTATGTATTCATCTTTAATTTGTAGATATGCTAGGTTCAATGGCTACAACATACCCAACTTTATAGAAAGGTCCCATTAATGGGTTTCCTTAAGCAAATTTTAAAAGCTACAAAGGATTTCTTTTTAATATATGTTTAAAAGTTAATTTCACATTTGAAAAAGGATATATATATATATATATATCAATAAATCTTTTTTAGTCTTTTATAGTAGCAACGATATTTGTTAGACCAATTTAAATCCTAATGATCCTTAAGGACTCTAGCCACATTATCATCTTATAAAACTATTTTCTTTAAGTACCTTATAAATTAATCCCTAATAAGAATCTTAAAAGGAACAACTTAGGAACTTCTTATATCATTTGTGAAACCTATGTTAATAAAAAGATGAAAAGAAAAGGAAAGGCAACCAAAAATGGCTTGTAGAATGAAAATGCAAGAAGGTGATCAATGGATTGATAAAAGTTAGACGTAGTAAATAATTATTAAAAAAAAAGGGAACCTTAAGGTACCGGTTTTATAAGGAGCTCCTTGAAGATTCTTATCATTCATCCTATTTTTAAGGATTTAGTAATAAAAGTGCTCCTTTTCTTTTTCTTTTTTTTAATGGACTAGACATAACACAATTATATATTAAAAATATGTTGCTCGAGTGCTCATATTAGTCCAGTGGTCTAACTTATAGGATTTAGTGCTATGTAGGCTCAATCTCAGCTATTGAATTGTGAATGGTGCATGAAATATATATAATTGGCATTAGAAGGGAGTAATCAAGCTCTAATTGCTAACTATTATAAAGTAATGCCAAACTTATAATGGTAGAAGCCAGCATGACACGACATGAACACATACGTTATTTGACATAATAAGTTAGTTGTTGATTGTGTAGAGATCAACAAGGATGTATGGAGTCAGATGGGCTTAGGTTTTGCCTCTTGCTTCTCGATACTTGCACTAAGAAAGGGGACATGAGCACTAAAGACTTAGAGGACTATGTTCACTTGGAGTGTATATGTATACATGATGGGGGTTTAACTTTTGCTCTTTAGGGAGAAGGAGAAGAAGAAGTCTTTTGGAGTGAGAGAGGGAGAGGGAATTGTCTTACCCATTGACACTTGGTACCTTTTATGCGAGTTACCTAGACACGTAGTAATCGGAGGTTTACTCATATTAGCCATCGGTAGATAGTACGTTTCGTAGTAAATGATAGAGCTTTCACTATAAGCGGGATATTATAGTTGACTAAGCCACTAAATCTACAGCTTAACGATATGGTAGGGGTAGAGAACCAAGTGTATCGATGATACTATAGATGTCAAACGTCATTAATGCATCGCAATAAAATGTAGGTGCTAAAGACAAAAGTTGGGCTGAAGGTTTGAGGAGGGACTCAATTGATGCTTGATGGGTGGGAGTTTAGCTCTAAACTTACATTAGGCGGTGAACAAATACTAGCTTGAGGGTTAGAGGTCGAATGGGTCAGGCAGTTGTTATTTAGTGTACCAAGAAGGCCACAAAGTAAAGGAATGCTCACCATTTGTTTGCATTATTCGTTATACAAGCTCATGGTCTTATGAGAGGGTTAAGGTGTAATACGTGAGCTCTCTTTTCGCTCAGGTGCCACTCGATACTCCTTTTGATGGGCTTGACTTGTCAGGCCTTAGTTCAAGCGAAAATTGAGTGTTAACACTTGTCTCCCCACTCTCATTAGCACTTAAGGTGTTAGAAGGGTAATCCAAGCGATGTGAGCAAACTAAGGCTTTTCCCTCTAACTATAGGATTAGTTCTGCTACTTGGATTGTGGTAGACCAATTTCCAACACATTGAGTTACTACTTTTTTGATGTGACCGTTGTACTACTCGATGTGTCATGATGGTCTCCTTGGGAAATGTAACATGCTTTGATGGTTTGTGAAGAACAGTTGCACATGTAGGATGATCTATTGTCAAGCTACATCATGGACAATCGAGACCCTTGGCCGAAGGAGTAGGGTACATGGATAGTTGAGATTTAAGGAACGTCTTATCATGGGTTTGTGTTTCAAGAATAGAGAAACCATTCATCTTTGCCCCTTACTTAACTATATAAAGGGGGACTTAGTTGTTCTTTTTTCACTTTACTTCGCTCACTTAGGGAAAACTTTGCTAGAATCTTGACTTGCGAGCTAATCATTCTTTCTCACTTATTTCTCATTTCTATTGATTGCTTACGATGGCCAGTCAAAGTACAATTGATAGTGATGCATCTTTGAGATTGGATACATGGAGAGGTATCATAATGAAGAGAACCGAAAGAAACAAAAGAAAAGCTACCGAATGGATATGACGTACCACTCGATTCTACTCGGCCTATAATTTGCTAAATGTGACTCATCGGTTCGAACTAAAGGGTCGCTCGCCACTGCTCCCGTTAAAAGGAATAGATAAAAGTTGAAGGATAATGAGAATACTAAAGTTACTCAAAGGAGACATGAATCCTTTTTGTATTGATGATGAATTGTTTGTACACAGGTAAGTGGGGGGTTTACATATGTATTCACTAGTGTTACTTTACATGTATGAAAAGATAAAAGGGCATTCTAGCAATTAGATTACATAAAATATACTAAAAGAGGTAAAAAAGATAAAGAATATTCAGTACAAAAAAATAAGAATAATTTTGGAATGTTATGTCAAAAGACACGTATCACTTGGTGGCTGGATATTAGAAATATGATACAAAGTAAGCGAAATAGAAAAGCCTTTGCAATCATTGGTCGACCTGATTTAGATTAGGTCAAGGGCTAGCCAGTCTCGCTGTAGAGTAGTCAACTTAAGTTAAGGTTAGATGCTTGTGGTTGGCTTCGGAATTTAGCTCAGACAGTCTTAAGGCTGTCTTCTTGGGTATCTTGATATAGCATAATTGCTTGGCAAAAGCAAGTCTAACATACGTGAGGATCTAATAGTTAAGTTAGTAAGGGATCAAGTCAAGATAAGAGTCTCCATCTTAGATATGGCTTTGAGTTAGTATCCTCTGAGTGAGTCCTTAGAGTCTTCTAGCTTGACCGAAGGTGATCGGTCCATAGGGTTGATTCCTATTATCTACCTAAGGATCGAAAAGATTTATCCTCAAATCTGGAGTGGTCTCTACTCCTTCTTCTAGGGTGCTCATAAGGTATTTTTTTGCTAGTTGGTGAAGAATGAGATCGAATACATTGAAAGTAGGAGAGACACCATAGTCATTAGGTAACTCAATCTGGTAGGTGTTGTGCTTGACTTTCTTTAGGACCTTGAACAGACCATCAACTCAAGGAGATTGTTTGTTCTGTCTTAAGTGAAAGAATCATTTTTAGCTGAGGTGAATCCATACTAAGTCTCTTGGCTGGAAAGTGATAGTTTAGCGGCCTTTACTACTAATCTAATGTCATTTCTTAATGAACTTGGTGATCTTCTTAGTTATAGATTGGTGTAGCACTTGTAATTCTTGGGTTCGGTTAACTCCTGATTGACTCTCTTCGGCAATTATTGGGGCATCGATCATATTTAGGGGAATAGTAGGATTAAGGCCATAGATGACCTCAAATAGAGTCTTCTTAGTGGCACTGTGGACAATTTGGTTGTATGCAAACTCTATAATTGGTAAGCATAGATCCTAATCCTTTAAGTTCTTTCTCACAATAGCTTTGAGTAATTTGCTTAGTGTCTTGTTCATTACTTTAGTTTAGCCATAAGTCTAAGGGTGGCTACTAGCCCTAAACATAAGTTTAGTTCTAAATCTTCTCTAAAGAGTCTTCTAAAAATAGCTTAAGAATTTTGTATCCCGATTTGAAATAATAATCTTTGGCACTCCATGCAATCGGATAACTTCCTACAAAAACATATCAGTAATCTATAAAGCATCGTTAGTTTGATAACATAGAATAAAGTGTGCCATTTTGCTGAAGTGGTCTACTATAATAAATATATAATCTTTTCCTCTAGATGTTTGAGGGAACCTTAGGACAAAGTCCATGCTAAGGTTGGCCTAAGGCAAGGTTAGTGTTACAGAGGCATGTATTCTCCAGAGGGCTCTCTTTTCCCCTTAGCTTGCTTACATACTTCACAACTACCAACTATCTTATGGACATCTTTAGCTAAACCAGACTAGTAAAAGTTCTCCTTCAACAAATTGGCTATTTTAGTCTCTTTTAAATGACTAGATAACCTACTACCATAAGCTTCCTTGATTAATAGCTCACATGTGGAAGAATTTCGTATATACATCCTTCAATCCTTGAATAGATAGTCTTCCTTAAGATAATATCCATTAATAGTAATTCCATCCTTATACTACTCTATGATAGGGCCAAAGTGAAGATCATGAGCATATTACTCAGTAATGAGTGAGAATCCCAATAATTTTGTTTGCAAAGTGATCAGCAAGGTTTTTCTTTGCAATAGAGCAACGGCAACCACATTTGCGCTCCATTCTTGTATCAGATGATATGTGAGAACCCTTCCATAAACTTTAACTATTTGGCTTGTCTTTTCTAATGTTTATTCTGATTCGCAAGATGCTTTAGAGACTCATGGTTTGTATAAATAACAAACTTTTGTGGGAAGCAAATAGTGTTGCCAAACAATAAGGGCTTAGCTTCTCATTGTAGTAGGCAACGAGTTGTTGTTCCTATATTAAGATGGTGCCAATTCCAACTCCTAATGTATCACATTCTAACTCAAAGGGCTTGTCAAAGTTTGGTAGTAATAAGATAAGGGCAGAGGTGAGTTTCTCCTTGATCTCCCCAAAGCTCTATTCAGTTTGGTTGTTCTACTGGAATCCATTACCCTTCTTTGTTAGCTTGGTTAAAGGGGTAGCTATAGTACTAAAGTTTTTAATGAATCGCTTATCGAAAGAAGATAGGCTGTGGAAACTTTAAACTTCAGTGGTATTTTTCAACATCGACCATTTTAAGATAGCTTAGATCTTTTCTTTATCTACTCGAATTCCTTCCATTAACACTACAAACCTAAGAAAGATCACTTCATCTTGGCAGAGCGTACACTTCTTCAAATTCCCATATAACTTTTTAGTTTGCTAAATGTTAAGTATTGCTCAGACATGTTGAACATGGTGGCTCAGGTTAGCATTATATACCAATATGTCATCAAAGTACACGACTACTCATCTTTTGATTAGGTGGTGCATCACATGGTTCATTAAGCTCATGAATGTGCTTAGTGCATTAGTAAGTCTAAATGGCATAACTAACCATTCGTAGAGTCCATGCTTACTCTTGAAGGTAATTCTTTACTCATCACCCGGTCTCATACAAATGTGGTGGTAACCACTTCATAGATCAATCTTTGAAAACATTTTGGCACCATGGAGTTCATCCAGCATGTCATCGTTCCTAGGTATTAGATATCTGTATTTTACAATAATTTGGTTGATTGCTTGGTTGTCAATACACATATGCCATGAGCCATCCTTCTTTGGGATAAGCAAAGCTGGTACCATATAAGGGCTCATGCTCTCCCTCACATATCCTCACTCCATAAGTTTATCCACTTGTCTCTTTAACTTGATAGTTTGCTCAGGGTTCATTCTGTATGTAGGTTGGTTCAATAGGGTAACGCCTGGCTATAGATCAATACAGTACTCTATGCCTCGGATTAGTGGTAGTCTTTTCAGCAATTCTTCAGGAAATAGATTAGAAAACTAATTTAGCAGGCTTCAGATATCGGTAGCTTGAAGCTCTCTTTAGCTCATCATTAAGGTTTTCTTCTTATTGTCTTGGGTGAGCTAATAATGGGTCTTATTCACTTGGGATGGTGTCATTGATAGGAATCAGCCTACGATAATCCCCAGGTCGAAGACAACATGTCAAGATCTAAGGTTGACTAAAAAGAAGTTGAGGCCGTACTAATAGTAAAAGGTTGAGAGATGTAGGTACACTCAACAACCGGCCTGTCCTTTGTCAAGAATACAAGAAACCATACAGTTAAGCCCTTGAGGCCAAAGATCTACTCGACCTAGCATGGGAAGGCTAGTGTCGACTAATCGTAAAACTTAGCAATTGTGGGGTAACCTTTTGGGTATCTTAACTAAGCACTGCGAGACTTCAGGGGCTCCTACTTGAACCTGGACATCTAATTGCCGACCCTGCCTAATTTGGATCCTAATCCTTCCAAGACAGGCTAAATAACTACATGCTAACTTCTTCTGTTAAATGCACAATTTTGTATTCTTGTGAATATTTTCTTTATTTTTAATTATGAGCCCATTCTTTAAGGTTTAAGGCCTTGTATATTATTTACAATTTTGCCATTAGGGTTTTAGCATTTGCTATAAATAGCAACATTTGTAATAAGCTTAAGAGGATAGATGATACAAAGATAGAAGAATATACAGTCGAACTTCCCTTTTTTAAGTAAGGATATTCTTGAGCTCTTAAAGCTTGCATTTGTTGGATTATTGAGTGCTAATTAACTCTTTAATCTTTCTTGTGTTCTTATCAATCTTGACCTTAAGATTGTGGCAAACCCCTCATTTGAGCAAGTTAGTGAGTTGCATTTAGCCCTCATTTGAAACCCCAAGTGACATTTAGTGTTTGTGAGTCATATCGAACCCTATTTTGAGCTCAACCACCAATTGTGTTTGTGTTTGTGTCTTAGTGCATGATATCGATCTATATTCACATTCAAAACCTTAATCTTACTTACTATTCCTCATACCACATGAACCCCGTATACCCATTCTAGTTCCAATTCACTGCGTAAACATACTGAGTCTGTTAACCATATTAGTCATGGGCTACAACATAATCTTCTTTCTATCCTCAACAAAGGCATATATGTTCTTATACCCATTGTGAGTAATACGTTGATTGAACAACCAACGTCATCCAAGCAGTAGATGTAAAGTCCCATTAGGATGACATCGCAAACTACTTCGTCTCTTTATACGTTCCCAACACTAAACGACACAATTACTTGCTTAGTTACATGTAAAGCACCCTTATCGTGAAGCCAATGTATCTTGTGAGGTTGGGGAAGATTAGAGGTTGGTAGACATAACCTCTATATAGAGGACTGTACAACTATGTTAGTACAGCTTCCTTCATCCACTATAATGGTGCATAATTGCCCCTTGATGGTACACTTTGTATGGAATAAATTTTCTTTCTAATCTTCTTTGGAGTCTAGTAGGGAATTTAGTACTCGTCTCAGGAATAGGGTCATAACTTCTCCTTGGTCAACATAGATATAAGTCTCCTCTTCCTTTTCCTCTTCCTCTTTAGCTTTAACTTTTCCAACATCCTTTTCTTCTTTGGGCTCACTCTCATCAATGTTATCCCCTAAGTCTCCTTAGAGTACCATGATACGTTGGTTCAAACACTTAGTAGCTATGTGCTTAAAGCCTAAGCATTTAAAGCACTTCACCTCATTGGTCTTTTGTCTGGAGGTTTGTCCTCTCTCATATGTCCTCAGGGTCAGTCTAGCCTCAGGTTTATTTGACTAGCCTATTTGACCCTGCTAGCTTGCTTAGCTATCGTCAAGTTGATCATTCCTTTCCTTAACTCGGCTTGAATAGGTTGGTGCGGAACTAGGGTTTGGGAGATTCTTGGCCTAAGTCGGCTCAAGGTGCTTCTCTTCTACTTTTTGACCCTTTACGCTATCTTAATTGCCTTTTCTAAGGTATAAAACCTTTGCACTTCTACAATGTTGTGAATATTAAATTTGAGTCTAGAAATTAAACTCGATACTGTATGAGCCTCAGGCTCTTCTACATCGGCCCAAATCATATGCATTTGGAACTCTCTTACATAATCATCAACTATTTGGCCTCTTTGGTAGAGTTCCTGTAACTTTGAAAACGTATCCTATAAGTAAGTCTTAGGCATAAATCTACCTTTTAACAATCTTTTCATCTCATCCCAAGTCCTTACACCCCATCTTCCATCCCTTGCTCTAGCTACATTCATATTTTTCCACTACATAGTGGGATACCTAGAGAACTTAGGTGCAGCAAATTAGACTTTCACAGCTTCTGTATATCCATAACAATTGAACACCTTCTCTACTTTCTCTTCTTACTCTAAATATTCATTTGCATCTCCACTTTCACTGATGGGTAGGATTTGGATCTTGACATTATCTAGTTCTCGAGGAGTTCGGGCTCCTCGCTCTTGTGCTCAATAATAACCAACCTCTTCTTCTTCCTCTTTATACTCCTTAGTATCAACCTCCTCATTATCATCCTCAATTTCCTCTAACTCTAGTGTTCGTCTAGTAGCTTAGTCTATAACTCCTCCAACTTAAGGGGGTCAAATTGGGCGATGGGCTTGGCTATCTTGAATATTGTCGAATGGGTTGTATGGCAGCATATCCTAAGGTTATGGCCTATTAACTTATATTACTGTGACTAGACTCTCAACAAGGTTAGTGAGTTTGTTAAGTTTGTTATCAACTGACCTAGGGGTGTTGCTATCATTATGACCACGACCAGGTTGAGCATCACTACTCTAGTCATTGATAACACCTTGAACACTTGAATCTAACATGATACAATGTCTCTAAAACAAATTAACAACACAATATATTGGAAAACAATGCCTTCGTATTTCCTAAAACCTCAACTAACACACCAACAATTTTAATACCCAATAACAACTTAAATAAAATAGAAATGAATTTTCTCTACATTCGTAGTGAAAAACAGGGCAAGAACAAAGTAACAATAAAATCACACTTATCAACACAAAAATCTTTACTATACAGCTAATAATTCCAAACTTACTCCATATGAACACATTGCAGTAGCTATGGAAGGAACACAGCAGCCACTAAAGGAACACAGCAGCCACTAGTAGCAAAGTGAACAAAAAACTCCACTATAGCTTTATACACTCCCCTTTGAAATCGTATTCTGATACTAGCGAAGCTGATGTGTTTTCAAGTTTAGATATGCGGAGAGGCACCACAACGAAGCAAACCGAAAGAAACAAAAGAAAAGCTGGCAAAGTCCGGGTAGCTACCAAATGGATATGATGCACCACTCGATCCTACTTGACCTACAATTCACTGGATGTGACTCATGGGTCCGAACTAAAGAGTCATTCACCATCACTCTTTGTTAAAGGGAATAGATAAGAGTTGAAGGATAATGAGAACAATAAAGTTACTCAAAGGAGACGTGAATAATTTCTATATTGATGGTAAATTGTTTATATTCAAGTAAGTAGGGGTTTATATACCCATTCAATAGGGTTACTTTACAAGTATGAAAAGACAAAAGGGTATTCTTGCAATTAGGTAACATAAAATATACTAAAGGGGGTAAAAGAGATAGAATATTCAGTACGAAAAAATAAGAATCATTCTAGAATATTGTATCAAAAGACATGCATCGCTTAATAGCTAGACATTAGAAATATGATGAAAAGTAGGAAAAATAGAAAAGCGTTTGTAGTTAAGGGCCAACTTGATCCGGATTAAGTTGGGGGCCAGTCAGTCCTACTACAAAGCAGTTAGCTTAAGTTGGGTTGAAATGCTTATGGTTGGCTTTGGAATTTAGCTTGAATGGTCTTGAGGCTATCTTCTCGGCTATCCTAATAGAGCACAACTGCTTGGTAGGAGTAATTCTAACACACGTAAGGGTTTGATAGTCGGGTCAGTAGGGGATTAAGTCAAGATAAGAGTCTCCATTTCAAATATAACTTTAGGCTAGTATCTTCTAAGTGAGTCCTTGAAGTCATCCGGCTTAACTGCGGATGCTTGGCCCTAGGAGGTTGATTCTTATCAGATAGTTAGGATGAGTCCTCTTATCCTTCTCTTTCGAGGGAGATGGATAAGGGTAGCGAGAGATCATCTTAAATAGGAGGTTGTAGCCCTACTCCCCTTGAAACAATGGCGGCAGCAACGATGGTGAGAAGATAAGAAGACTGGGTAATACTTTCTTGGGAGGAAATGATAGGGTACGCGTGAAGATGTCCTCGCAACACATACCTACTGGATGGTGAGGAGGGAAAAGTTGGTAGTTGTTGTAGATGACATACATGAATGAGCATGCATATGCTCATGTTCCATATGTAGCTAGCGAGAAAAAGCTAAGGTTGGTCCATCGAGCAGTAAAAGCGATGCCTAAGTAGTGAGTAGAGGAGCCTTAGGATGGATAACGGATGTACGACATAGGGGATGCTTGATCTTTGCCTTGTATGCAAAGCCATTCAAACTTAGTTTATGGCTTTCTTTTTCAAAATTCTTGCTAGAGTTCTTCCAATATTTTAAGCTTGCATGGGGTAACTTGAATGCAAATGCATGGATTCAGTTGCTGACTTTTGAGGCATTATGCATTAAAGAGTTACGGTAGTTGACTGTGCAACTTTTCAAGCACTTCTTGTTGTTATATATATATATATATTTGATTGATCATTTGGTTGGGGTTAATTTTAACCCCAACTTTAGCTATTTTTGTATTTGGGATGAAACATTCAAGGTAAGCTCAAGTTTTCCATAATTTACATAATTATATCGGGCTTTTGGAATTTCAAAGAATATGCATACACACTAGTCAGCTTAAAAATATAAAGACCTAACGCCTAATCAAGGACATTGTCTTAACCTTGAGTTATCAAATCTTAATTTAAACAAAGTATAGCTAAATAAAGCAATGATTTCATGTCTCAACTCTAGAGAAGTAAGGAGTATCCAACTCAAGATCAAGTTGAAAAAGGTACTAAAATTGAAAAAGTTGGGTCAAAAATTGCTCTTTTCATGAGAAATACAACTAAAGTTCTAAAGTTTTTGAAAAATTTTGGTACCTATGAATCAAATGCTAACAATAGCATGGATCGATTGTCATTTTCACACAATATGCACAAGGATCAAAACGTGATCAAGTCATAAACAGCCAACACAAGCACAATATGTAACCGACACATAACATATGAATAAAAGAAGAGGAAAGGAAAGAATGGGATTCCCCTAGGGTGTTGGTTAATGAAATGACCACATCCATGCAAGTCTTTAGCAAGCTTTATGCTCTTAAGCTCTTAGCTATCACTAAAGCTACTCTATCAATGCTCAACACTCCAAGCAAGCAACATAGTCATCTCTTACATGCTCCAAAACTCCAATCAAGGAAACTTACACAAAAGGGAACAAGAGACATCATAGTAGACCAGTCCAGGAAGAAGTTAACTAAGAAGATGGACTCAGAGGAGGAATAAACATAAACATGAAAGAACAATGAGAATACATAAAAGGATAATTAAAATGCACACAAACATGAAAACTAAAAGCAAATTCAACATAAAAAAAATAAACAAAAAGACTCAATAGTGGGTTACCTCCCACTTAACACTTGGTTTATAATCCTTAACTAAACTTTTGGTCTTGTGCTCATCCTGGATCATGAAGATCCAACCCTCTCTCACTCTTATCCAAAGTTCCCCCTTCTTAAAAGTGTTTAAGTTGGTGAAAATTGACCCAAAAAGGTTCTTCACCATCCTTCTTAATCTCCATAACTTCGTAGGGGAAGACTTTGGTGACTACAAAGGGTCTTAACTACCTAGACCTCAGCTTATTGGGAAATAACCTCATACGAGAGCTATACAACAACACTTCTTGTCACTCCTTGAACTCTCGATTGAGGATCTGCTTGTCATGCCACATCTTGATTTTCTCCTTGTAGATATGAGCATTCTCAAAAGCCTCATTCCTAAACTTATTTAGCTCATTCAATTAGAGTAACTTGTGATTCCCAATAGCTTGACTATCAAAATTCAGTAATTTTATGGCTAAGTATGCTTTGTGCTCCAACTCTACTAAGAGATGACAAGCCTTACCAAAGAGCATGCGATATAGGGACATACCAATTGGGTTCTTGTAAGTGATTCAGTAGGCCCAAAGTGCATCATCAAGCTTAAGCGATTAATCTTTCCTTGATGCATTGATTGTTTTCTTTAAGATTTGCTATGCGATACAGGGACATACCTATTGGGTTCTTGTAAGCAGTTTGGTAGGCCTAAAGTGCATCATCAAGCTTAAGCGACCAATCTTTCCTCGATGTATTGATTATTTTCTCTAAGATTTGCTCTAACTCTTGATTTGATAACTTTACCTAATAGCTTGTTTGAGGGTGGTAAGGTGTGGCCACCTTATGTCTCATTCCGTATTTTGTAAGCAAACTCTCAAACTGTTTATTACAAAAGTAAGAGCCCCCATCACTAATGATCGCTTGTGGTGTCTTATACTTGGTGATGATGTTTCTTTTCAAGAAGTGAAGTTGTCCTCTTGCATCATTAGTGGGGAGAGCCACTACCTCAACCCATTTAGATACTTAATCCATAGTAACGAGGATGTATATATTGTTGAGGGATGACGGGAATGGTCCCATAAAGTTAATCCCCCAAACTTCAAAGATCTTAATCACTAGTATCCCATGTTATGACATCTAATGCCTCTTAAAGATGTTTCTCGAACGTTAACATTGATCACAAGCTAGCATAAAAGAATGAAAATCCTTAAATAGGGTGGACTAATAAGATCCACACTAAAGTACCTTAGCAACCATCCTCTCAGCACTAAAATGATCACTAGCTTCACGACTATGGCAATGGTGAAGTATGTCAGCAACATTTGATGCTGTTATACATTGCCTAATCACTTAGTTAGCACAACTCCTAAAAAGGTATGGCTCATCCCATAAGTACTTTTTCACCTCAAACAAAAACTTCCTGTTCGGGTGATAAGCTATCTTATATGGTAAAATACCACTAACTAGGTAATTTACTATATCTACATACCAAGGTAGATCCTTAAGTGAAGTTGCATATAGGTGCTCATTAGGAAAGACCTCATTGATTGGTAACTCATCTTTCTCATTTACAGTCTTGGAAAGATGGTTAGTTACAACATTTTTAGTCCCCTTCTTGTCACGAATCTAAATATCAAACCCGTGTAGTAGAAGGATCCACCTTATAAGTCTAGGCTTTGCATTTGATTTAGCTAACAAATACTTAATGCGGAGTGGTCTATGTAGACCGTGACCTTAGAGCCTATGAAATATGATCGAAATTTGTCACAAGCGAATACTACAACTAGCAACTCTTTCTTTATGGTAGCATAGTTGAGTTGAGCATCATTAAGCATCTTGCTAGCATAATAGATTGCTTAGAAGACTCGACTCCTTCGTTGGCTAAGTATAACACCAACTACAATGTCATTGGCATCATACATAAGCTCAAATGATAGACTTCAATCAGGTGCTACAATCACAAGTGCTATGGTTAATTTCTCTTTCAACAACTTAAATGCCTGAAGGCATGACTCATCAAATGAAAATGGAGTATCCTTCTCTAAAAAAGTGCATAAAGGTCTAATAATTTTGGAGAAATCCTTGATGAACCTCTTATAAAACTCAGCATGGCTAAGAAAACTCTGAATTCCCTTCACCTTCACTAGTGGTGGCAACTTTGCAATGACTTTCACTTTAGCCTTATCTACCTCGATTCCCTTTTTTGAGATCTTATGGCTAAGTACTATCCCTTCTTGCACCATGAAGTGACACTTCTCCCAATTCAACATTAGGTGAGTGTCCTTAAACCGCTTAAGCACAAATGATAGGTTCTCTAAGTAACTATTAAATGAATCTCCCAATGCAGAGAAGTTTTCCATGAAGACTTCAATGAATTTCTTAATCATATCAAATGACAATGCTATCATACATCTCAGGAACATGGCTGGTGCATTACAAAGATTGAAAGGCATGACCCTGAATGTAAAGGTGCCATAAGGACATGTAAATGTAGTCTTCTCCTGATCCTCCAAGTCAATAGGTATTTGATTGTAACTAGAATATCCATTAAGAAAGTAATAATACTCATGCCTCACTAGCCTCTCAAGCATCTAGTCTATGAAAGGTAATGAGAAATTGTCTTTACGAGTGGTGTCATTTAATTTATGATAGTCAATGTACACTCTCATCTAGTAATGGTCCGAGTAGGTATGAATTCATTCTTCTCATTCTTGACCACTATCATACCCATTTTTTTGGCATCACTTAGACATGACTCACCTACTTACTATTCGATATGGGATAAATGATCCCAACATCAAGAAGCTTCAAAACTTCCTTTTTAACCACTTCCTTCAAAGTAAGGTTGAGTCATCTTTATGGTTGGATTATCGGTTTGCATTCGGCTTCCATAAGAATCTAATGCATACAAATCGATGGATGGATCTTAGGAATGTCAGTAATAGTCTAACCAATGTCCTCCCTATGCTCTGTGATCACTCCAATCAACTTTTTTTCTTACTCTCAGGACAAATCTATTGAAACAAATGACTGGTAGTTTCTCATTCTCTCTAAGGTAAGCATACTTAAGATAAATAGGTAATTGTTTAAACTCAAGTTTAAGGTGCTCAACTATGGAAGGAACCGGCCTCTCAGTGCTAACTCCTAAGTCCTCAAATCTAGATGGCCTCAACTAAACTCCTATAGCTTTACCCACCAGTGAAATTTCAATAACCTCATCTTCAATACTCTCCTCTAGGATCACCACTCTTGATCAAATCATGCTAAAAAATATCCGCCACATCATTTTCCCTCATAATGTCATCTCCTTCCATCTCAACTCTCACTTGACCATCAACTGTGTCTTGTGCAACATCAAGTTCATCCTCATCATCACTCCAATTGTCCACTAACACATGCTTATCATATCTACTCATCTGAAAGTGCTCTTTTCTAATCTCCTCTACTAACTGATTAACTAGGCTTACATGGAAGCAAGAATCACTCTTAGTTAGGTGTTTAAAGGATCGAAAAAAGCTAAAAGTGACTTGCTCATCCATGACCGTAAGTGTCAACTTTCCTTCCTCCATGTCAAGCCTGGGTTTTTACCCTCCCGGTTTTTTTTTTTTTGTTAAATTGGGTTTTTTCTAAACCAATCAGTATTAAACACTACCCATCGAATACTAACTCTTGATTAAGATTTAAAGAAAACCGTTTAATTTGAAAACATATGGGAGTTGCCACCTGATCGGAGTCGGTAAAAGAAAAAGTTAAGTTATAACCAATTGGGTGAATTGGTTATAATTTAGCAACTAATCTATGATAAAATTGATTTTTGAAATAGCTTTTGAAAACTGGAGATTTGGATATGAGAGTATGATTTTTAAACCCTTATGAGTATCATTAACTTTCTAAATTTAAAATTAATCTTAAAAACCACCTTTTAATTTCATGAAGTAGAATACAATTTATTCGTTACTCTAATTAGCTAAATGAAGTAATAAAAAAAAAAGAAAAATTATGATTTTTTTTATCGTCGCCTCATAAGTGCCTATGTACCTGTTATTCGACATTAGACATGCGTAGTTCTTTTATGAAAACTTTAGCAGGTAATTTGATTTTAGTTTTTGAAAAAAGATCAGATTTATGTTTTTACCCAGTTTAATTTGTTTAAGGAAATTCTCTTAAAGAGTCTTAATCGGTGTCTTATTTTTAGAAACTCTAAAATAGTCCTAATTTGGAAAGAGTCCATTTATTTTCATTTATCTTTAGAAGACTCGATTCTAAGTATCAAAACAAATTTTATTGACTAACCTATTTATTTATTTTTATTTCTATTATATTATCTTATTTATTTTATTACTTATTCTATCTATTTAAACTAAAAAAATAAATAGACTACTTTTTTTTCCTCTTTTTTTTTATTACATTTACAAATATATATATATATATATCTAAACAACAACTAAATAATAAAGTAAAAAGAAATAAATAAATAAAATAAAATAAAAAGGATTGGATGTAATGGGCGCTCATGGATTAGACCTAAAGCGAGTCAAGTTGGTTGGCTAGATTTGGGTCGGATCGGATCAGGTCGTTTGCAACTCTCCTCCAAAAGTGTTAGCCAAGTATGATTCAAGATGATTTAGGAGAATTTTTTGAGGTGAAGATGGACTTTTGTGTTTGGGATTAAGCTTGGGAGGAGGGGTAAGTCGAATGCCTTGGTGGTTGGAGGTTGTTTGAGCGGTGCCATGAAGTGGTGGTCGTTGGTAGTGGACATAGTGTTTAGGTAATGCTTATAGCAGGTGTGATAGAGGTTGGGACTTGGGTTTTAGGGTATGGTGAGCTTCGTAGTAGGCTTACAAAAGTGGGGAGTAGTGGTGGTGGCGGTTCGAGAGGGGGTGGCTACTACAGTTAAGGTTTAGGAGGTGGTTGTTGGTGGCGCTACTAGGGGGTACGACTATAGACAAAGGTGTTCGGGTTTGTCTCCTAGGAGCTTGGAGGTTGCAATTGTGGTAGTGAACTCGATTAAAAACAGTTAGAGAGGGAGATTCGAAGAGAGAGAGAGAAGAGCTGTAGGTAGAGAGAGAGAGAGAGAGAGAGGGGTATTTTGAGTGATTCTGGTTGGTTGTTGATGGGTGTAGATGCTTATAAGTCCCTTGTTTATACACGAATCCATCAAATGAACAAAGAAAACTTAAATTCAAATTAATTGAGAATGCTCGAAAATTAAGTTTTTCTTGAATTTTGGAGCTCGATTTAGATGCTCATTTGATTGAATTGGATGTGTTATTGGGTTCAATTCCAAGTAGGCTAGGTGTTTAACAAGATCAAAGTAAGAAATTGCATGTGTATGTGTGAAATTCGTACGAAAATTGGGGCTAAAGTGGAGGGGTAGATTGTTCTTGATTGGGGAAGTGGAGGAAAATTAGGGAAAGGGAAAGAAAGAGAAAGGAAAGAGAGAGAAAATTGGCTAATGTAACATCATGTCAACTAATCTGACTGACCACAGCATGCCTTGTATCAATAGTGACACATTATAGTTGATGTGGCATGCCACATGGTGCCACATCAGCACGGGTCGTTCAACTTGATGTTGCTACATGTTAGGACATGCAGCATAATGAGATCCTGACATGCAGTTCTCGATGTAAAAAAAAATGAAAAAACTTTGTATGTTCCTTCTAAGATTCGAACCCAAGACCTTTAATCGAACCCAATGCCAATATCTAATGCTTATTCGTTAGGCCATTGGTTTGTGCCTTGTTTATATGTGCAATTAAATTGTACATATGGATCAGGTCAACTTAAGCTAGGTTTAAATCTAAACCCAAGTTCAATGGCTCAACTTCTAAACCTATTTCAAAACTAAAAATCTACCTTAATAAAATGTTATTTTTTAAATTTCCTAAAATCTCTTATTTTTTCAATTTTTTGTAAATTTTCAAAATTTTAAGTTTCTTCAATTTTCTTATTTTTTGAATTTCTTATTTTTTGGGTTTCTTTTTAAATTTCCTATTTTTGATATTTTTCCAAATTTCTTATTTTTTTGTGTTTTTCCTTATTTTTGTATTTTTCTAAAATTCTTGTTATTTTTTGAGTTTTCTTTAATTTCCTTTTTTTTTTGTATTTTTCCCAATTTAGAACCTATAAAAAATAAAGGGAACAAAAATTAGGTATCTACACTCCACATCAATCATGGCCTTACTAGTGGTTAAGAATGGTCTACCCAAGATCAAAGGTATCTTTTGATCATCCTCCATGTTAAGAACAATGAAATCTACCAAGAAGATAAATTTATCCACTTTCACCAATATATCTTCCACAACCCCCTTTGGATGCTTGGTACTCCTATTGGCCAATTACAAAGAAATAGTGATTGATGTGCACACTCTTGGCCTTAATTTCTTAAAGATTGAGAGGGGCATAAGATTAATGCTTGCTCCAAGATTGCACAAGGCCTTATCAAAATAGGAGTCTCCAATGATACGTGAGATAGTGAAGCTACTTGGATCTTTCAACTTAGGAGGAAACTTGTTTTAAAGGATAGTCATACACTGTTGAGTTAACATCACAATCTCATGATTGGTTAGCTTATTTTTCTTGTAGAGGATGTCTTTCACAAACTTAGCATAAGAAGGCATTTGCTCAAGTGCATCCATGAATGGCATATTGATGTGTAGCTTCTTAAAAACTTCCAAAAAACTTGGAAAATTGATGGTCTAACTGTTGCTGCTTTAACCTCTTAGGGAATAGGATTGGTAAGACATATGGCTTCACTTCTAGTTTCTTCTTCTCAATGTCCTCCACCTCACTTTTCCCTATATCTTCACTTCTTGATGACTTATCCCCCATCTACTTTCTCTCCACTCTAAGTTCATCATCCTTCTTTTCTTGAACTTTATGCTTTCTTCCTTTATCAACATTTCTTCCTTCTTATCTAATCGATTCTTGCTCAACTGTTTTGGTTTCTTCACTTGCCCCAACTTGATCTTGATTTTTCTTTTCCAACTCTTTCCCATTTCTCAATGTGACTGCTTTCACCTCCTCTTTAGGGTTCTTTTCAGTATTACTAGGAAGGTTACCTTGAGAACAACTACTCGATGATTGGGATAGCTGGGCCAATTGCTTTTACAAGTCTTGGATGATAGCTTTTTGGTTTTAAGACTCTTGTAGCAAAGTCTTTAGCATCTCCACTAAGGTATCCTCTTTCTATTTTTCCTTAAGTTGAAATTTCCTTTGTTGAGCCATAGTTAGGGCTTTAGGAGCATTTCCATCTCTCTAACCAAATTTGGGTGGTCACCCATCCTAATTTTATGTATCCGAGTAGGGGTTCTAATTCTCCGTTCCTTTGTTAAATTTATTCACAAAATTTGCTTGTTTCATACTTAAACTTAAACTAGGAGAATAAAAATCCCTTGCTAAACAATTTGGAAAGCCTATAGGAGGACCCCTAAAAGGCATACCACTCTCAAGTGGACCAAAGCTCAAGCTTGCCCCCCTACATAGGCTGCATACGACTCAACTAAGTTGTAAGAGCCATTACTTAAGCTTAAAGCTTAGCAACAATATCCAATTCATGCATAGCAACCACTTGCCTTAGCTTTGCTATCTTACTGTGTTAGTTAAAAGAATTGAAAACCATCTCTTTAAAGAGCTCATAGGCTTATTTTACATTCTTCCTCATCAAACCCCTTCTAGAAGCTGCATCTATCATCATCCTCAACTTATCGCCCAATAAATTATAGAAAGTGTGAATCGATTGATGCATGGGTATACCATGATGAGGAAAATGCCTAAGCAACTCTTTAAATCTTCCTATACTTCATAGAATGTCTCTCCTTTGTATTGGCGAAAGGAATTAATCTCATTTCTCAATTATGCAGTCTTGTTAGGTAAAAAGAAATTTGCTAGAAACTTCTATGTCAATTAACCCTAAGTTGTTATTGATTGTGTTGGTAAGGAGTTTAGCTAGCTCTTTACCTTATCCATAAGAGAGAAAGGGAATACGTGAAGGCAGATCACATCATTTAAAATTCCATTGCTCTTGAAGGTGGTACAAATTGACAAAAAGTTCATCAAATGGTCATACGAGTCTTCTAAAGGTCCACCCCTAAATTGATTTACCTATACCATTTCAATCAATATAGGCTTTAACTCAAAATTGTTTGCTTGAATTATAGGCTATGTAATAGCTAGTGTAGCTCTCTTAATGGTGGGCATAAAATACTTCCACAATGGTCTTGCACTCTCATTTTCACCTATAATCTACCCATTTTACTCTCCATTATGATTATCTCCATTCCCATTACCTTCCATGATTCTTAATTACTCAATATTTGCCCTTCTTTCTCTCAAACATCGGTGAAAGGTTCACTTAATTTTAGGATCAAATAGAAAAGTCAAATCAGGCACTCTTTCACCAAACATACATTAGCAAAACCTAAAGGAAGGATCTTTTTGGTTTTTCTCAAAATTTTTTCAATAATTACTAAATTGACTAAAATTTCTAAAAGACGACCCCTAAATTACAAAAGGATTAAAACTTTATGCACTAAAGTAAAATATCACCACTTTAATGTTACACCTCAAATAAGAGAAATTGTAATAATCTTGTTGTATAAACTAACCTAAGATAAAAGCTGACCTCAGAATTGTCATCATAGATATAGTCTACACAAAGCGTACATGACTGAATCAGCTTGAAGCATCCATTCTAATACTTGTAAGTGATCAAACCTGTGGTATAACTTTATAAAATATTTGTTCTACATAACTTATTGTCTCATAACACAATGGTACTTACATAAACATCTCACATTCAGAGTAATAATTTACAATCAAAGTTTACCAAAAACCATAGATTTTGAAGTCTATTTACAATAAGATAGGAAACTAGTAGGCATCCTAAGGAATTCCCAATTAATTTCCTCAAAACTTAAGAGAAAATTCAAAAGCTCAAATTTAGTAGATTATTCCTTTCCTCAATTTCTTATCCAACAGCACACTAACCTAGGGGTGGTGGTATCTAGACATCCTGACCTTTACTCATCACCTACAAAAAGTTTATGGAGATGTGAGCATAATTAACTTAGTAAGTGAGATGGAGTCAAAAGAGTATTAAATAATCACAAGCAAGGTTATTAATTATGATGAAATGTAATGCAAACAATCACTTGAAACATCGCATAATGTTATCCAGTTCACTATGAGATTAGAAAAATTACATTCGCTTTAATCCAAATTAAGGAGTTTTATCATGACTCAAATCAGACTAAATCCAACCTTGTGCAATAGAGAAAACCGTTCTCTTGTGACTACCTTTGAACCATGATCCCCACCCTTGTCGCGACTTACTTGCTTGTCATTTAGTTCGACTAAGAAAGAGAAAAGGATCATTTTAGCCAACCTCATTGAAGGGAGTCGGTATTTAGCTTGACAATCTTAATCGTTTCGCTTAATGGGTGCTATGCATATCTAGTTTTGTTGCAATCAAATCATTATTAGTTTTAATTAGGGGTGACCAAACAAGTTCACATAATACATAAACGATCTAATCATTCAGAATAGTATGCTAAGGAGTTCAACTCCTATTAAACTAAATACTAATAACATGCATGGCATACACATAAACAACCAATTACAATCACAAACAGAAGTACTCTTAAGTCTCTAGATATCTAATATAGTATCTCAACAAGTGATAAAGCTATAATCCTAACTTACTTGTTCTGATGCTTACTATGGAAGACTTGTGTCTTCAATGGTTTGATAACTAAGAGACCTTATATATATGTAGAACCTAAATTAAGTTTTTGTATAGTTACGAAAACATTATAATTCTATCTAAAAGTATTATATTAAACAGTTATATATATATATATATATAAATCATATTGTTATTTTCCTTATATAATAAAACTATATTTTACTATATAAGTTAAGTTAAGTTATTAAATATTAATAATATACGTAATTATACTGTTACGTATAATATATCATTTTGATCATGTCGAAACGTTCTTTTAATTGATTAAATCACGTTTCAATTATTGAAAGATTATCGTAATATGTAAATTCTCATAATATTATGGGGATATAGGTTATAATAACTAAGATTGTCTAATTTTAGTAAAAGTAGTATCATTAGGTTCATATATACCAACGATACGTATTACGAGTTTTATTTCTAGAGAGGACTTCTAAAAGGCATTTCAAGTTTTTGGTATGCCTATACATGCTTACAATGAACATTATCTTATTATACTTATTTTATGTACTTAAGCTATATTTTATATAATTTGTCAATATAACTCAACAATATAGATATTATCTAATCCTAATATGTATATAACATATCCTAGTCATGAAATTATCATTAAATATATTAAAAATTAATTTTTACTAAATCTGACTAGCATGTATTTCTATAGTTTTAACTTCAATTTTAATCACATTTTAGCTTATTATTACTAAAAACAAGCCTTGGCTTATAATTTAAGCTATTTTAATATTTAAATTCATAAGAAATAGCTCGGGTCATCAAATAATTTCCTAAAAATTTCTAGACTTCTAAAAACATGGGGGATTCAGTCATCACTTGGTTTCATGCTATTTATTTATCACCTATATAGTTGAAATTATAATTTTTACCCTTAAATTGCATTTAATTACCCAAATATTATCCTTTTTACACAAAATTATTTCCAACATATCCTAATATCATTATAATTCAACAAAAGTCAATATATGTCAATATCATCAATTAATTTCATAAAAATTATTTATTTTATATTTTCACCCTAATTTTAGGTATTTTTAGGGCTAAAAATACAATAAATATTAAAAATACTTAAATAAAAAATCTCACTACATAGAAATTATCTATATATCATGTATATTCTACACAAAAAAATTTGAGTTGGAAACAACTTCATATGATACATTTAACTTGAAAGTCAAAATTCTAGTGAATAGTAACTTGCATAAGTAAGTATATAAAATATTCAAAATTTTACAAAAATAAAAGTATCACATGAAAGCATATCTAAAATGATCTAAATATGAATTTTTCCAAAAAATTTTAGGTGGATTTACTATTTTTTAAAAAATAAATAAAAAACAAGATAGGAATTTAATGGTGGTGTTAGAAGGGCTAAATGCTGGGGGTTCTAGGTGGTGATGAGAGGGCTTCACAGCAAATCAAGGTTTGCCTTAGGAACTAGTCTAGCCCAGTTTCTAGCTTTGTTTATTGAAATTTTTTTCTATTTTTGTACAATGTTTTCTAAAATTTTCTTGAAGTGTATTTTGTTCCTAAGGAGTTGGGGTTGGTAAAATTTTCTTAGCTTTTAGAATTTTTTTTTTTTATTAATTATCTAGTAAAGGGTAGTATGAGGTGTCTTTAGCCAAATGATTTGGAGGTGATTCATCTAATCTAACTACTAAGGAGATGCTACGGTAGGTTTCAGCAATTTCTTAGTTGTTTGATTACAATTTAGATAAGTTTAAGTTGATTTTTAGTGAATTTATTAATAATATATATATTATGTTAATATTTGTTGCTTATTTGTTATAAACGTTTATATATGCTATCTGTATATCACGTGTAATGTGCATTTGTACTCTTATAATTATGTTTCTAACATATCTTTTATTTTTGAGATATATATATTTTTTTCATTTTTTATGAATTCAAAACATATTATATATAATTATGTAATTTCGAGTTGATTTACATGTATAATTATTATTTATAGCAGATATACTCATAAAAATATGTGTATACTCATATAATATATTATCTTATATTATTTCATTTTATAACTTAATTAATTTATCTCTAATTCCTCATCACATTTCGAGCTCAATTTTAGGGGTTTCGATTAATTTTATACTATATTAAGTAATCATATTTTTAAAGGTAAAATTGAGATTTTGGGTCATTATTTTCAAATTCTAATTTCACTGGTCATTTTAACTAACTTTTCTATCTTAGTTGTAAAGTTTAGGCTCAATTAGACAACTTTTTCCTAAAGGCCCTAAATCTAAGTTCGACTGCCCTAAATTCAATTTTAGGGGCTCACATCTAATATCAAAAGTGCCAAGCAAAAACATAATATTCACAAGAAAGGCATATAAAATGTAAGAAACATGATGATGAGATAAGGCTGAGATTTTTGTTTTTCTTAGTGAAATGCAAAAAATAAAAGGAGAAAATCACACAGATGGCAATGTTAATGCAAAATTAAAGGCCTAAGCTATCAAGAAGATAAATTAAACCCAACTTCATTGAAATTTAGAGTAACAAACTATGGTGAAGAATACTAAATACCTAATGACCAACTTGAGAATTTTTTTTGTTTTTCTCAAGTAATTGCAACTTCTACAATGAAAAATTAAGCAAGACTAACAAAATAGATTAATAAGAGAATAGAAATATGGGAATTAATAAGAATCTAACCTAGCAAGAAGCTAACTTAAAACAAGGCAACAAAGATCAAGCCTAAAATGACAAACATAAACAAAGATAAAAACTTTATAAAATAAGGGACATAACTACTATCACTAAGAGCAAAACAATAAGTCAAAACATGATTCTATTAGTAAAGATATATATAACATGAGTAACACCAAAATGATATGAAGTTGTAAATAATGGAACAATTGATCAAACAAGTAAAAGTCTAACGAATATTTAAGCACAAACTAACTAAGAGCTCAACTAAGCAAGAAACTATCTAAATAATAAGGAATAGGCTAAGACCAACAACATCATGAGATAAACACAAAGTGTGAATTTTTTTTTTTTTTTTCACTATAAGGTGCAAACAAAAAGTATAAAAGGATATTAAAGAAGCAACTAAGCGTAGGAGCTATGAGCTTGAAGGAATAGGCAGAGTTACTAGGCGTAGGCTAGCACTTAAAGAAATCGAAGAAAAAGAGGAAGGGGATGATGAAGCGGAGGAGTACTACGAGCTCGAAGAAAGGAATGTACAAGCCCTTAGGATTGAAGGGTTAAGGATTCATATTCTAAGATTTTCTAGAAGTAAAGATGCGGATGATTACTTAGATTAGGTAGACAAAATTAGGAAGCAATTTGAATGCCACATAGTGCCCGATAATGCAAAAGTTAGACTTACTGTGTTGGAGTTTACTAGTTACGTCATCTTATGGTGGAAAAACTTGCAAGCCACCCAATGAAGGGAAGGAGAACAAGAAATTAGGAGTTGGGATGAGATGAAGAGGGTTATGAGGAGAAGGTTTGTGTTGAGCTACTATCTATAGGATACTTTCAAAAGTTTACAGGAACTAAGGCAAGGAGGATTGATTGTTGAAGCTTATGTCAAGCAATTCTAGATGTTGATGATCTAATGTGAAGTCAACGAGCTAGAAGACCAAATTGTATCCTGATTCATCGGTGGATTAAAATACAAGATCGGAGATTTCCTAGAAACTATAGATATTAAGACACTTGATGACATAATCTAAGCTACTTAAAGGATAGAAAGGCATTGAATAGTAAGGTTCCGACCACCAGTCAATCGATAGCCAAATTGTTTTGAGTAAACCTATGTGAATGGAGCCAAGTAAGCTTGTTGAGATTCGACTTGCTCAGACTACCTGAGCATAGGGGCAGGAAGTCCTAAGGAAGCTTGAGAAAGGCTAAAGTTCAAGAAGGAAGGAAGATGAGTGAGATCAAGTGTTTCAAATGCCAAAGATTTTGACACATGGCCACTTAATGCCCGAATAGAAGAATTATGGCGATCTAAGCTGAGGTGTTAACTGTCGAAGTAAACAGTACTGATGAGAAAGTAGAGGAGTTGAAAGAGGATGGATAGGCCGTGCTGTCTGAGGAAGAAGTTATCTATAGTGAGGAATGCAATTTTATGTTGACTACTCTAGTGTTGAGGAGGACAATGAGTATTAGTCTTATGCCCAAAGATGAATAGAGAGAAAATCTCTTCTACATTGGATACAAGTTGAATGGGTTACTGTATGCTCTCATTGTTGACAATAGGAGCTACACCAATGCAGCCTCCGCATTTATGGTCTAACGATTGAAATTGTAGACTAAGCCCCTACCCAAAACCTTATAAGCTTCATTGGCTTAGTGATGAGGGAGCCCTATAGGTGAACAAACAAGTGTTTGTGCTGATTTGCATTAGCAAATATTGAGATGCAATGCTCTATGATGTGCTGCCTATGAGTGCGTCTCACATTCTACTTGGATGACTATGGATGTTCGATCGAGCTATGTTATATGACTAAAGGAGGAATACAGGTTCTGTAGGGTATGAAGGTAGGAGGATGAAATTGAGTCTTATGATTGTTGAGTAGGTAAAGGTCATACAGTCTCAACATAGTTGACCCTTGAAGAAAGAAGCTTTGGTAATGACTCGAGCCGAGCTGAAAAGAGAAATGGAGCTTGAAAGATTGACCTATTTTTTAGTCTAAAGGATATTAGAGATGGTGTCTAAGGAGAGAAAGCAGCCTGCAGAGGTGAAAACATTACTAGAAGAGTTCACCAATTTGCTCCTAGAAGAGCTACTAGAAGGATTACCTCCCATTCGAGTTATTGAACATGCAATTGACTTGTAGCTAAGAGCTGCACTGTCGAATAAGCTTACCTATAGGCTGAACCCTAAACAGGATACTACGCTACAAAAGCAAGTATATGATCTATTGAAGAAGGGGCATGTGCATGAGTCCCGTAGCCCCTGTACCGTACCGACCTTATCGGTACTGAAGAAAGATGGGTCTTGGAGAATGTGTATAGGTAGCCGAGTAATTAATCGAATCACCATCAAGTATAGATATCCCATACGCTGGCTTAATGACATGTTAAATGAATTAAGCAGAGTAAGAGTATTCTCCAAGATTGACCTTAAATTTGGATACCATCAGATCTAAATGCGTGAAGGTGATAAGTGGAAGACCGTATTCAAAATTTGCCATGGATTATATGAATGGCTTGTAATGTTGTTTAGATTGTCCAATGCACCAGCACATTTATGTGCTTAATGAATCATATGCTTTAAGACTTATTAAGAAAGTTTGTTATAGTTTATTTTGACGACATCTTGGTGTATAGTCCCGATCTAGAGACTCACCAACAACATCTTCAAAGAGTCTTCGCAAAACTCTAAGTTGAACAACTTTATGCTAATCTGAAGAAGTGTAACTTTTATTAACCTGAAGTGATAGTCTTAGGGTTTATTGTAAGTGGTGGTAGCATACGAGTTGATGAAGAGAAGATTAAAGTGATCACCGAATGGTCGGTGTTGATTACGTCGGTCGATGTGAGGAGTTTCTATGGCCTAGCATCATTCTATTGTAAGTTTATAGGAAATTTTAGTACGATTGTGGCCTTACTCATTGAACTCTCAAAGAAGAATGTTGAATTCAAATGGGGAGAGAAGGGACATAGGAGTTTCGAAGAGGTGAAAGAGAGGTTGACTACAGCTCTTATCTTAGTTCTGTTGAGCTTTAACAAAGTTTTTAAAGTAGAGTATGAAGCATCTGGACTAGGCATATAGGTGCCATGCTGGTGCAAGAAGGCCGACTTATTACTTACTTCAACGAGAAACTTCGATGAGCTACACTCAACTATTCTGTCTATGACAAAAAGTTCTACTCCTTAATCCAAGCTCTAATGGTATGGTATAACTATCTATTACCTAAGAAATTTGTGCTCTACACCGACCATAAATCCTTGAGATATCTAAAGAGCCAATTGAAGATAGGATGAGATCATAGAGGGATTTTGCTATGTCGTGACGTATAAGAACAGGAAGAACAACGTAGTTGTTGATGCCCTGTCGAGACAACATACCCTTCAAATGGAATTGCAAATGAAGCTACTTGGTTTTTCAATAATAAAGAATTTATATATTGAGGATCCACACTTTGGTCTTATTTATGCCTTATGTGAAGAGGGACGAACCCTAGACGACTATCATAGGAAAGACAGATACTTTTTTAGAAAGAGGAGATTGTGTATCCTAACCTATTCTATAAGAGAATTGCTAATGCATGAGGTCCATAAGGGCGAATTGATAGGACACTTCGGCTAGTACTGAACCTATTAGGTACTCTTAGTTAGATTCTTTTGGCCAAGGATGAAGAGAGATGTCCAATCCATACTAGAAAGGTGTAAGACCTACCGGAAAGTGAAGAGTCATACTGAGCAAGGATACTATCTACCCTTGCCCATCTTGACTAAACCTTGGTCCAAGTTGAGTATAAACTTCATGTTGGGGTTACCGAGGACATCTTGAAGGAAGGATTTCATTATAGTAGTTGTGGATTGATTTAGCAAAATGGCACATTTTGTACCTTGTTCTAAAACTAATAACGCTGCGGCTATCTTTTTTTTTTTCTAGGAAATAATCAAGCTTCATGGGGTTTCTAGGACCATTGTTTTAGATCGAGAACTGAAGTTCATGAGTCACTTCTAGAGGATATAATGGAGGTGAATCAGAACTAAGCTATTATACAGCACGTCTTGCCATCCACAAATCAATGGATAGACTAAGATTGTCAATAAAATAGTCGAAAATTTGCTACGGTTTATTGTCAGATGGAATATGGGTGATTAGGATTTGTACTTACCAATAATTGAATTTCCTTACAATAGGATAGCCCATAGCATGACAAATAAGTCTTCGTTTGAGGTAGCTTGTGGGATTAACCCTGAGCTTCTGATGGATTAGGTTCACCGACCGAGACTCAATGATGACTTACTAACTGTAGAAAGGGTCGAGGCCATCAAAGCTATGCACCAAAAGGTGGTGGAGCAATTAAGCTGAGCTACTACTAAGCTCGAGGAGAGAGGTAGAGGACGAAAAAATGAGAGAATTCCAACTAGATGATTTGGTCTGGATCTACCTCAATAAAGAATGATTCCTGATTCCCAGATGATTTGGTTTGGATCCACCTCAATAAAGAATGATTCCCAATTCTCAATTTGAGGAAGAGCAAGTTGTTTCCTAGGGTCGATGGAATTTTCAAGGTGTTTAAAAAGATCAATCCTAATGCTTATTAGATTGAATGGCTTAAGGAGTATGAAGTCTCAAACTCCGTCAACATTGCTGATGTCCAATTGTACCTTCCTGAGGACGAGCAAGTCAAGGTTGAGCCAGATTTGATCCTAAATCTCAAATAGCTTGAAGGGGATGATAGGGATCATAGACCAATCACATGCTCTTGAGCTTGTAGGCTTACCTAGTTGGTTTGCTGAGCTGTTTGAGATGAGCTAAGCGCCAAGGAGCAATGCATTTCTCAATCTAACTTGCCAAGTTACTTCGCACTTTACATTATTTAGGAAGCCATCGAGGTGATCAACTAACATGGCGAGCTAACCCCTTCGCAATAGACCCCAGTCTAAGTATTGAATCAGGATATACCCAACCTTAGTAGTGCCTAGGCTTAGCAAAAAATTATCAAGAGCCAACCATTTGAGGTCGACATGAAAATGAGTTATCCCTAAGTCAAACCCGATCTAGTCCTAATTGTTTGAGCTACCATACTGCTGATGTCGACCTTACTTGATTAGAAATCACCCTTGCTTGAATAAAAGTGTCATGGGGACCATAGATTTAGCAAACCTTGTACATGCTGTCCTTTTTCTAACATCTGTATTGTCTTTTCTAACAAAGAACATTCTTTTTTGCACGATTGTAATGATGCCCTTATAAATTATTTCTCCTTTTCCTTAGTTAGAAGGGATCCTTTTCTGTAATTTCTTATAACTTACGACTTACCCTAATTAGGTATTATAAATACTTGCAAATTGTAATAGTCATGGAAAAAGAAGAGATAGAGAATATACTAAACTTTTATACTCTCTCGAGCTAAGTGTTATTCTATTTACTCTTGAGTTACTCTTATTTAGCCCATTGAGTATAGACTAGTAGCGAGTGACCTTTGACTATACTTATACGTTATATTAAGTGTAACTTGAGCTCATATGAGGTATTGGTGCATCATATCCATCGTTAGTATATGAAAACCCTTATTCAACCTTCAACTCTCATTTATCCTTCGAAACATCTCGCAGTCTAGACCTACCCCTTGGTTATGCTTGCTATTGGGCTCGTATATTCATTTACAAACTCGTATCAATAGGGAACCAAAGAAACTAATGAAACTACTACTAAGCTAATCTACCAAAAGTACATGCACAAATGAAAATAAAAAGAAGCATAGTCTAAGGGATCAACTACTAATCTAATATTAGCAAAGTCGAAACTCTTCAGCTATGGTGCCAAAAACTTGACTCGATAAAAATATGAGTGTGAACCAACAAGTGTATTCGGTCATGAAAATACTATAAATAGTGAGTCAAGATCATATTCCATAGGGAGTTAAGTACTAAGTACTAAATTACTTGAGTTTTTTCCTAAGTTAAGCTATCGATAATTAAAGTAAAAGAGAGTAAAAACTAATTAATAAAATGAAGACTAAACCGAATGTCTTAAGTACACTATGAGGGTCTTGGGTCTAGGAGATAAAAAAAAAAATCAAATTAGGAATCTCAAATTTATTCTCATTTCAATCAATGTGATGTCTTGAATTAATATTTGAAATTGATTAGACAAGATTTAATTAAACTTACTAGAACTCGCTTATCTTTCAGAATAGCAAAATTCTAATTATAGTATAAATCCACTCGTTAAGACAATTTATCTATAATTATTAGATAAATAGCAATTCACTCATTCTGGAACTACTATTCTAGTTAGAAATATGGTTTGATTATATCCTTATGACTTGAACCATATTTCTAATTATATTAAATGCGTGAGTTTATAAATTTAATGAAAACCCGTATATCTCTATGACGATTTTTTTTTTTTTAAATTTAAGTCTTGTTCATCACGAGTTAATGGTATCCTCTCAAAAATCCTATGACTCAACTTAGTTAAAAAGCGTTTGCTAAACGCTAAATGATTAGACGATGAACATAATAGTAAAATATCCAATTATTCAATATCGATATCGGAATAAATCATAAAACACATCTATCTATTGATACAAAACCCAATATAAATTAAATAAAATATCGCATCATAATACCTAAATGAATCAAGATATATAACAATTAAAAAAAAAGAAAAAAAAAACATTTTAATTGATATATTTAAATTCGATACCCGTTACAAAATTGATATATCTCAACATATTTAGCACTGGGGAACTCTTCTAGTGAGGAGATTTAGTGTCTTAAAATTAAACAAAACATAAATAAATTAATAAAATAAAACAAATAAAAAGTTTTTATTGTTCAATATTCTGTTCTTTATACTATCGCCAAGCCACTGTTCTTCCTTCCCTTCGGCCGCTATTCTCTATCCTCCCTCGGCGACTCCATCTTCCTCTTTTTATTCCACTAAGCTTCCCACGCGCAGATAGCTACCAGGCCCCCGCGTATGCTAGAAAGGATCTTTAATTCGAATGGGCCCTCTCTTGCAATTCTTTTTGTCACTAACGCGTCATATGCAAACCAGCTGCCAAAATAAGAAAATGAATCATGTCTGCTCTTCTAAAGTTCCATATATGGGCTTCAAACATATGGGCACTAATGATAGCTTGTTTTTATTTTTATTTTTTATGAATTCCTCTCAAATTTTCCAAAAGTGAAGATTATTCCTTCATGTGTGTGTGCGTTTAGATTTGATTAGCTCACAAGTGGAGACCATAAGTTACTAGCGTTTGCTGCAGTGATTAGACATGCCGCAACTGCTGTCCATGTTGAGTTCAGTGTGCTTAGTTCTCGGTTTTCATTGGCTGCTGCGCTTGGTTGTATGGATTTGGAGTGCTGCAGCTGCTGTCATTTGGAGCTCTCGTTTGCTGTTTTGGAGTTGGATGTCGTAGCTGCTCAGTGCAATTCAAGTGCCGCGGCTACTGCACCGTAAGTCACGGCCTGCTGCTTGACTGGAGTTCACGGCTGGAGTTGCTTTGCTGTCTGTCATGGAGATGCTGCCGTTGAAGTCATTCTCGTTGCAGCTGCTGAGCTCGGATGAGAATCTTCTCGGACTGCTGAAGAACTGAGGTCGTGCTCTGTCATCAAATAGGGTGTCACTTGCTAGCTACTGCTCGGCTAGATGCTGTTCTGATGACAACGTGCTGCTATGGGGCATTAGAGAAGCTCAATTCAGCTGTTGTGAACTGATATTGGAGTGCCTCGGCTACTACTATTTTCTTTTTGGTTGCTCTATGGATTTGCTGTTAAAAAAAAAAAGAAAAAACAAAGAGAGTAATAAGCTGATGTGAAATTTGAAATGAAAAGAAGTTAGTTTCCACAAGGAATTTTAAGATAAAATCAAGAAAAATTAAATAAATGAACTGCTGCTCGTAAATGAATAATTTGTTGGTCAGTTGCAGCTTGGATGGATTGATTGCTGTCCTTGTCTTGTTTAGTGTGTAGATCCATCAAATGGTTGGCTTGAATTTGCTCACAGCTACTACTCAAATGTGTTGCAATTCATCATGTTTGGAGTTGTTGCTGACTTGGTTCAGTTTGATGTGAAGCCGTTGCAAGGGCTGCTCACGTTTAGGGGCTGCTGTTAGTGCTCGGTTTTCTACTGAGTTGGAATGTTCAGCACTTGGTGAATTTGAACTTTCTTGAAGGGCTGCACTAATCGTGAGCAAGTGCCATTAACAAATAGGGAGCTACTTGGTTGAGCTGCTATATTTTGTCCATTGTAGCAGTTGTACTTTTGTTTTCCAATTGCCCTGCTCAATTGAGAATGGCTGAATAATTAATGTCCCCATATAACATGTCTCTGGAGTCATGGCTTTGATGGCTCAGAGTTTGCTGTCAGTTGGTGCTTCATTGGTACTATCCTTGTTAAAGGTCTATGGCAAGTGATCATGTTGACCTTGTCTAACCTAGAATGGAGAGTAAAGCTGTAATTGGGATTGAACTATCCTTCAATGCGTGAATTGTTATGTGTTCCCGGAGAGTGCAGCTGTTATTAAAATTAGTAGCTTAGTTTACTTAAGTTAGCATGCTATTATAACTGGAGTCCATTCTTTCCAATTGATGGCTGGTGCTTAGAGCTCAATTCTGCTACTATGGTGTCTTCCAAATGAGCTAGGCACTTAGCTCAGCATGTGAGCATCTCATTGGAGTGTAAATATGAGCTGCCATGGAAGTTGAACAAACATTTGTTAACATCAACACCAAACAACTGTTGTCCCCCATCTTCTTTTCTCTAAATGAGTTCCTAGGTCCTGTTATGGTTGTGCTTCACTTGGTTGCTATCAACAAGGAGCTTGATTAGAGAAGTTTGTGCCTCAACTGCTGTTTTGTCCTCTTCCCAGTTTAGTTTTGCTATTGGTGATTGGTACAAGGAGCTTGGGTTTGATGGTTGTGCCTTAGGAGTGCAGATTTTCAAACGCTCCTACTAATAAAAAAGCTTATATTCTTGGCTCAATAGTTGAAAAGATCTCACTCTAAACTCTTGAAAGATGATAGTTCATGAGAGATTGAATTCAAAAACATGCCAATATTACATTAATCATTTTACGTCCATTTTGATCAATTTTAAAACATTTATGCATGAGTGATCTTAAAAGCATGTATTTTACTAATTTTTACATAAAATTCACAATTAATGTGCAAATACATACATGAATGTATTATTTAAGTGGGGATAAATGTTTAACTCTACATATTTATCTAGGCTATTGAGCTACTCAACCTCAACGTAGTAAGTTCCTTGTCTTTCTTTTAATTTGTTTTTCTAAGGAGTTCACTTATTCTTTTACAGCTTTTGAGTTAGAGTCAAAGAAGCCGAGGGCAAAGTTACTGGCCATGAAGAATAGGCAACTTGAGAGTATTGCAAGACCTAAGAAGAGAAGGCCACCTAAGTAGGAACGAGAGGGCGAAAGTTTACACTACCTCTCAAAAAAGTCTAAGAAGAAGGGGGGAAGGTAGTAAACCCTTCTTAAAGTTATGCAGTAAGGGGTGGTGATGTATCAATATGAGTGCCTTTAGGTACGTTTGTGGTGGGCTTGGCAGTAGTTGGTTTAATGGTAATACTAAGGAGGTGTAACTACAAGCATGCTTGAGGTAGCTTGTTGTGGGTCGAAATGAACTTGAGGCTTCAATGGTTATAATAAGGAGGTGCAATGAGGTAAGCTGCTCATGCACTTCTATTGAATTTCTTTCTTTTAGCTCGATTATTGACCGTGCATCATGTTTGTAGTTGTATAACTCGCTAGACTTCATTCTAGCATATAACCATTCAGTTCTTCTATTGGAGAGGAATGAGGCAAGGGCTAAGGTAAAGAGACTTTGAAAGGTGCTAAAGGAGGAAAAGAAAATGCACAGTGACTTAGTTGCTATGTTCAGTGATCTAGAGCACCATCATAAGGAGCTCCTTAGTCAGGTGGATTGACTGATGGATGAGTTATAGAAGAGTAAAGAATCCAGCATAGATACGGAGGGTTGAATGGCTATCGAGTTGAGAGCCAAAGAGGAGGAACTTAAGCAAGTGTGAGCTGACTTTGGTAGGAGGGAGGCCGAGCTCTTAAGAGGTGAGGGACTATCATCCAAGGTCAAATGTGATATCTTAATTGAGACCTTAGAGGACCCCTTCATCGAGAAGGTCATCACTAAGGCTGGTTATACAATGGTAGATGAGGTGAGGAAACAAGTTCAGCAGAATATGCCTAATGTAAATTTATCCTTCTTGCATTAGCTTGATGACCCTAAGGTTGTTGCTAGGAGTAGGCCGAGTAGCAATTCATTTAGTGACTCATCACGAACTTCCAATAATGGCTGAAATGTGGGCCTCGAGGAGGGGGATGGTAGTGGTAAGGTTGAGTAGTAGTGAGAACAACAACAACAACTGCAAGTTCAAGATGCTTAGGAGTGTCTTCAGATTTTTCGTTAATTTCCTATAGTTAGTGCGAGTAGTGTGTGCCCATTTTTTAACTTATGTATTTTTCCTTTAGCTAAGGGTTAGGGTGCCGACCTCCATTTATGTAATCGCTTAAACCTTGAATGGAGTTTCATTAATGGTTTCTGATCTTGTACTTATATTTCTTTTGGTTGCTACTTCTTTCTTTTATACTGTATCTCTATGCTTGATCTCTATCTATTTTTTTGTCTATGTCTTTTCTCTTAGGGAAGATGTTTGTCAAGCAGGGTTTCATATCATATAGCCTCGTGAGATTAGTTGAACTTTGTATCCCTGAGTAGGTGGTCTGTGCTTGCTAGTTTATTGCTCCTTATGGACTTGCTCATCTTTGAGTAGATCATGACTTTTGGTGTTCTTGTAGGGGCTTAGTATTGCGCGGCAACAAGCCTGTGAGAATGTATCTTGTGATAATATCATAGGATCTCCTTAGCAAAGGAATTTTCGTAGGGTGAATCTCTTACTGACACACGTTACCTGTTCTATGGAGTTCATTTTGAGTATTGTGCACTTCTAGCAGGTGGAACGCCTTGGGCAGGGTGACTTTTTAGAAGGTATTTTGATGCTCGTATGGCTCATCATTAATTCCTTACGTGATGATCAATACGTGTATGATTGGGGATGTTTCATAGCCTTTATTTAAAGGGTGTATGGGTCCTTATCTCACCACACCAACTACCTAAACAACTTTAGTAGGGCATACTTAAGAGCAGACATGAATGTGTTGGAAGTAATCATGTTGAAAGATAGGGTGTTGGAGTTGGGGAGATGATTGCTCTTGACCAATTCCATCATGTTGTGATCATGAGGCATGATTAGTTGCTTAGCGGTAGTTGTTAGATCTTGGGTTGTGATTGAGAGGTGTATGTGGCCTTCGAGTCTTCCCCTCTTTCTATCCTAATGAAGTTAGATAGAAGAGGGGGGCTTGGGTATGACCCACTGCTTGTCCATTACGGCTTCATCGGGGCTTCTCTTGTTTACATGGAGTGCTAGATAGTCTTTTAAGTGCACTATCTTAGATGACTTCGAGTAAACAGTGGCGGTTGTGGTGACTACAGCGGTAAACAGAGTCTTTTCTCCACTCTTACATGAGGATTGAGGGGCTCGTAGGAATCTTTTGCTTCATAAGTCTTCTGGTCTACTTTAGATGAAGGATTGACCTTACTGTGTTGCTAGTAGGGCCTAGATAGCTCAGTACTTTGGGTGGAGTAGCTGGGTTGGCAATCACCATTGCTACTTCTATAGAAGAGAAGCTTAGGAAGTTAGAGTGGAGACCTTCACTTGCAGGTTAAGCATCGCTAGGAGCTCTGTAATTTAGGGCTCGACTACACAAGACTTTAGGGATGTAATCACAATGCAAGAACTAGTTGAGCCGAAGTTGAGACGAGTTCCTCTTAAGGAAGAGTTCTTAGAGTAAGGAGTCAAGTTAGAGCTGACAATAGTTGTCCAAGCAAAGCGAGTAGTTGTAGTGTAGGAGGCAATTGTATACTTTGTATCATTTGGTTTTCTTCTTTGATGTAATTGGGCTTGGTACGCCAACTTGCTAAACTTTGTGCTCCATTTGATAAGTGAAAATAAAACCTTGCTTCTTGTTAACTGATTTGCTTCCCATTGGCTTTCATTGTCCAATTTGACTTCGATTTATGTTTAATAACTATTAAGATAGTGCTTTTGTTTAGATGAGCATTCGAGGTTTAGTGATTGACTTGTGTTCGAAGGCATGAGTTGGGTTAATGCCTAGGTGGGTGCCCGTATCACTAGTGTAGGAACTGACTTAGAAAGAACATAGGGATGAGGATCAACCCAAGGTTAGGGATTCGATGTAAATCAACGCTTGACAATGATGTTTGAGTTATTAGTGTAAAGACTGACTTGAGTTAAGCTTAGGGATAAAAATCGACTCAAGGTTAGTGGCTCGATGTAAATTGATACCTAAGATAGGCACCCACGTCATCAGTGTAAAGATTGACTTAGGCAATGCTTAGGGATGAATGACCCAAGGTTAGGGGCTTGATGTAGATTGATGCCTAAGATAAGTGCTTGTATCATTATTATAAGGACTAACTTAGGCAACGCTTAAGGATGAAAATTGACCTAAGATTGGGGCTCAATGTAGATTGGTGCCTAAGATAGGTGACTAAGTAGTCAGTATAAGGATTGACTTGGGCAACACTTGGGGGATGAAAATCAATTCAAGGTTAGGGGCTCGATGTAGATTAGTGCCTAAATAGGTGCCCACATCGTCAGTGTAAGGACTGACTTATTCAACGCTTAGGGATCAAAATTGACCTAAGGTGAGGGGTTAGATCTAAATTGGTACCTAAGATAGGTGCCTACATCGTTAGTGTAAGGATTGGCTTAGGAATGCTTGGGGATGAAAATTAACTCAAGTTAAGGGGCTTGATGTAGATCAGTGCCCAAGATAACTACCCATGTTGTTAGTGTAAGGATTGACTTAAACAATGCTTGGGGATGAAAATTGACCTAAGGTGAGGGGCTTGATGTAGATGGAGCAAAGAAAATGCTAGAAACTTCATTAATTCATTACATTCAGCCATGATTACAAATGCTTTTGATTGTCATTGTTATGCTTAAGGGAAGTAAAGTCTTAGATTCTAGGCATTTTATGCCTTAGGGATCGTTTGTCTTTCTAGTGTCTTGAGCTTATAAGCACTTTTTCCTACATCATTAACCACTCGAACAAGGTCTTCCCAATTAGGGGTAAGCTTGCTTCGCCCCTTCTCAAAGGTGGTGACGTCTAACTTTCTACACACTAAATCACCAGGATGGAAAACCTTATGTTAGACATTACGGTTATAATATTAGGTAGCTCATTGTTGATAGTTTGTTGAGCATACTTGTGTAGTGTCACGAACTTCATCGATAGTATGGAGACTTGCTTATAGGGCCATGTGATTAGTGTTCATGTCGAAGTGTCATACCTTACTAGTGGGTAAATCCAACTCAATAGGGAGGACAACTTTGGCTCCGAGTGTAAGGTAGAATGGGGTTTCTCCTATCGAGGTCTTGCACATCATGCGGTATCCCTAAAGTATGTTAGGAAGCTCATTGGCCGACCCATCTCTTGCTTATTCCACCCTCTTCTTAAGATTGTTGAGAATTATCTTGTTGATGGCTTCAACTTAACTGTTAGTCTAGGGTTGGCAATCGAGGTGTAGTATAGCTTGATGTTATGCTTATTGCAAAAGTTCCTGAAACAATTATTGTCAAATTACCTCCCATTATCAGTGATCAATCCATAAGGTACTTCGAAGTAGGATAGCATGTGAGTGAGCACGAATCCTTTAGCGACAGCTGATGCTTCTACCTACTTAGTAAAGTAGTCTACTACCATTCAGATGAACTATTGGCCTACCAAGGCTTTTGGGAAAGGGCCGAGGATGTTTAATCCCCATCATGCAAATGGCCATGGGCTAGTCAAGTAGTGTAACTCTAAATTAGGGGTATAAGTGATTGGTGCATGCTTTTGGTAGGGGTGGCACCTTTGGACCACGGCCTTGGTGTCTTCCATTATCGTAGACTAGTAATAACTTAGCTTGAGTACCTAAAGGTATAGTGCTTACCATTGGATATGATTGTTGCAAATTCCTGCATGGAGCTTTTCAAAGACCTAAGTACCCTCTTCTCTTTAGAGGTGTTTAGAGAGTAGAGTAGTGTGTCCTCGTCTGTAGAGGACATCATCGATCAGTGTATAGTTGGCAACGACATAGGCTAGCTTTTTTGCCTTAGCTTGTTCTTCGAGTAGCACCTTAGTTTAGAGGTACCACATAAGGGAGTTCATCTAGGAAGGCTTTAGAGCTACTTTTGTTGATTCGGCGACCTGTTGCTGTTGTACCTATGTACTTCTTTTGGTGAGGTACTGTATGAAGAGTAGCTTATCATAAACGTATGATATAGGGATGGCGTATGAAGCTATCTTGCATAGTCTATCTACCTCTATATCTTTTACTCGGGGGATTTTGTTGACTTCCCAAGAAGTGAATTTTGTAAAAAGGCCCTACACTATATGCAAGTACTTGGCCATCATTTCACCATTGGTCTCATATTCTCCCTTGACTTCCTGTACGACTAGCATCGAGTTTGAGTAAATGCTAGGTTTTTCTACTCCAATATCTTTGGCAATCTTCAAGCTAGTGATTAGTGCCTCATATTCGGCTTCATTATTACTTGCTTGGATACCAAACTTTAAGGCATAGAGGATCTTTGTTCCATATAGGCATTGTAGCATGATACCAACCCCATTTTCCCCCTTAGTAGAGGAGCCATCAACATGTAGTGTCTAGATAGGTATGGTGAGTTCTAGTTGAGGCTCGTCTACTCGGTATATTCTATTATGAAGTCTGTGAGAACCTGTACTTTGATTGCTTATCTTAAGTAGAATTGAACTTCATGAACACTAAGCTTAAGGGAGTATTTCATCATTCGGCCTGATGTGTCGGGCTTTTGCAAAGTAGTTATGAGTGGTACATTCGTCAATATGATGATTGGATAAGACTGAAAGCAAGGCTTGAGCTTATGAGCAGTGATGACTACTATAGGGGTAAACTTTTCTATCTTAGTGTATTAAGGCTTGGGCCCTTGGAGGATGTGGTCGACATAATAGAATGGTCGATGGTCATGGCCATAAGCTTGGATAAGTACTAAAGATAATGCTTTATCCTTGACTGCGAGGTATAAAAATAAGTCCTCTCTAGGAATGGGTATAGGTAGGGTCACTAGGAACTTCTTCAAATCTTAGGAGGCTTGTTGGCACGTTGGAGTCCATTTAGACTCAATAGGGTATTTGAGTAGATTGAAAAATTTTGCGCATTTGTTCGTACTTTGAGGGATAAAATGATTGAGGGTAGCTATCCTTCTTGTTAGTTGCTAGACTTCTTTGACCTTGGTCGGTGCTTGCATATCTTAGATTGCTTTAATCTTATCAAGGTTGGCCTCTATCCCTCATTTTATGACCATGAAACCAAGAAACTTACTCGAAGTAACCCTAAAGACGTACTTTTGGAGGTTGAGTTTCATTTGGAATTGTCAAAGGGTTTTAGAAGATTTCTTAGAGGTCATTGATATGGCCTCTTTTGGTTTTGCTCATGGTGATCGTATCATCGACATAGACTTGGATGTTCCTTCCTATTTGTGGCTTGAAGATGTGGGTCACCATTTGGTGTTCTTTAGGTCGAAAGTTATCACTTTATAGCAATAAGTATTGAAGTTTGTGATAAAGGATGTGTACACTTCATCTATGTACCCAAAGTAGGTATCTACGAAATTGAGAAGTCAGTGACCTATTGTTGAGTCAACGAGTTGGTCTATGCATGGTAGGGGAAGTAGTCTTTTGGGCAAGCCTTATGGAGATCGGTGTAATCGACATACATGCTCCATTTTCCATTTGCTTTCTTAACAAGCATCATGTTGGTGAGTGAAGTAGGGTACTTCTCATGCTGAATGAAGCTTGCGTGGAGTAGTTTTTGTACTTCCTTCTTGATTGTGACTTATTGTTTGGGAGCAACATGTCACTTCTTTTGCTTGATAGGTTAGATCATAGGATTGACATTAAGGTGGTGAGTTTCCTTGAGTGTGCGGATGATCCTTAGCATGTCTTCTAAGGTGGATGTAAAGATGTCTAAGTTTTGCTTAAGGAACTCTATTAGTTTGAACTTATCACTATCTAGTAGTTTGAATGTTATTTTGGCTATCATTCTAGGGGCAATGAAAATTTGAACTTTAAGGGTCTTTTTCGTAAGCTTGTTACGTAGTGCCAAAGTTGGGGGTGGAGGCGATAATATGGATCCGCGAGTGAACATACGACCTTAGTATCATGCGTAAACCAAAGAATGGGTCCGAGCTTGTAGAAAGCTCAAAAAGTAAATGAAAATTGATGGTTTAGCAAATCCCACGCATTAACTCTACAGATATGACATACAATAGAACTACATAGGGACTTAAGACTCGCTGGATGTGAAGCGCCAGTTTGAGTGATAGGGTTGCTCGCCACAATCCTTGCTAAAGAGATTGATAAGAGTGAGTAAAGGAGAGCTTTCCAAGAAAAAAGACTCAAGGGTTTTTCATTAATATCGTAAAATTCTCTTAAAACCTTGTACAAGTTGTTTATTTATACAAAAGAGGTAAAGTTATAAATAAATGAATAAAAGGATGTCATAGTGGCATTCCAGTAAATATAAAAATAAACATGTGGGTAATTTAGAAATAATATAAGAAATAGGGCATCTAAATACATGAGCAAAAATAACTAGCAAAATGAGATTTTTAGGTAAGGGGTTGATGTTTGATTCCGAAGAGCAATTAGAGACCATAGAGCCTTGATTTGGGTTGACTTGAGCTTTTAAATGGTTTGTCTTGTCCGAGGTTGATCTAATATACCTATGGTCGATTTGATGCTGCGTAGGTTGACCTCGAATGGCCTAACCGACTTGGTATGGTAGTTACCGACTCGAGGCTGACCTGATATGATAGTAACTGACCTCGCATGATTGAGCTGATCTGACATGGACATGGCTGACCTGTTTAGAGTTGACTAACCGAGTTAAGTATAATTGGCCGAGTTAAGGTAAAAGGGCAGGACATACCTGGTATAGTAAGGAAGGCTTGGCAAAACAAGGTACCAGTTAACCAAAACAGAACTTTCCGAGCAGGGCAAGTCTTCCTGTAGGATGAAGCTCATAGATAGGTCTCTCTAGGGGCTCGATCAAGGTAGAGCATGGCGCATTTAACATTATAGGGCAGACCCAACAAAGTAGGGTAGGCCGTTCAATGTTGATGGAGTTTATAGATAAGTCAACCATTCGAGTGGAGTTCATGAACATGCCCCCCATATAGTCCGAAATAAGGCATGTCATCAGATTGGCACCTGGAGACCTATCATCCGCTCCCTCTTAGAAGAGTTTCGACCCAAAACTTAGCAGTTGGTGGTTCCAAATCGCATTAGGGTCAAATATTAATCAATAAAATTGAAATTTAAACATAGAAAAATACTCTAGCTCTTGTAACATGGTCCTGAACAAATAATGCTCACTCCACTCATCATGGGCTCTATCAATCAATCCTTCCATTAGGGATCTTTCCTTTCATACATCATGGGTCCGATCAACTACTCATTGGTAGTCCCAGCAACTATTAATTACGGTAAGTAACATGATCTCAGGGTCATATGAAAGATTTTGGGCTCATAGATCTTACACCAGTAGGACATAAGATGGCTCATCAGTCATAAGTACTTCCACCTCTTCAAACGCAGCTAACTCGGATCTCATGATCTCCTCATTCATTGCAATTAGTATTCTTCCTAGCAAATCGATTCTTCTTCCTCCTTACATCTACACACTTCAAATCTTTCAAACATAAGAGTACCAAGACTCAACATATTATATCCCCAATACACATATCCATCACCTTGGCCCTGATAAACTCCAATTGATAGTTGATAATAGCTTACAGATACGGTGTTGTAATTGCTCATATTAGTTCCATGTAAACTTATCAGATGACTAGGACATAAGATTCCGATATGAGGAAGGAAAACATAGTAATTCCTGGAGCTACCATTTGCGGCATTTATAGTAGGTAATGGTACTTTTTCTTGAACATTAGGGTTTAACTACAATTTAACTTGGTCTTCCTTGACTCTACTGATCATCTCTTTAGCAACCTTCACCTCTCCTTCTCTTATTTCCTCTCCTTAGTCTTCTTTCTCGTTGGCTGTCTCTATATGATTATCCCTTTGCCGTCTCATTTCCTTTCTAAGCTTCTCAAGTTAATTAAGTATAACCTGTAGCTGTTCCTATACATCATAATGGTCGGTACCAAGGGTAGATTCTTCTCTTAAGTATAATTGGATAGCTTCATTTAAGCTACTTACTCTTGAAGGGTTAACACGTCGAGTAATCCTCAGCCTCAACCCTCTCATGAATCATGAGATAGTATACAAAAGAGATTCATATAATTCACATCCCCGCAGGAGTGCCTTATACTCTTGGGCAAATTCTTGGACACTCATTTGTCCTTGCCTCGAGGTAGATAGCTCCTTATATAACTTGTCTTGATATGATGGGGGTATAAATTTTTCTCTCATTGTAGGTCTCATTGAGTCCCATGTAATACTCGCCCCTCTTAGGATCCTTTACTTTAATACATTCTTTTACCAATTTCTAGCAAGGCCTTGAAGTTGATCCTCTATAATATATTCCTTGTTACATTTAAGGCACGAGTACTTTTCAAAGACTTTGTTGACTCAGAACTCCCAATCCAGGTATTCTTCTAGGGGTACATAACCATCAAACATAGGTATTCTCGACCTTATATCTTCATAGTCATAGTTATAACCATATCTTCCTTAATTGTCATAAGCCATGTTAAATGAAGGTATCATTTTAGCAGATTAGCTGATAGGAATCAACCCCCTGGACTGATCATAAGAAGCCAAGCTAGAGGACTTCAAGGGCTTGCATGAAAAATACTAGCTCTAAGCCATAGCCGAGATGGGGACTCTTATCCTGATTTGACCCCTTGCCGACCTATCTCTTAGATCTTCACGTATGTCCAACATGCTCTTGCCCAATAGTGAAGTCCTAATACAAAAGATAGCCTTGAACTAGCTGAGTTGAGCTACCAACCTAACCCACTAGCATCGACTTTAAGACAGCTGACCCTTTTGCCAAGCTGATTAACTTCTGACCTAATCCAAATCAAATTAGCTCCTGACTCCCAACACTTCCTACTTTTTAGTTGTGTATCATACTCGTGACATAGATCCATCAGGTGATACATACCTTCTGACACAATGTTCCAAAATAATTCTTTCTTTTCCATATTGGATATTCTTTGTCCTTTTTACCCGTTTTTAGTATGATTAATGTAATGTAATTGTAAAATACCCTTTTGTCTTTTCATATGTATAAAATAACCCTAGTAGGCAAGTATATAAACCCCCACTTTCCTTGTTTGCAAACAATCATCCAACTTTTAATACAAAAGTATTCTCTTTAAGCAACCTTAGGGTTTTTGTTATTTTTCAACTCTTATTTATTCCCTTTAGCAAGGAGTAGTCGCGAGTAACTCTTCAGTTTAAACCGGTATGTCACATCTGGCGGATTATTGGCCGAGTAGGATCGAATAGTGTGTCATATCCATTTGGTAGCTTCCCGGACTTTGCTAACCTTTTCCCTGTTTATTTTGGTTCATTCGTTGTGGTACTCCTCCGTATGTCTGACCTTGGAGATGCATCTGCTTCGCTGGTATCAGAGTACGGTTTTGCAAGGGTGTGTGTGAAGTTGCAATGGAGTTTTTGTTCACCTTACTATTTGTAGCTGTTGTGTTCCTTCCATAGCTACTGCAGTATGTTGTGTGTGTTCGTAAGTGTGGTTTCATTGATACTTTGTTTTACTCTATTTTCCATTGCGACAACAGAGCAAGTTTTTTAATTTGTTTGAAAAGGTATTACACTATGTCAGATTTAAGTGTTGAAGAAGTTATTGGTGACTAAGGTGGTGGTGCTCAACCTGGTTGTGGTCATAATGGTAATAACACCTTAGGGTCCATTGATGATAGGCTTGATAGAATCATAAATCTCGTTGAGAGTTTAGTCACCGCAATGCAAATTAATTGACAACAACCCTAAGGTGTACGATAACAAAACCTATAAGATGGCACCCACGAGAGATACTATGTCCAAGGCAATCGAACCAATCACCTCGTTCAAACCCTTCGAGCTAGAGGAGCTACTAGATGAAGACTAAAGTTAGAGGAGATTGGGGAAGATGATGAGGAGGTAGATGTTGAAGAGTTTGGTGAAGAAGAAGTTGATTATTACCAAATACAGGGATGAGGATGTCGAGTTCCTTGAGGGCTAAATAATGTCAAGGTGCAAATTTCGCCCTTTAGTGGAAGTGGAGATGCTAATGAATACTTGAAGTGGGAAGAAAAGGTCAAGAAGGTGTTTGACTATTATAGGCATGAGGATGCAGTTAAGGTCCAACTTGCTGCATTGGAGTTTACTAGGTATGCTACCATGTGGTGGAAGAATCTAAATGTAGATAGGGTAAGAGACGAAAGACGAGGTGTTAGAACTTGGGATGAAATGAAAAAGCTATTGAGAGGTAAATTTGTGCTTGAGACTTATTTACAAGATACGTTTGCAAAGTTACAGGAGCTTCGATAAGGAGGTTGAACTGTTGATGACTATGTAAGAGACTTCTAGATATTAATAATCTGAGTTGACGTGAAAGAAATAGAGGCCCATACAGTATCAAGGTTCATTTTTGGACTTAAGTATGAGATTCTCAATATCATTGAAGTTTAGAGGTTTTATACTTTAGAAGAGGCGATCAAGATCATGCAGAGGGTTAAGAAGCAGAGGAGAAGCATTCCAAATCGATATGGACAAATGTTCTCCCGAGCTCCTGTATTACACCGACCTATTCAAGTCGAGCCAATGAGGCCATATTGAGCCGAGGAAAGGAATGATCGATCTGATGAATGCCAAACAGACTAACATGGCCGAGTAGGATAGCCAAGTCAACCCGAGGTTAGGCTGACCCCGAGAACCTATGAGAAAGGCTAGCCATCTAGATGGAAGACTAATGAGGTGAAGTATTTTAAATGCTTAAGCTTTGGACACATGGCTGCTGAGTGTCTGAACTGACGCGTCATGGTACTCTGAGGAGACGTAGTAGATAGTACTGACAAGAGTGAGCTTAAGGAAGAGAAGGATGTTTAAAAGGTAAAAGTCGAGGAGGAATAGGAGACCTGTGTTTATGCTGACCAGGGAGAAGTAATGACTCTAGTCTTGAGACGAGTCCTAAGTTCCTTACGAAACTCAGAGGAGAACTAGAGGGAAAATCTATTCTATACCAAGTATACCGTCAAAGGCCAATTATGTACGATCATAGTGGATGGAGGAAGTTATACAAATGTTGATGTACAGTCCCTTGTGCAGAGTTTAAGCCTATTTACCCCAAAGCATCCCCAACCTTACAAGTTGCATTGGCTTCATAATAAGGGTGCTTTGTATGTAACTGAACAAGTGACAGTACCATTCAGTGTTAGGAACGTGTACAAGGATGAAGTAGTATGCGATGTCATCCCTATGGGAGCTTTACATCTACTACTTAGACGACCTTAGTTATTCGACCGACGTATCACTCACGACGGGTATAAGAACACCTATGCCTTTGTTAAGGATGGAAGTAAGATAGTGTTGCAACTGCTAACCCCATCTTAAGTAAATGAAGCCCATAATCAGCTCATACAAGCTAACAAGAAAAAGGCCTTAGTAGTGAGTCGTAGGGAGCTTCAATCTATTGAGAAGACTAATGAACCGATGTTCTTATTGGTAAGATGATTGATGGAGATAGGGGAATTGCTGGAAGTCTCAAAAGAAATCTGACGCTTGTTAAATGAGTTTTCTGACCTATTTCTAGAAAAACTGCCTAAAGGATTGCCACCAGTCTAAGGCATAGAGCACTGTATTAATCTACAGCCAGGTGCTACCATGCCGAACCAACTTGCATACAAGATGAACCTTGAGCAAGCTGTTGAGATAAAAAGATAGGTAGACAAACTCATTAAGCAAGGATATGTGAAGGAGAGCATGAGCCCTTGTATTGTACCAGCTTTGCTTGCTTGAAGAAGGATGAATCATAGCGCATGTGCATCGATAGCCGGGTAATCAATAGAATTATTGTTAAGTACAGATACTTGATACCGAGACTTGATGACATGTTAGATGAGCTTCATGGTGCAAAGATATTTTCAAAGATTGATCTGTGAAGTGGCTACCATTAGATCCATATGAGACCAAGGGATGAGTGAAAGACTGCCTTTAAGACTAGGTACGGACTTTACGAATGGTTAGTTATGCTGTTTGGACTTACTAATGCATTGAACACATTCATGAGGTTAATGAACCATGTGATGCGTCCTCTGATCGGAAGATGTGTAGTCATATATTTTGATGACATACTGGTATCTAGTGTCGACTTAAACGACCATGTTCAACATCTTCTCGAAGTATTTGACATTTTGCAAGTCGATAAGTTGTATAGGAATGTAAAGAAATGCATGTTCTACCAGAAAGAGGTGATTTTCTTAGGTTTATAGTGTCAGGGGAAGGAATCTGAGTAGATGAGAAGAAGATTCGAATAGTTCTAGAGTAGTCGATATCGAAGAATGTCACTGAGGTTCGAAGTTTCCATGGCCTAACTTCTTTCTATAGGCGATTTATCAAGGACTTTAGTACAATAGCCACCTCATTGACCGAGTTGACAAAGAAGAATGAAAGGTTCACATGGAATGACTGAGCTGAATAGAGCTTTAGAGAGATCAAGGAAAAGCTCACCTCGGTACTTGTCCTTTCATTACCAAATTTTGACAAGCTCTTTGAACTGGAGTGTGATGCATCAGGAGTTGGAATTGGCGCTATCTTGATGCAGGAGTGGCAACCCATCACCTTCTACAGTAAGAAACTTAATGGTCCTACCCTAAACTATTCTGTGTACGAGAAGGAGTTGTACTCCCTTTTTTGAGCCCTTACTGTTTGGCAACATTACTTATGCCTTGGGAGTTTATTATTTATATACACTATGAGTCTTTGAAGCATCTAGGGAGTCAGAACAAGCTTTCGAGGAGGTAAGCCAAGTGGTTAGAGTTCATGGAAAGTTTCTCGTACATCATCTAGCACAAGAAGAGAAGTGCAAATGTGGTCGTTGATGCTCTATCATGATGGCAAATGTTGTCGACCACTTTGCAGACAAAATTATTAGGATTCTCACTTATTACCAAGCATTATGCTTATGATTCTCATTTCGACCCCATTAGAGAACAGTATAAGGCTGGGATTGCTGTCAAGGGGTATTATCTCAAGGACGGCTACTTGTTTAAGGATCGATAGCTATGCATACCAAACTATTCCATGTGTAAGCTGTTGATTTGCGAAGGTCATAATGGAGGATTGTTTGGTCATTTTGGGTAAACCAAGATAGCTAGTCTATTGAAGGAGAACTTTTACTAACTTAGTTTGGCCAAGGATGTCCATAAGGTGGTTAGTAGTTGTGAAGTGTGCAAGCGTGCTAAGGGGAAGAGAGAACCCTACGAAGAGTATATGCTACTACCAAAACTAACTTTACCTTGGGCTGACCTCAGCATGGACTTTGTCCTAGGGTTACCCTGGACACTTAGAGGGAAAGACTCTATCTTTGTTATAGTGGATCACTTCAATAAGATAGTACACTTCATTCTATGCCATCAGACTAATGATGCTCTATCTATTGTCAATCTGTTTTTACAGGAGATTGTTTGACTACATGGAGTACCAAAGACTATTGTCTTAGATCGAGACATAAAATTTTTTAGCTATTTTTAGAAAATACTTTGGAGAAGACTTAGGACTAAACTCATATTTAGCTCCAGTAGCCACATTCAGATTGATGGCCAGATTGAAGTGGCGAATATGACACTAATCAATCTATTTAGAGTTGTCATGGAAAGAACTTAAGGGATTGGGATCCGTGCCTACTAGTTATGGAGTTTACATACAACTGAACTGTTCATAGCACTATTAGGAAGATCCTATTTGAGGTCGTCTATGGCCTTAACCCTAACATTCCCCTGGATATGATTGGCACCCCAACAACTTTTGAGGAAAGTGAATCAGGAGTGGGTTGAGCCCAAAAATTGCATGAATTATACTAGTTTGTCATGAGAAAGATTGCTAAGTTCAATTAGAGACAATAAGAGATTAGCAGTTGAGGCTACCGAGCTATTTCTTTCCAGCCAGGGGACTTAGTATGGATTCACCTTAACCGAGAGCGATTTCTACACTTAAGATAAAGCAAACTATCTCCTTGAGCTAACGGCCTATTTAAGGTCCTGAAGAAGATAAACCACAATGCCTATTAGATCGAGTTACCTGATGACTATAGTGTCTCCTCTACCTTCAATATGTCTGATCTGATTCCCTATTGACCAACAAAAGACTTGTGAGCGCCTTAGAAGAATCAGTAGAAACCGCTTCAAATTTGAGGACAAATCTTTTCGACCCTTAGGTAGATGATAGGAATCAACCCCCTGGACAGATCACAAGAAGTTAAGCTAGAGGACTTCAAGGCCTCGCTTAGAAAATACTAGCTCTAAGCCATAGCTGAGATAGGGACTCCTATCTTGATTAAACCTCTTACTGACCTGTCTCTCAAATCTTTACGTATGTCCAACATGCTCTTACCCAACAGTGAAGTCCTAATCTAAAAGACAGCCTTGAATTAGCCGAGTTAAGCCAAGCTATCAACCTAACCTACTAGTATTTGACTTCAAGATAGCTGACCTTTTTGCCAAGCTGATTGACTTCTGACCTGATCCAGATCAAATCAACCCCTGACTCCAAGTACTTCTTACTTTTTGCCTGTATATCATACTTTGACATACAACCATGAAGTGATATGTACCTTCTAACATAACATTCCATAATAATTTTTTCTTTTCTGTACCAGATATTCTGTCCTTTTTACCCCTTTCAAGTATGATTAATGTAATGTAATTGTAAAATACTTTTTTATCTTTTCATACATGTAAAATAACACTAGTAGGCAAGTATACAAACCTTCACTTTCTTTGTATGCAGACAATCATCCAACTTTCAATACAAAATTGTTCTCTTTGAGCAACCTTAGTATTCTTGTTATTTTTCAACTCTTATCTTTTCCCTTTAGTAAGGAGTAGCGGTGAGTGACCCTTCAATTTGGACTAGTGTGTCACATCCGGCGGTTTATTGGCCAAGTAAGATCGAGTTGTGTATCATATCCATTTAGTAGCTACTTGGACTTTGCTAACCTTTCTCCTGTTTATTTTGGTTTATTTGTTGTGGTGCTCCTTCGTGTGTTTAAACTCAAAGATGCATCATTAGCTTGATTGATAAAAAGTCTTATCGATAATGATTGAAACTATCCAACACTTGGTGATTCAAGGACATAGCAGCTCGGATGCTTGTACAGCTAAGATCTTCTACTTCACTTCGGCACTTCAACTCAGCTTGGATACTAAAATCAGCTCAGCTATTAGGTTGAAGCAGCTCGGTGTCTGAGCTTAGACACTATAGACTAGCTCGAGAAGTTGAATAGGCAAATAACTCATTACGATAACCTTAGGAGTATAACAGTTCGACTTAGCAAGTTAATGGAAATAACAAGCTGGATGTATATGCCTTTTGTTAGTCTCAATTTGAGCAATGCTTCACAAGAAATGATGTGTTAGCACTTCTTCAGTTTAGCACTCTCAGTCAACGCATCAATTTAGATAGCTTCTCCAAAGTGCAACAACAAAGCTTCCACAACAAACAACTACCAAACACTGCAAATTAATGTCAAAAAACCCTAATTTCAATATGAGTAGCCACAACATGTTCTACTAAGTATTGTTGCGACTATATAGAAGAATCCCATTAAACGACCGTTTGTCTAAATTCAATGACACAAACCATAGAATTTAAGCACTATTGTCAGAAAAATTGAACACCCACTTTCAATTTAAGGCAACCAATTCAAATCCTTTATAATTTCTACATCTATGGTTTCGTAACTCCAAACCACAATTAATATGGCTCAATCTCAAAAGCTTACTTCCAACTTAACTCCGGTAACCAATATACTCAAATACATGAGTGTACAGAGAAATGAACCTCCTCTATTTTCCTAATGGAGAATAGAGTACAACAGAGCACAATAGGAACCACTCTTATCGACCTATAAATCTCCACTTCATAGCTCAAGATCTCTAAACCTACTTCAATTGAACCAACTCCAATATTTATGAAAGGAACACAACCACTAATCAACAAATATGAACAAACACGAACAAACCTTTGTGGTAACTTCACATGCTCCCTTTCAGAACCTTGCATTCTAATACCAAGATGATATAGATCTGTGGGTGAACATGAGAACCTAGTATCACGTGTAAACTAAGGGGTAGGTCTGAGCTTGTAGAAAGCTCGAAAAGTAAATGAAAGTTGATGGTTTAGCAAATCTTGCACACTAACTCTACGGATATGACATACCGTAAAACCACACATGGACTTAAGACTCGCCAGATGTAATATACTGGTTTGAGAGATAGGGTTGCTCGCCATAATCCTTGCTAAAGGGATTGATAAGAGTGGGTAGAGGAGAGCTTTCCAAGAGAAAAGACTCAAGGGTTTTTCATTGATATCGTAAAATTCTCCTAAAACCCTAGACAAGTGTTCTATTTATACAAAAGAGGTAAAGTTATAAATAAATGAATAAAAGGATGCCTTAATGGCATTCTAGTAAATATAAAAAAAAACATGTAGGTAATTTAGAAATAATACAAGAAATAGGATGTCTAAACAAATGAGCATAAATAACTAGCAAAATGAGACTTGCAGGAGGGGCTAATGTTTGATTCCAAAGAGCAATTAGAGACCTTAGAGCCTTGATTTGGGTAAACTTGAGCTTTTGGATGGTTTGTCTTGTCCGAGGCCGATCTAATATACTTATAGCCGACCTGATGCTACGGAGGCTAACCTCGAATGGCCAAATCGACTTGGTATGGTAGTGACAGACCTAAGGCTAACCTAACATGATAGTAGCTAACCTCGCATGATCGAGCCAATCTAACATGGACATGGCCAACCTATTTAGAGTTGACTAACTGAGTCAAGCAGAATTGGCTGAGCTAAGTTGAAACGGTAGGATAGACCTATTATAGTAAGGAAGGCTTGGCAAAACAGGGTATTAGTTAGCTAGGATAGAACTTTTCGAGTAAGGTAGGTCTTCTTGTATGGATGAAGCTCACAGACAGGTCTCTTTAGGGGTTTAGTCAAGGTAGAACATGTTACATTCAACATTATGGGGTAGACCTAATAGAGTAACGTAGGCCATTCAGTGTTGATAGAGTTTATAAATAGGTCAACTAGTCGAGTAAAGTTCATGAATAGGCCCCCCATATAGTTCGAAATAAGGCATATCATTGGATCGATACCTAGAATCCTGTTGGGTAGGGTAGAGGCATTATGGACTCGATGTTTATGACATTATTTCTAAATTATGCTTTAAGGTAAAGTGTTTTATTTAAAGCTTGGTCACCTTTGGCCTAGCTAACTCTAGTAGGGTTCATGAACTTTGCTTTGAGGTACTTTTGGCTATTAAGCATCTCAAACTTCGTCATGCTTGATCTGTTAAGGATGGCATTGTATAGTGACCATATGTTGACAACAGCAAAGTCTATTGATTGGGTGGCTATGTGTTCACCATCGCCTAATCGAATAGGCAAGATGATGAACCCATTTGTAGGCATTGGTCTACTATCTTTAAACCCTATGAGATCATGTTTATACTACTAAAGAGGCTTGTTGAGCTATTATTTCATTTGCTCAAAGGTGTAGTAGAAAGTATGTCCACTAAACTCCCACTATCGACCAATGTCTTTGGTACATTGAAGTACCTAATTTTAGCATTTATGATAGGTGCATTGCAATGGGGTAGGTTGATTCCCTGCTAGTCTTTGTCAATGAAGGTTACTGCTGTGTCCAGCTTCTTACTTCTAATAATATGTACCTCATGCTTCGGTGTGAGGGTAGTTTTGCCTAAAAGGAGGCTAAGTCTACTGAATATGGTGTTGACTTAACCATGTTGTCCTCTTTGGTTCTATTCATTTGTAGGTGGATTAGCTTGTTAATGATGGGGATGTTGTTAGTTATCCATGTAGCGACACTAAGTGGGTTGTTGGATTTGGTTTTTCTTATCTACAACAAAATGGTCGATGTTGACATTAGTGATCGTGCTGAGTATAGTCATACAAATGTCTTGGGTGTTCGTTGCGTTAGTTGTCATTTTTGTTTAGCAGTGGGGAGGAGTCAATAGTTGCCTCCTCGTTTGGGCATTTTTGAGATGCGTTTTTTAATAATGTTACATCTTTGTGTAGTTGTAGTAGATTCGTGGTATTTTCTATTTTCTTCCATAATTTGCTAGATAAATATCCTGAGGTCCTAGACTTCGTTATTTTCATTTTGAGGTGGAAGAGGTTGATTGCCTTTGCCTTGTGGGGAGGTGTTGGTGTCCTCAACTTAGGAAGCTTATGGTTATTGTTTTTACTTTTAGCCATGTTGTCGTGATGGCCTAAAATGGTGGGTGCCAAAATGTTGATTGTGTGGAGACCAATGAGGATGTGTCGAGTTAGATGGGCTTAGGCTTTGCCTCTTACTTCTTGATATGTAAACTCTTAAAATTTTCAATTTAGCTTTTGAAATAGACTTGAGTATGTTAGATAATTTAGGAGTTGACAAGGTTAATGAAAGTGAAAACTCTAAAAGAACTAATCAATCTAGTATGAAACTTTTCTACCCTAAATGTATGTAGGCCCTAAATATTTCATTCAAAAATGATAAAAACCCTAAAATGATAACCTTAAAGATATACGAGCATTAATTCATCATAATATACCCTAAAACCCTAATTGATAATATAATCTTCATATTTTGCCAAATCATTAGTGAAAGGTTAGAGATGACTTTCAATCATGCATATATATATTTAGAATCCTAAACTAAGATAATGAATCATAGATTACATTTATCTCCTAAGTATATAATTAAGATAGTATTACATAGAGTTAGGGGTATAGTTGAAGTTTAGACCAAATGTAGTGAACATTAACACCCTAATTAATGCTGTTCATACTAGTTGTATTAAGTAGCTTACGAAATAATATATATAGGCTATAGATACCTAAAGTAAGACCTCATCATCTATTTTTACTAATCAATTCACCAAATGCCTCATTTCCTTAATTTTTCCCTTAATTTTCCTTAATTACTATATTATGTGTACAAAACGGCATATGCTTAAGGAAAGTTGACCAAGTCAACACATGTTAACCAAGGTCAAAAGGTTGATTAAGTCAACACATGTTGACTAAAGTCAATAATTAGAAAAGTCAACAAAAGACACTAATGCATAAGAAAATATCTATCCATCTCATGATTTCCTTTCTTTTCTTTTCTTTTAGCTTTTCTTTTCCCTTCTCCTTTTTAATTGCAGTCCACCTATTTTTTTCTACACCCCACCATCTTCTTCATTCCAAAAATCAAAACAAAACAAAAAGAAACAAAGTAACCCCCACCTCCATTGCCGTGACATCCCCTTCCCCTTTTACTTTCAAAACTTTCCACTTTGCCTCCATAATTCAAACACAAATTAAGGTATGTGATCATGTTATTTTATATTACTTTATATTACTCATTAGTTAGGTAATTAGGCAGATTAGATAAGTAGATATATGTTATGTGTGATCTTATAGAAGAAGGCATAAAGTTTCCATCTTTAAGTGTAGGAAGATAGAAATCATGATGAAGAGGAAAGGAATACATGTGTATATGCTCTTAAGTATATGTACATAAGGATATACTAGAAGAATACAAGTATGGAGATCTTTGTACATAAGTATTTACTATGCATATAACCTAAACTAAGACAAATCCTAACTATATATACCTATACTATACTAAATACACACTTGAAAACACAAAGGAATGAAATTAGGAAGGTTTTCTTAAGAGGAAAATTTGGCATACGAAATTTGTACAAAAATACGTATATGACTGTATAGGTATATGAGTACATGTATAAGTATAAATATGGTATAAGTATAAATATATGTATAAGTATGCTAGTATACATATAAGTATAGTAAGGGTATATGTATATAGTAGTTTAAGTGAAGCGTACATAAGACTTTTAAATGTTACATAAGCATGAGGAAAGGCATATGTAATTAAATGATGAGATAAGTAATGATGTAATTAAAAGATGACATAAGTCATGACTTAAGCAAATGATGACATAAGCGATTGATGATATAAGCGATGACATAAGCATAGGTTTATAAAATAAGAAATAAGAAGATTACATAATAATTAGGTACATAAATTAGTAAACCCTAATACACTTCCTAAATTGGATTACACTTAATTAAGTACATGAATTAGGGATAGTAAAGTAAAATTCTCTAAGTATAAGAATTTAAGGGTTAACTAAATTATTAAGTATAAACAAAGGATACAAATATAAGCAATAAGAATAATTAAGTTTCCATAGTTAAAATTTCTATAAATTTAGTCCATATCGTAAAACATGAGTCTTAATGTCCAAAACGGACATCACCATATGAATGTACGTTTGAAAACGATGAAAAAAGACTATAAATTCATAAATATAAAAAATAGAACAAAAAAGTTACATACGATTAATAATAAAGTCTAACTGGATAAAAGTTAATAGTAATTTAAGTAGAATTAGGTAAATAAATATTTAAAATTTATAGTTAATTCAATTACTTACTAGCATTATTATATCGTAATGATCAGGTGATCCCGAGGTGAGCGAAGATCTCCTGATTGATTACTACGACTAAAGTAAGTCGTCATAGCCAAGTGAGTATTTATCCTATGATTCCATACTTGTATGTGATTATAGATAGTGAACTTAAATGTTATTGTTAATTGACTACTGTATGGGGTTAGGGAAATACTTGTGTATGTTATTGTGTGTTGAGTTGTGAACTTACCTTAAGTACAGATAATGCTTTGTTTGTTGCATGGTAGTATAGAAGACGATTGTGTGTACTATTGGATGGTCATAACATAATTTGAACTTAATTATACTCGACATATAAAAAGAAACCAGTACATGCATTAACATGCATTACATAGACACAATTTTGGCGGTCACATCACACGAAGGTAAAGAAAGGCCATTCGGGGGTTGTTATTATTAATTTATTGGTTCTATATGGTGTGCTTATATAAAATGACCATACCCTAGCCTGTGGGAACACTAGGCATTGGAGGTGCCAACCGCCTGGCTAAGGGTTAAGTCTAGAGGCCTCCGTTTAGGGGTGAGTATGGACTGCTGGGGCCTACTCACAATTATACTAGAACTTGGTTTTTATGAAAATAAAAGAATTATTTGATTTAAGTATGGAACATGGAGTTTCGTAGTAAAGTAAGTTCTAGTATAATACCCGGATTTGATTGGTGACGTATATACTCCAACCCTGATTTTGGAGGACATTAAATTTGAGTTATGTATATGAACTAGTTAATTATACGTATTGTTTGGCATTTTGTTTAATCATTCATTCATATACATGAATATAATGTATTTATAACTTGCCTATGGTGTGGTTGAGGGTTTTGCTCACTAATTTTAAGCTTACACCCCCTTAGACTTTTGCTACAAGATAACTTATTCATAGAGGTTGGCCGGGGGATGCCACAGGTTAGCTTGGGGACTTTGGCAAGAGCGAGCTATCCTGTGTATTGAGAGAGAACAGTTTATGTATACTCTTACTCATGTACTTATGTTTTACTAGTATTATAGACTTAGATATACTAAATTACTGTGTATTGTAAGCTTTGTAGTTCAAATTTTATATAAGTATGTTTGTGTGATGATATCATGTGAATCTGTATATTCTTGGGAAACTAGTGGTTGCAGAGCTTTGTATATTGTGTGAAGAGTTCATGATTAGAAGGGTAACCAATCAGGGGTTTTTCGTACAGTACACGGCGTCTACCACTACTAAGCCGTCCTCAATTCATGACATGATACTTGTAAAAAGCCCCCTATACATGAGGCTACGGGGGCCTTTTGGCACTTAAGTTAGTAAGGAGGACTAAGATAGGGGAGACGAGCACTAAAGACTTAGAGGATTGTGCTTACCTAGAGTATATGCGTATACGTGATGGGGGTTCAACTTTTGCTCCCTAAGGAGAGGGAGAAGAAGAAGTCTTTTAGAGTAAGAGTGAGAGAGAGGGAACTGCCTTACTCATTGGCATATGGTGCCTTTTATGCGGGTTACTTGGATATGTAGCAATCGGAGGTTCACTTACACTAATTGCTTGCAGATGGTGTGTTCCGTAGTAGATGACATAGCTTCAATGTGGGTGTCATGTTGTGGTTAACCAAGCCACCAAATGTACAACTTTGTGATCTAGCAGGGGAAGAGATACTAGGTGTACCGACAGTACGATGAATGTTAGATGCTCATTAATGCATCGTAGTGGAATGTAGGAGTTAAAGACAAAATTTAGGTTAAGGAAGGAGTCAACTGATGCTCGATGGGTATGAGTTGAGCCCTAAAATTATGTCAGGCAGTGAACAAATGTTAGCTTGGGGGTTAGGGGTTGACTAGCTCGAGTAGTTGTTATTTAGCTCACCATTGGTTTCGCATTATTCGTTGGTGTGAGCTCATGGTCTTATGAGAGGGTTGAGGCATGATACGTGAGCTTGCTATTCGCTTAGGTGCCACTCCATGCTCCTTGTAATGGGCTTCACTCGTTAAGCCTTAGTTTAAGCAAGAATTGAGTGTCAACACTAGTATTTGGAGTTAGTGGAATCGATCTAGCCAATTTCTTCTTTTTATATATACTTGGTATATTTATATTTTGGATAAAGGGTTCATGTTATATTGGTTACCTAAATTTTACCATTATTACAATTAACAAACTAAAGTTTGAAAGTACCAATTTACCAACTACAAACATTTTGAGATCATTTATAACACTTGAATTAGGTAGTTAGTTGTAAAAATGAGTAAAGTTTAGGTAGTTAATTGCAAATATGGGTAAAGTTCAGCTACCACATTGATATTATTAAACTTAAAGTAGTTAACTGCAAAAGATGGCAAAACATAAGTATCAATTGTGAATAAACCCTTAGGTAAGTCATAGATATTTCATTTCATAATTGCATTAGGAGTGCTTATGTAATGCCCCAGAATTCAAGACGTCACAGATTGCCATATGTCCCTATACTTTAATGACTTGTCAGGCATAGTGAACAACAAAAATCTCCAAAATATTCCTCTCGCAGTCTCCAAATACTCTCATAAATTTAATTTCCTTCGGTAAAGTAATTTCTTGTGAATAAATAGCTATTTTTCAAACAATAATTATTAAGTTACAAGGCTAAAATTCTAACTTATTAAATCTTCTTAGGTCATTCTTCAAATAATAAACATAGGATTCTCTCTTCTCATCTCAAAGACAATAACCAGTATCTTCATAACTTTAATAGTCTTTTTATGCATCAACATTTCCTATATCTAAAAAATATAAGAAGTGAGTTCAAACCCAATATGTAACACAAAAATACATGCGTATGAACAAGCAATGGCAAATCACACACGATATAGTAGGTCCTCATAACCCCATCACATCAAACTCATAACAAAACTTAGCATTAGGTGTGCCTCTTTGAGCCCCTCTACAAATTAATGTTAGGCATATCTGTTCGAGCCTCCTTATAATAACTTAGATCCATCCCTGATCATTTCCATGCAAGACTCTACTAGGGATAATGCATTACATGGATCATCGGAGTTGCTACTTCGAGCCACTAGGACAAGCTAAGTATAAGTAGTAACTAGTTATTCTAAGTCAAATATTCATTGGTCCATTTGAGATAAACTAACCTAACAACCTTATGCAGCAAGTAAGTGTAACATACTTGAACTAGATGAAACAAGTTGATATAATTGACTTAATGAAAATAATCTAGAAGGGAAGTGAAAGATAAGACTACTTAAGCAAGATTTACAACTTCCGATAAGTTTTCTAAGAATTTAAGATAAGGATTTAAGGTAAAAAACAACAAAAGTAAAGAAGGAAAATTAAAGTGACAATGCTTATAGGAAGCATGGTCTAAAGCATAGTCATGATCTTCGATTGTGTTTCTCCTTTAAATTCCAACATTAACTTAATGAGCAAGATCATAGCCAAGAACCTTAGATGTGATCCTTGGGACTCTAGATCTACTACATCTTTCATTATTTTACTTTGACTCAATTCTTTTTATTCCAATGACTCTTGTTTGATTAAGTTACTTCTATAGTCTCATTGTTTTATAATAGCTATAATCTTCTAGTGTTTATGGTTAGGCTTCCTCACAACTTCCATTTACAAATTTCATCTATTTTGCAGCCCCCCCTTATACATCTTCCAATTTTTGATGGTAACTAATTCCCTTTGCATTTACTTTTCGCTTATTTTGCTATATACCTTATTCGCCCTTTATTACTTCATTAACTTCCCACTTATCCTCAAGATCAATACTTAATGTTCTTAATCTTATAGTTTTTGCATCTCTTTTTACCACCTACTTCATTTCGTTTTTCTAGCATGGTCAATAAGAAAAATGAATTTGGAGACATCTTTTGGAAGTTCTACATCAGTTTTTGATGGTATGAGATAATCTAAGGAAAAAGGCGATAAGGAAAGGTGGTTTAGATTGGTTTTCAATAAGTTTTAGTTAAAACTCTTAAGGATTTTTGTTTTTCCCCTTAGGGTATTGTAGGAAATGATTTTGGATGTTGTCTTAGAGAACCTGTAGCATGTTTCTCGTAGTACAAGTGCAAATTATAGATCTTTAAAGGTAAGTAATGCAGTAGTATATATGTGTTTTTGTATTTGAGTTTTGTCATGGTGAATTTTGAAGGTTGATTTGAATTTGTGGATAAGTTGTGTGATGAGAGGTTATTTAGATTGGTGGGAAGATGTTTTCCTTATGGGTTTTCAAGTAAGGAGTGTTGGTATGCAAAACAACGAAGAAGTAGGGTATGTGCAGGGGATGAACTATTTCAGTTGCTGTGTTAGAGCACTGTTAGATTGGTTTAGAAAACTAAGCGAGTCTATGATATCTTATACGAATAGATTGCAAGGCACTTGATTTGGTTTTTGAGTAAACACTACAATCAAGCACGGGGTTTGTATGAACCTTATGTGTGGTAAGAATAGTGTTATCAAATGGGCTTAGTGTATATTCAACGCTAATAACTTATGTTGATTATGTTTAGCTGGTTTAAGTGATTAGGAGGATCAGACCTTAAGCTAGTACCCTAATGATCATAGTGTGCCGGTATCCTAATTAGAGTTACACTTTGAAACGATCTAGGTAAATTAGGTGTTACTTGGTTACTAGGGTATTCGAAAGGACCCATATATATATATATATTATGTGCCGAAGTCACAAGTTACTCTAAGTTCCAAGACACTAGAACTATATTGCTTGATGGACCTAAATAAAAACAATAACTTGTGACCATTGTGAATTAGCTATTCTATATACTTATACATATAATGTTTGTTCCTACGCTTGTTGTTGCACCTTATATTGAGCTTTTGCTTACCTCATAAGAATTTTTGTTTTTTAGATGCAGGAATAAGTCTTAGTGAATATGAGGACTGTTATAGTAAGTATGGATACTTTAGTGAGGATGTTGACTATTTTTATTATTATTATGACTATGGAGATGGTTTAGTATAGCTACTATAAGGTTGAGAAATTTTTGTTGGGCATATTATTTGAAGATGTCAGACTTGTTATGATTGTTTTAATTACGCTCTTGGGTCATGAGAAGTTACTTGAGACTTCTCCTATTAAGTTCTTTATAGTTGTTTTGTTACATGGTGGTGAATGTGAGACTTCAAGTCATGGTATTTAGTTCTTTGAGATAGTTGTATTTGAATTTTGAACACATCTTAGTTTGAATGAATAAAGTGAAAGTTTGATCATTATGTAAGTATCAGTAGATTGAGGTGTTATAAGACATCCTAGAAATATTATATTGTAGTTATTATAGGTGATTAGTGAATAATGATGTATGTGATGATGTTAGCAGGTGGTTTATAGATACTTGACATATCAATAGATCATAGAGATAAGTAGTAGGCTGTAATTTCCTAGGTTCAGGGGCATGATAGCTTTAGTGGTATCAAAGCCTTGGGTTTATAATCTAAATCATAGACAACCTAGACATGAACCATAAATGAAGTAAGTTGTGAACCAAGTGATATGAATAATTTGATTATAAGAATGGACGGGTAGTATGTAAGGCTATGTTGAGATTGTGTGCTTGAAGGAGATCTTTATGTTGAAGTTGCTCATTTTGTTAAGTTCTTAGTAATCCCTTTCCTTTCTTGTTATGTATAGTATATTCAAGTTATCAAGCCCCTTCCTTAGAAACCAACTTATAAGACTTTGCTCATGTGTTCTCTTCTTGTAGCATGCTAAGACATAGTGCTACTTTTATCTCCTCCTTGCATCTTCATGGTGGTAGGTACATCAACCTAAACTACATTCCTCTACAATACCAAAACTAGATTAAGATAGGCTTGCCACCTCAAGGGTAGAGACCTCTACCACTAGCCTCGGTTTAACCTACCCTTGGTTAAACTTAGGCTTAGCAGGCTAAGGGTTAAGAGTAGACCTATCCTCCCTAGGGCATGCTTACCTTAAACCTAACTCAACTACAGTATGATTATGGATAGGGATTAGATACAATGAATGCTACTTAAGTTCTAAACTTGATGAAAGCCATGATAGGGTTATTTGTGCAGCAGCAGCAAAAGATTCAAAGGGACATGCAAGTGCTACAAGTGAATGCTGAAATTTGGAGGTAAGAGAGATAGGATGTTGTGGACACTAGTATAGGTGGTTATATCGGTAGACACACTTTTGAGTGATTTGTGAAGATTACCCATGAATTTTACCCTAAGCCTAATTTTCTAGTAAGAGTTGAGGAATGGATCATTGAGGTGGAGAAGTCCTTTGATATGGTAAAGATACTAGAGAATAAGAAGGTAACCTATGCCACTTTCTTCCTAAAAGGTTTTGTAACCCAATGGTAGGAGAATGCTTCCAAGACTAATAGAAATGTAGCTAGTCCTATCATCAAGGAAAGATTCGAGTAGCTATTCTTTGATAAGTTCTTCCCTAACAGCACTAGGGAAAAGAGGGAGCTCACCTATTAGACTTTGCAACAGGGTAACCGAATGGTATCAGAATATGAGGCGGAGTTGAACTGCTTAACTTGTTTCCTACCAAAGCCAATCAAAAGAGATGAGAGGTTGCATACCAAATGGTTCACCTTTTAGTTAAAGCCGAAGCTATAGGAGAAGATAGTAGGGTTTATAGGCACATATGCTGAGATAGTTGAGCAAGCCAGAAGTGTGGAGTAGAACATGAAAAGGAAAGAAGAGTTGTTGGCCCACAGAAAGAAGAAGGCCTTAGGTAAGAGGCTTATACCTAATTATGGACCACTAGAAAGGTATAAGAGACTTGTACCTAGCATTATGATTAGAGAGGGCAAAAGACCACCTTATGCACTACCCAAGCTAATGATGTGATTAGCCCTAATGCCAGCTCAACGACTTAGGTTAGTATTAGCTAGGTATACTTGTTGTTATGGACCACATGACATTGGAGAGTATAAATGGACATTGGGTGCCTGTTTCTTATGTGGTAAGATTGGGCATGTTAGCAAGGATTGTAAAGAGTTAACTCTTATGCACCAGGGTTGTTACTTCTGATGTTGTCAAGAGGTCCTCGAGCAGCAAAATGTAGGGAAGCAGGGAAATAGCCTATCCAAACCACTTAGCCAACTGCTACTCAAAATACTATCAAAGGGACTAAATCCTAGCCAAGACTCCATTAGAGAGCTGTATAGGCCTTTGCACTTTAGTAGTAAAGTCAAAGTGATAAGAATCAGTCCATAATGATCCTCAAGCTAAGATCGACTTATCAAAAGCTGAGGCCAACTTACTCTTGCTAAGGCCGGACCAATATTCGATGGCCGAAGGAAGGAAGAGAAACCATTCTGCATTAGGTTTGTCATCTACTGAGAAGAAAAGAGATCAAATGGCTAAGGCCTTAAAGCCAAAGAACAATTCAGTATAGTATGGGAAAGCTTATGCCAAGCAATCCACCAGTGCAACAACTATGGGCCGACCTCACTAGGAGCTCAACCAAGCATAATAAGACTTCTAAACATCCTACCCCAACTTAGACATCTGATTGCCAATTAGCCTTTGCTTGGGTCCGGTCCCATAAACAGCTTAGATGACTGTATGTTGACCACTCTGTTAAATGTACTGTTTTGTATACTTTGTAAATATTTTCTTATTTCAATTGTAGGCCATTCTTTAGGGTTTAAGGTCTTGTATATTATTTACAGTTTTGCCACTAGGGTTTTTAGACTTGCTATAAATAGCAACATTTGTAATTGGCAAGCAGAAAATCAGATAGTGAAGAATGTACACATACTTGAAACTTTCCTCTTTCAAGCAAAGTCATTCTTGAGCTCTTAGAGCTAGCATTGCTGGGTTATTGAGTGTCAAATAACTCTTTAATCTTTCTTGCATTCTTATCAATCTTGTTCTTAAGATTGTGGTGAACCCCTTCATTTAAGCAAGTTAGTGAGTCACATCTAACATCTCATTTGAAACCCGAGTGACCTTTAATGTTTATGAGTCACATCGAACTCTATTTCGAGCTTAACCCCTGATTATATTTATGTCTTTATGTGTGATATCCATACACATTCGTAGTATAAACCCCTTCCACTTCCCATTCTTCATCCTACTTAAATGTCGAATACCCATTCGTAGTTCGTACCCATTACGCATTCATGGATTCACATCAAAAAGTCGGGAGAATTCTAAGGTAGATACCTTAGCAGGTATGGTCTTTATCCTTAATTATAGTATACATGTTTTTTTTTTTTTTTATATTAGAGCATCCCGTTCTTGTATTACTAAAATTGTGGTGAATGCTTGTATGTTATGTGCTGTGTTTGTGGACTCTGCCTTGATTGTGAATACACCTTTGGGAAGTGAAATTATTTTGGGTCAAGTATGTTAGGATGTAGAGATTGTCATAGAAGGAAGAATTTTACTAATTGATTTGTTAGTGTTAAACCTATCACACTTTGACGTAATCTTGGGTGTAGATTGGTTGGCAAGACACCATGCAAATATTGATTGTCATAACATGGTAATCACCTTCAAGCCTTTAGGAGAAGTGCATTTCTAGTATTCGATAGAAGGTTAGAGGCTAGCGCATTGTTTTAGTTACGAGTTGTGGGAAAAACCTACCATAGTAGCCTTGAGTACAAGGACTAGTAAAGAGTTGAAGCTGGAACACCTACTAGTGGTACAAGAATTCTTAGATGTCTTCCAAATGATCTACCTTGTCTACCACTTGATAGAGAAGTAGAGTTCAAGATAAACTTGATACTAGACACTAAACCCATTTCAAAATTGACATACATAATAGCACCTATTGAACTTGTTGAGTTGAAGAAATAGTTACAAGAGTTGCAAGATAAGGGTTTCATAAGAATGAGTTTGTCTTCTTAGAAAGCCTTAATCCTTTTTGTGAAGAGGAAAGATGGGAGGATGATAATGTACGTTAATTATAGGGATTTGAATCAAGTGATAGTCAAGAATAAGTACCTACTTCCCTAAATTGATGACTTCTTTGATCAACTACAAGGGGCACAAGTACTCTTAAAGATAGACATGACATTAGATCACTACCAACTAAGGGTGAAAGTAGAAGATGTGGAGAAAATAGTATTTTGGACCAGATATGGACTGTATGAGTTCTTAGTCATGACGTTTCGCCTCATTAACGCGCATGCAACATTTATGGACCTTATGAATTGAATATTTTGAAAGTATCTAGATAGATTTGTTATAGTTTTTATTGATGATATTCTCATATACTCTAAAAGCAGAGAAGATCATGAGCAGCATTTGAAGATTGTACTCAGTAAACTTGGAGTAGAAAAGCTATTTGCTAAATTTATCAAGTGTGAGTTTTGGTTAGATTAGGTAACCTTCTTAGGATACATAGCAAATAGTGAAGGCATATCAGTGGATTTAGAGAAGATAAAAGTAGTGGTGGAGTAGTCGAGATTGAAAACAGTAATTGAGATCGGAAGCTTTCTAGGGCTTATAAGGTATCATATAAAATTTGTAGATTTTCAAGACAAACAAGGCCCTTGATATGGTTAACTCAAAAAGGGTTGAAGTTTGATTGGGATGATAAGTGCGAGCAAAGTTTTCAGTAGTTAAAGTAAAGGCTTGTGATTGCCCTAATGTTGTCTTTACTTAACAATGGAAAGGAATTCATTACTTACATAATGCCTTAATTTAGGGACTTAGGTGTATGCTAATGCAAAACGACTAGGTGATAGCGTATGCATCACATCAGCTCAAGCCTTATGAGAAAAACTACCCAATCTAAGACTTAAAGTTGCCAATATTAGTCCATGCCTTGAAATTGTGGAGGCATTATTTGGTAAGGGAAAGGTGCAAAGCGCATTCCTATTATAAGAGTTTGAAATACTTTTTCACCTAGTAAGATCTAAACATGAGGCAGCAAAGGTGGCTAAAACTGATAAAGGACTACAACTTAGACATACAATATCATCGAGCAAAACTAATGTGGTGGCTAATGCTTTGAGTAGGAATTGACATAGGAATCTAGCTAGCTTTATAATGATTTAGAGGCCATTACTAAAGGATATGAGAAGGTTAGGCTTGGACATTTTGACTAGAAAGTAGGCATCAAGTTAGTAAATATGCGAATTTAACCCTTAATAGTAGATAGGATTAAGATGGCCCAAGTTGAAGATGAGGGTATATAAGAGATAAAAAGAAAGATGGAAGTGGGAAAAGCAATGAAGTTCATAGTGGATGTTGATAGAGTACTCAGGTACAAGGGTCGATAATGTGTGCTAGCAAGACTAGAGTTGAGAAGTGAACTACTAAAAGAGACACATTTCTTTGGACATACCATACACCTAAGTAGGATGAAGATATATTGAGATCTAAAGGCACATTATTGGTAGAATAATATGAAGAGGGAAATTGCAAAATTTATGTCTAGATGCCAAACTTATCAGCATATCAAAATTGAGCATTAGAGGTAGGCAAGTGAATTGTAGCCATTATTGGTTTTAGAGTGGAAATGGGAACAAGTTACGATAGACTTTATAAGAGTGCTACTAAAGACTTTGAGTATGCATGATGTAGTCTAGGTGATTGTGGAGTGGCTAATGAAGTCAATGCATTTCATTCCCATTAACATCAGTTACTTGTTGGATAAGTTGGCTAAGCTGGCTAAGCTATATTAAGGAGGTAATGAGGTTGTATGGAATACCAATAAAGATTGCATTAGATAGGGACACTTTTTTTTTAGGCAGGTATTAAAGGAGTCTACATAAGGCCTTAGGTACAAAGTTGCATTTTAGTACTGCTTTCTACCCATAGATTGATAAGTAATTAGAGAGAACTATACTGATACTTGAAAATTTGTTATAGGCTTGTGTACTTGATTTTAGTGGCCATTAGGACAGGCATTCACCCTTAATTGAGTTTGCCTATAACAATAACTATCAAGCAACTATTCAAATGGCCCCTTATGAAGCTCTGTATGGCACTAAGTGTAGATCGCCCATATATCGAGACGAGGTTAGAGAAAGACAAGTTTTAGGTTTAGAATTGGTATAGGAGGTAGTAAATAAGATGAGGTTAATTAAGTGGGGAATGCAGATTGTACAAAGCCGTTAGAAGAGTTACATTGATATATGGAGACGCCTGTTGGAGTTTTAAGTAAGAGATGAAGTTTTGTTAAAAGTATCTTTAACTAAGGGAATTTTTAGCTTTAGGTTAAGAGGGAAAGTGTCCCTAAGATATGTTAAGCCTTTCAAGGTCATAAAAAGAATTGGGAACTTAGCGTATAGATTAGAGCTTCCTCCCAGGTTAGAGAGTGTCCATAATGTCTTCCATTTCTCTATGTTGAGAAAGTTCAAACCTAATTTGGAGCAAGAGATAGAACAACACTAGGCATAAGTAGTGGACCTAGAGGCCTTAGACTTGTAGCCAAACTTATCTACTATGGAGTAGCCTATAAAGATAGTGAAAACTAAAGTTCAAGAATTATGAAGGAGATGGATATCCCGCATTGAAGTTCAATGGGTAGGTCGTTTAAAAGGGAAGCCACATGGGAGTTAGATAAAGAAATGAGACAGATGTACCTAGAGTTGTTTTAAGGGTAAGGTATGTGAACTTTCAACTTTCAAGGATGAAAGTTTTTGCAAGGGGGGGAGAGTTGTAAAACCTGAAATAAGTGAAAAATAAAAAATAAAAAATAAAAGAAAATAAATAAAATAAAGTATTTTATACCAAAGGCCTCAGTGGTATTACAAGTTATAAGTAGGGGTAATTTCGAGTATATAAAAGCCATACTTAGGGTTTGGGAAACCCTATTGGCAACATAACTCTCACGTGCTTTATTAGTGTGTTAGGGTTTCCAGCACGTGACGCTAACTAAGAGGAGGTTCTAGCGCTATAGACAAAGATCTATCACATTGGGGTATTGGTAAGTGATAGGGATCAAGGACCAATCACTTGCTCCCGAGCTCGAGGGCTTTCTCACATGGTTTGTCGAGTATTATGAAGAGAGTTAAGCATAGAAGAGTAGTATTTTCCCTAGTCTAATTTCCCTAGCTACTTCGCTCTCCACACCATATTATAAGCTATTGAGATGATCAACCAACCTACGGATTTGACCCCCTTCACAACACCTAATCTAAGCACCAAATTAGGAAAATGGCTATCTCCACTGTACCAAGGTTGAGCTAACAATTGTGAAGAGCTGACCATCTAAAGCCAATCTGAATATGAGTCACCCCTATGCTAACCCTTGTCCAGCCCCAACCGTTAAGGTATTGAATTGTTGACACCAAATAGACCTGATCAAAGGACCACCGCTACTTGGCTCATAATATTGTCAAAATTGCAGATGAGTAAAGCACTTGCGCACTGTCCTTTTTAACATCCATACTATCCTTTCTGATAGATGAAGTTTTTTTTATTTTTTTTTCACGATTTCATATCTTCCCTGTAAATTATTCTCCTTTTATTTAGCAAATAAGGATCCATTTTTTTGTAATTTCTATAACTTAGGACTTACCCTAATAGAGTATTATAAATACTCGTATAATGCGATAGCTGCATCATTAATACATAGAAGAATATATTGAACTTTTTACTCTCTTGAGCTAAGTATCCTTTTTACTTACTCTTGAGTTACTCTTATCTAGTCCATTTGAGCATAGACTAGTAGGTAGTAACCTTTGGCCATACTTGTGCATTATATTAAGTGTGACTAGAGCTTGTATGAGGCATTGGTGCATCATATTCATCGTTAGTGCATGGGAATCCCTACTCATCCCTTAACTATCATTTACTTTTCAAGCCATCTCGTGGCTTGGACATACCCCCTTTGGTTACGTATATATTGGGTTCATGTGTTCATCTATGAATCCATATCATCTTGGTATCACAGCCTGGCTACGTTCAACACTGGATTCTACTACTATATTCTTTGAGTAATCTATTACTGCTCCTATAAGAAAATGGTTCTATTATTAGCTTTGAAGTTTAGTAGTTGAGAAGTGTTCTATACTCTGTTTTCCCATATTTTTTATATACAAAACAGAGTGTGGTTGACTGTTTGTTTGTTGTGTAATTATCATTATGAAGTAACCATCAATGTCAAATTCAAGTGTTTAAGGAACTTTAGGAAGCCAAGAGAGTGGTACTTGACATGGCTAAGGTCAAGATGGAAGCTTCACACCTTAGTCAATGGGTGACTGCTTGGATAGGCATATCGACTAGGTAGCTAGTCTAGTGATTGTTATCTAAGAAGATAGACAGTGAGCTACAAATAGCCCTACTAAGGAATGCGAACAACAAAGATGAGGCAATGGTTAATTTAGCCGAGTTAATGCCCTAACTCGACCACCCCGAGTTGAAGTAATTGGTAGGGACACTGGACAAAGGCTAACACTTGAAGAGATTAAGGAGGAAGCAGAAGGAGATGATGGGGCAGAGAAGTACTATGAACCTAAGGAAAGAAATATATGGGCCCCTAGAGTTGAGGGATTCAAGATGTATATTCCAGGTTTCTTTGGAAGTGGTAATGCTAAAGACTACCTAGATTGGGTAGATAAGATTAAAAAATAGTTTGAATGCTATGATGTACCCAATAATGCAAGGGTTAGACTTGCTGTGTTAGAGTTTATTGGTTATGTCGCCTTGTAGTGGAAGAACTTGCAAACCACTAGAAGAACCGAAGGAGAACGAGAAATTAGGAGTTAGGATGAAATGAAGAGAGTCATGTGGAGAAGGTTTGTGTTAAGCTATTATCTGTAGGATGCCTTCAAAGGACTACAAGAATTGAGACAAAGAGAATCAAGTGTAGACACTTACGTCAAGGAATTCCAAATGTTAATGATCCGATGCGAAGTTGTAGAGCCAGAAGGATGAACTGTATCTCGATTCATTGGTGGGTTAAAGTATTAGATTGGGGATGTCTTAAAAACCCTAGATGTTAGTATGCTTGATGACATAATCTGAGTTGCCTAGAGGATAGAAAGGCATCGAACAGGAAGATTCTAACCACCCATTAACCATTGTAGTAGTAGTCGACCAGTTTCGAGTAAACCTGTGTGAATGGAACCAAGCAAAGCCACTGAGACCCAACCTGCTTAGACTAGCTGAGTAGGGGAGAAGGAACCCTTGAGGAAGTTTGAGAAAGGCTAGACTTCAGGGAGGAAAATGAGTGAGATTACGTGTTTTGAATGCCAAGGCTTTGGACATATGACCGCTAAGTGTCTAAACAGGTAAACAATGGTGATTTGAGGTGAGGTGCTGACTGTTGAGGTTGACAGTACTAATGAGGAAGTAGAGGAGCTGAAGGAGGACGGACAAACTAAGCTATCTAAGGAGAAAGTTATCTATAGTGAGGAAGGCAACTTTATGCTGATCGCTTTAGTGTTGAGGAGGATAATGAGTGTTAGTCTTGTACCTGAAGACGAACACTGAGAAAATCTCTACCATATTGGATGCAAGGTGAATGACTCATTGTGCACATTGATCAATGACAATGGGAGATGCACCAATGCAGCCTCTTCATTCATGGTTCAACAATTGAAATTGCTAATCGTACCCCACTTGAAACCTTACAAGCTTCACTGGCTTAGTGATAAAGGAGCTTTGCAGGTGAACAAGCAGGTGTTTGTACCGATTTGCATTGGTAAATATCGAGATGAAGTGCTCTGTGATGTGTTACCCATGAGTATATCCCACATTCTACTTGGACGACCATGGATGTTTGATCGAGTAGTTATATATGATGGAAGGAGGAATACATGTTCGGTAGAGGATGAAATTGATTCCTTTGATCATTGAACAGGTGAAGGTTATGCAGTCCCAACTGAGCCAAGCCTTAAAAAGGGAAGCTTTGATAATAACTCGAGCCAAACTGAAGAGAAAGATGGAGCTCAAAGGATTGATCTATCTGCTGGTCTAAAGAACTCTAAAGTTGAGACCCGAGGAGGAGTCACCAACCGAGGTAAAGACCTTACTAGAGGAATTTACCAACTTGTTTACAAAGGAGTTACTGAAGGGTTTAACCCCAATTTAAGGCATTAAGCATGTAATTGACCTATAGCCAGGAGTTGCACTTCCAAACAAGCCTACCTATAGATTAAACCCTAAATAGGCTACTAAGCTATAGAGGTAAGTAGATGACCTTATGAAGAAAGGGTATGTATGTGAGTCCCTTAGCCCCTATGCCATTCCGGCCTTATTAGTATTGAAGAAGGATGGTTCTTGGAAAATGTGTGTGGATAGTTGAGTGATCAATTGAATCACCATCAAGTATAGGTATCCCATAACTAGGCTTGATGACATGTTAGATGAGTTAAGTGGAGCAAGAGTATTCTCCAAGATCAACCTCAAATCTGGATACCATCGAATCCGAATGTACAAAGGTGATGAGTGGAAGACCGCATTCAAGACATGACATGGCTTATATGAATGGCTAGTAATGCCATTTATACTGTCTAATGCGCCAAGCACATTTATGCACCTAACGAATCATGTACTTCAAGAATTCATAGGAAGGTATGTTGTAGTTTATTTTGACAACATTTTGGTGTATAGCTGTGATCTGGAGATTCATAATGAGCATCTTCGAAGAGTCTTTGTAAAACTCCAAGCTGAACAACTCTACGCTATTATGAAGAAGTATGACTTTTGCTAACCTGAGGTGATCTTCTTAGGGTTATGAGCGAAAGTGGCATCCAAGTCGATGAAGAGAAGATAAGAGTGATCATAGAATGGCCTAAGCTGACCTATTCTATCGATGTGAGGAGTTTCCATGGCCTGGCATCATTCTATCGTAGATTCATAAAGAATTTTAATACAAATGTGGCCCCGCTCATCGAACTCTCAAAAAAGAATGTTGAATTCAAATCGGGAGAGAAGGAGCATAAGAGTTTTAAGAAAGTGAAGTAGAGGCTAACTACAACCTTCATTTTAGCTTTACTAAGCTTTGATAAGGTGTTTAAAGTAGAGTGTGACGCATCCGAACTAGGCATAGGTGCTGTATTGATGCAAGAAGGCTAACTTATTGCTTACTTCAATAAAAAACTTTGAGGAGCTACACTCAACTACTTTGTCTATGATAAGGAGTTCTACTCCTTAATTTGAGCCCTAACGGTATGGCAACACTATCTGTTGCCTAAGGAATTTGTGATCTATACTGCTCATGAATCATCGAGATATCTAAAGAGCCATCCGAAGTTGTCCTGGAGATAAGCCAAATGGGTTGAGTTCATGAAGGGTTTTTCTTATGTCGTAAAATACAAGAATGGAAGGAACAACGTAGTGGTTGATGCCTTATCGAGATGACATACCCTCCTAACTAGGCTACAAACAAGGCTACTTGGTTTTTCAACCATACCCACACTTTAGTCCTGTCTTTGCCTAATGTGAGGAAAGATGAACATCAGATGACTATTACAGAGAAGATAGATACCTATTTAGAAAGAGGAGGCTATGTATCCCGAACTGTTCCATGAGAAAATTGCTAGTGCGTAAGGTGCATTAAGGAGGATAAACAAGACATTTTGGCCAGCGCTGAACTTATGAAGTACTGTTTGCGAGATTCTTTTAGTTGAGGATAATGAGAGACGTATAGTCCATGCTAGAAAGGTATGTGACCTCTAGGAAGGCAAAGAGTCAAGCTGAGCAAGGACATTATCTACCTTTGCCTACCCTAGCTAAACCATGGTCCAAGCTAAGTATGGACTTCATGTTAGGATTGCTGAGGACATCCTAAGTGAGGGACTCCATCATGATGGTTCTAGATCAGTTTAGCAAGATGGCACATTTTGTGCCCTACTCCAAAACTAATGACACTTTGGCTATCTCTTTCCTTTTCTTGTAGGAGGTGATCAAGCTTTACGGTGTACCCAGAACCATCAATTTGGATTGAGATGCTAAGTTCATAAGCCACTTTTGGAAGATACTATGGAGGCGAATGGGAACTAAGCTATTGTATAGTACATCTTGTCATCTATAGATCGATGGATAGATCGAAGTTGTGAACCGAACTGTAGGAACTTTGCTATAGGTTGCTATTGGACGAAACATGACCAATTGGGATCTATGTTTGCCAATCATCAAATTTTCTTACTATAGGATTGCTTACAGCATAACAGGCATGTCTCTAATTGAGGTCGCCTATAAATTCAACCCCGAGCTCCCGATGGACTAAGTACCCCAGCCGAAGCCTGATGATGATTGGCCAGCCGTAGAAAAAGTTGAGGCCATCAGAGCCATGCACCAAAAAGGTTAGAGAGCAATTGAACCAAGCTAATACTAAGCTCGAGAAGTGAGGTCGAGGATGGCGACAGAGAGAATTTCAGCCTGTGATTTAGTCTGGATACATCTCAGCATGGAACGATTCCCAAACTTGAGGAAGAGTAAGTTGTCTCTCAGAGCCAATGAACCTTTTACGATGCTTGAAAAGATCAATCCTAACACCTATAGGATTGAATTACTTGAAGGATATGGAGTGTTAAACTCCTTTAACATTGTAGATCTCCAACCTTACACTCCTGAGGATGAATAACCTGAAGTCGAACCAAATTTGATCCGAAATCTCAAACAACCTAGAGGGAATAGTAGGGATTAAGGATCGACCACCCACTCTTGAGCCCGGGGGCTTTCTCATATGGTTTGCCGAGTTGTCCAAGGAGAGTTAAGCATCGAGGAGCAGTATTTTCCCCAGTCTAATTTGCTAAGCTACTTTGCTTTCTACACCATCCTAGAAGTTACTATGGTGATCGGTTAACTTATGGATCCAACCCTCTTCGCAACACCCACTCTAAGCACCAAATTAGGAAAATAGCCATCTCCACTATGACGAGGACAAGCTGACAATTGTGAAGAGCCAACCATCTGAGTTCGACCTGAATATGAGTTACCCTTAAGCTAACCCCTATCTAGCTTCAGCCGTTAGGGTGCTGAACTGCCGATGCTGAACAAACCTAATCAAAGGACCACCCTTGCTTGGTTCACAATATTGTCAGTATCGCAAACTGAGTAAAACGCATGCGTACTGTCTTTTCTAACAGTGGACATTTTTTTTTTTTGCATGATTTGATATTATCCCTATAAATAACTCTCCTTTTGTTTAGCAAATAAGGATCCATCTTTTTTGTAATTTCTATAACTTAGGACTTACCTTAACATGGTACTATAAATACTCGGATAATGTAATTACCATATTATCAATATACAGAAGAATACATTGAACTTTTTACTCTCTCTTAAGCTAAGTGTTCTTTTTGCTTACTCTTAAGCTACTCTTATCTAGCCCATTCAAGCATCGACTAGTGGTGAGTGACCTTTAGCTATACTTGTGCATCATATCAAGTGTGACCTAAGCTCGTGAAAGGCATTGGTACGTCATATCCATTATCGGTGCATGGGAATCCCTACTCATCCCTTGATTATCATTTACTTTTAGAGCCATCTTGTGGCTTAGACCCACCTCCTTTGGTTACGCGTGACATTGGATTAGTGTTTTCATTCACGAATCTGTATTAGTAAGTCACATAGATCTCTCTTTCTTATCATTTATTAAAATAAGGACATTGAAATTTCGTTTTTCTAGTAAGGTTAGCAAGAAAAACGAATTTGAAGAGATCTTTCGAGAGTTCTACATCAACTTTTGGTGGTGCGAGATAATCTAAAGTGGAAGGCGATATGGTAAGGTTGCTTGTTGGACCTAAACAAAGATAATAACCTATGTTTGTTGCATATAGATATTCAAATTAGCTGTTGTATGTGCTTATACATAAAATGTATGTTCATGCGCTCGTGGTTGCACCTTATATTAAGCTTTTGCTTATTTTTGTTTTTAGATGTAGGAACAGGTCTTAGTGAATATGAGGATTACTATAGTAAGTATGGATACTTTGGTGAGAATGCTAACTATTTTGATTATTATTATAACTATGGGATTGATCAATATAGTTGCTATAAGATTGAGAAAATTTTGTAGGGCATATTATCTAAAGATGCCAGACTTGTTGTGTTTCTTGTAGTTGTACTCTTGGGTCATGAGAAATCACCTGAGACTTCTCCTATTATGTCCTTTACAGTTGTTTTGTTACGTGTTGGTGAATGTGAGACCTTAAGTCATGGTATTTAGATTCTTTAAGATTGTTGTATTTAAATTATGAACAAGTCTTATTTTCAATGAATTAAGTGAAAGTTTGATCATTATGTAAGTATTGGTGGATTAAGGATGTTTTAAGACATTCCTAAAATATTACATAGGAGTTATTACTGGTGATTTGTGAATAATGATTTATGTGATGATGTTAACAGGTGGTTTATAGATGCTTAATGTGTCTTAGATCATCAGGACACTTGGCGGGTTGTAATTATCTAGGTTTTAAGGCATTATAATTACTCTAATAAAATTTTGATTATCTTACTTATAGTTTTTCTCCCTTTTATATTGAAATTTCTATTGCCTTATACTCTCTCTATATTTAATGCAAAGGATTCAAATGTATTTGGATTACTTCTCTAATTTATCTAGATTATGACTAGTATTTCTCTAAAATTAACATTTTTAGGTTATTGTCCTTCCAACCTCTATTCATGAGATTTCTTTCATCTCCTTATTCCATATACTTTGCAAATCTTTTCTTTGATATTAGAGTCTCCAAATTCCTTCTCTATATTGACTTCAAATCTTCACTTATAGTCCTTAAATTTATCCTAAATTATTCTCAAGTCTCTCTTTGAATCTATTGCTTAACAACTAATCTTCCTTCTTGCTTATATACCTTTAAATTCCAAATTCACTTACTTTTTAGTAGCCTCCTAATCATGATCTTCTGATTTGGCGCTAGTAGCACTTTTCTTTAGATATCACTCTAAAGTTATCCTTTACTCCCATATAGTAGTTTGCCATTAAGCTATTTAGATAGAAGGGAAAGGTTATGCTTAGAAATTTGTTTCATTTATATTTAGTGATCTTTTACTTATTTGTTGAATTATACATCAACAGGTTTGTATGTATTTTAATTTATTTCATTCAATGGTTATTTTCTTTGCCTTTTACTTTGATGCTATGAAACTAATATTCCATACCATTTAGCATAATACTCACACGAATAGAATTGGTGAATCCAACCTTTACTTGAGCTGAACAAGATTAGAATATAATTGACAATTCAAATCAACATAGCATGACATGATAACATAGGATACAACTATTTATGGGACTTAATAGACTTGAGACGACATGAATCAAATAAGAAGGAAACATGGACTTGCCATTCTATTTCATATGTGTATGTGCTAAAATGCATACTAAATATCTAGTTATTTTCTTTTCCCTTTCAATTAAGTATTTCAGTCTGTTGTTTTTGTTTTTCTATTTTTCCATCCCATGTTTATTAGGACTTTTGCGAAAAGTTTCATTTATTCTTGGTTACAGAATAGGAATTTCATGAATTTTTTTTATCCTTATTTGTATTTGTGATATTATTCACTGTGAAAGTTTTAGTGAAACAGTTTTATATTATGAAACTTTTTTGTTATTATTGTTATTTTTGTATTGGTCATTGTTGTAGTCTTTCATTTCGTTGTTATTACTATATTATTTTTTGCTAGCACTATTGTTGTTCAATCGTTATTTTATTATTAAATTTTTTCCTACTATAAAGGTATAGTATGACAATATTTACTTTTTAAAAAACTCATGAATATATATTGGTAGTGTTAGTATCTTTTTAATGACTATAGTCATTACTTTTTTTAGGGTAGTGTTGCCATCTACTAGGGAAGCTAGTATAGATAGACTTTTACTTGTATGTTTGAAATTTGAAGCATATATGATTATTTTGTCATTGTTTAACGATTTTAAATGAATTGATAAGTAATTTTAGGTATCATGATTGGCTATGTAGGTTTTATGGTCAACCTTTCTTGTATTTATGTTTTAAGTCAGTTTATTATTTCTTCTCCTTTTTTTATTATTTAATTCATATTCCATTACTTATTTTCTCTTTCTCATTTGCCATGTTTTAATTTCAAGAGTTGTTATTTTGTTAATTAATGTAACTTTTATGGTGGTTTATAAATGTATATATTTACTAAGTTGTTTTATTACTCATAAACATACTTTTTTAACATTCTTGTGTTAAACCTTATTTATTGTGCTATCCTAGTTATTTAATAATTACTTAGTCTTTATAGATATTCTTATTTTATGTTTATTATTTTTCAGGTTTTGATTTTTACTTTATTAATTCTTACTTACTAAAGGTTTTGTAAGTATTTATGTGTTGATATCTATAACCTTGAGCTAGTGATGCTTAATGTGTTATTAGCTTTGTTAATAAATTAATTTGTTATAACATTTGAATATATTTGTGATCATACATACTTATTTACCTATTCCTAAGTGAGTTAAGCCTATATTTATTGGTAGAGCTTTTTGTACACCTATTATCTCCAAAACATGAGTATAATGAAAGAAAAATCTTGAAGGTGGTTCAAAAATCTTGTAATGACCACAAGATAAAATTACTAACAATCCATATAAAAGAAATACACATAATATGAACTTTAAAAGGGAAAACACTCAACCCTTATGTACGCACTATCACCATTTTACCATCTTATGAATCATTTTCTTAATTTCCCTACAAATCTTATCCTTAACTCTAATATCACTTCATCTCTAATGCTTGAAAACCCAAGATCCCCTAGATTGCCACTTGTCTCTAGTCTTTAATGACATGTTAGGTGTAGTAAACAACAAAATATTCTAAAATATTCATGTAACAGTCTCCAAATATCCTCATAGATTTAATTTCCTCAAATGAAGTCATAATTTCTTCTTAATAAAATAGCTATTTCTTAAATAATAATTATTAAGTGAATAAGACTAAAGTTCTAACTTATTAAATCTTCTTAGGTCATTTTTCAAATAACAAATGTAGTCATCTATCTTCTCATCCCAAAGGTAATAACAAGTATCTTCACAGCTGTAATAGTGTTTTTGTGCATCAGCATTCGTGCATTTGAAAAGTATAAGGAGTAAGTTGAAACCTAATATGTAACACATAAATACATACATATGAACAATTAATGGCGAATCACATGTGATAAATGCAAGAGAATCAAAACACAAAATCATTTATTTACCTTTACTTTTAGCTAGTTACACAACAAATAATGGAGGTCCTTATAACCCCATCACATCATAACTCATAACAAAACTTAGCATTGAGCATGCCTTTTTCAATCCTCTCTACAATAACTTAGATTTACTCCAAATCATTTCCATGCAATACTCTATTAGGACAACGTGTCACATGGATTATTGGGATTACTTCCTAGGGATTTACCACTCAAAGCTCCTACAATGAGCTAGGCATAAGAAGTAAGCAGTTATTTTAAGTTAAATATTCATCAATCCATTTGAGATAAACTAACCTAACAACCACATATAATAAACAAGTGCCACATACCTAGATTAGTCGAAATAACTTGATCACAACTAACTTTACTAGCATAATCAATAAGGGAAATGAAAGATAAGTATTTTAGAAAGATTTACAACTTCTTATAAGTTTTCTAAGAGTTTAAGATAAGGACTTAAGGTCATAAACACTAAAGGAAAGAAGGAAAATCAAAGGGGCAATGCCTATAGGAAGCACAGTTAGAAGCACAACCATGATCCTAGGTCATATTTCTCCTTTAAATTCTAATGCTAAAGTTCATCAACAAGATCACAGTCATGAACCTTAGTTGTGATCCTCTCGTAGATAATCTTGCTCTAGATCATGCCTATGCTTTACCCTCAACTCATTAGTAAGTATCACGGTCAAGATCATGCCTATGATCCTATGCCTTGATCCTCTTACTTCACAATTTCTCCTCCTTTTTCACTAATTCAACACATCAAACCCTTGATCCGATTTCTATAACTCGTCTCCCCTCCATTAACTCCATAATCATCACTTCAATTGTCAAATTCAATATCAAATCGTCTTCATGACATACTTAAACCTATAATTCATATAAAAAAAAAAAGGAGATTACATTACAAGGAATACTTTACCTTAACACTTGATGAAATTCTCAAGTAATCCTTTTCTTTTTTCAATCTGATTTATCGTACAACCTTGAAAGATTGATATAAAAAAGTTTAGATTCATCACAACACTCTTGCTCCATAAAGTTATAACACTTACCAGTGAGATCTTCTTAAGGTTGTGGAAGCCTTAAATTCTATGCTTCAGTCATTTTTTATTTTTTCTTTTTACCTTTTTGCGCTACCATAAAAGAAATAACCAAACTTGTGATCTCTAATGAGAAAACCAATGAAATCATAGCTAACTCCATCCTTACATTGAGGGTTTGCAAGGTTTGTTGTTGGAGGGTCTAAGGCTTCTACTAGAGAAGAGGACACCTTAGATGAGAATGAGAATGGGGACTAGAGTTTCATTGCTTATGAGGCCTTTTAAAGAGTGATAGACTATTCATTCCAAAAATGCCCTCACTTATTAATTGGTTAAAGTCTAATATGCCCCCTTATTTAATATTTAACCTCTTTTTATTTTATACCTTTATTTTTCTAGGGTGTTGCAACTTAAGTTTTTATCTTTGAAATGGAGCATTTTATACCCTCAAATATTTAAAGAAAAAACATTTAAGCTCCTATTTTTTGCTAGTGATTTTATTCATTTTTTATTTTTCTTTTTTCTTTTTTTTTAAATCTAAGTGCACAATAGGAAAGCAAGGTTTGAAAGCTTGTTTTCTAAAAATTTGAAGGTTTACACACTCAATTTCAAAAGTAAGGGTCTCAATGTGCATGAAATAAATGTAAGGGAGTATATTTATAGTTGGTCCTCATACTAATTTTCTTTTTTTTTTTTTTAGGTAAATCCTTATATTAATTTTTAAATGGAATAAGTTCCTTACATTTTTTTTTTGGAGAATTTTGTTTTTTCATTATTCATACGTTGAATATAAAGTAACTAATGTTAAAATCCATATTGTCTAAATTGGATTGAATTTTTTTTTTATCTCTACTTTTTTCCCACAAATCTCAACTTGCATAGATATAACATCATTGATATGTAATCAAATGGTAACACATGAATGAAACTACTTTGCATGAAACTATTTTGTAGGTATTAAATTGGAAGAAGAATTTAATCATCATTAAAAGATAAATGTTTTTTTGTTTTGTTTATAGATAGTCATTGTATTGGGATGAAAATATGTGTGAAATTGATGTTCTGCAATTGATGGAGTCTGCACACGCAACATAAGCTTCTAAATTTCATAAAAGAAACATCGGCTAGAGAAGAGAATGATGATTTGATTTTTGTATTACTGTAACTAACTATTTATATAAGGTTGTAGACTAACTAACCCTTAACTAACTAAACCAATAAGAAAAATACTAGACTTAGTTAACATGCAGAAAAATAAATAAAGTATAGATATAATCTATCATCCCCCCTTCAAGTTAGTGAATCCTAAAGAGTTAACTTAGATCTAAGAAATACTAGCTGATGTTTTGGTAGTGACTTTGTACATAAATCAATGAGCTAGTGCTTTGACGAAACATAATCTGTAGAAAGCAAACTTAAAGTAATGTGATCTCACATAAAATGAACAACAATATCAATGTGTTTTTTGCAAGCATGATGGCTGAATTATTGGCTACCAATAAGGTTGATTTGTTGTCGCATTTCAAAGGAATAGGAAGATGAATTGAAATAAACAGATCGCATAGCATGTATGAAGTCCATAGAACTTCTTTGGTAATGGTTACAAAGCTTCGGTACTCTACTTCTGTAGATGAAGTGGATGTAGTGCTTTGTTTCTTTGTTTTCCATGAGATTAGAGTAGATCCTAGGAAAACACAATAAACACTTTGGACTTTTGATCTAACAAATTAGTTGCCTAATCAGAGTTTGAATACGGATGAAGATGAAGATCATTGTCAGTAGGGTAAAATAATCCGAAGGACAAAGTACCCTTTAAGTACTTTAAAACATGTAAAGCAACTTATAAGTGTGGAACATGAGGCTTAGACATAAATTTGCTTAAGTAATGAACTACAAAACTACTATTAGGCCTTGTGAAATTTATGTACAAAAGCCTCCCAACCAACCGTCGAAACATAGTAAGATTATCCAACAACTCCCCTTGCTCATTATCAAGTTTAAGTCCACTAAGTAAAGGAGTTTGAGTAGGCTTAGAAGCTATAAGTCCTGTCTCTTCCAATACGTTTAACAGAAATTTCCATTGGTTGATCAAGTGACCACTACTAGTGTGACACAACTCAATCCTAAGAAAATATTTAACATGACCTAAATATTTAATGGCAAAAGTGTTATGCAACTTTTCTTTCAAAGAAGAAATCATAGCATCATTAGAACCCGTTATTAATATGTCATTAACATAAAGTAGTAAAGCCACAAACCCATCATCATTTTTTTACACAAATAAAGATGTGTCATGTGTTGATTGTACAAACCCAATGGATACCAAGAATCTTGAGATTTCTAAGTTCCATTTTCCAGTTGCTTGTTTCAATCCATACAATGACAGTTTTAGCCAACAAACTTGATTAAGCTTGGCTTTATTGTAGCCTTCTAGAGGTAACATATAAATTTCTTTATCTAAGTAGCCATGTAAAAATGCATTATTCACATCTATTTGATGTAATGGCCATGAATATGCAACAACTATAGCAATGAGAATATGTATAGTACTTAACTAGAAATGGCAGAAAAAGTATCCTGAAAGTCCTTCCCTTCAATTTATGTAAACCCTTTGGTAACTAACATAGCCTTATACCTCTCAACACTCCCATCTGGTCTATATTTCACCTTATAAATGCATTTAAACCAATAGGTTTCTTATTTTTAGGCAAAAAAGTTAGCTCCTAAGTATCATTGGACTCAAGAGCATTTTATTCCTTTTTCATTGCTTCAACCCACTCTGTATGTTTTATTGCTTGAGAGTAATGAGAAAGCTCTTTAGTAGATAACACATTGGCTAGGGAGACAACATAATCATGGGGATATCGGATATTCAATAAAGGTATCTAATATTTTGTGTACTAGACTCAATTGAGTATGTAGCAACGGGTACAATTGAATGAGCCATATGTACAACGTCTTTAAGCCAGTTTAGCAGGTGTCTAAGTTGAGATGACCCTCGAATAGGAATAGAATCAGGAATAACAACATTATGCTAGTCAGAATGAGGAAAGGGTTCATTATTTTTTTCAAACAACATAAGATTGGATATATGAGCACCAGTAGAATCTGAGGAGTGCAAGATTTCATATTAGGAACTACTAGAAGAAGAATCAAGCAATACAAGATCATTGAAAGACTTAGTAGTAGACTAATCAAAACATCTTAATGACTTAGGTCGAATGGAAAGATATCTTCATTAAAAAAAAAAAATCTTTATTTACTAAAATTTGTTTAGTAAAGAGGTTGTAGACTTTTTACCCCTTTTGTCCATTCACATAGCTAAGGAACTTACATTTAGAGGCCTTGGGATCAAACTTGTCTCTCCTTGGTGTGAGATTAATAACAAAATGTAAGCATCCCATCACTCTAAGGTTTTCATATTAGGGACTTTATGAAATAATGGTTCATAAGGTGTTTTCTACTGTAGTGTTTTGGCGTATAAACCTATGGCTATGTAAGAGTGCTTGGCATTCCTTCGAGATAAACTCTTCACCATTAGTCATTCTCATTATCTTTGGGGATAACATGAAATTGATTTTTGACATATTTAAAGAACTAAGCAAGGACAGAATAAACTTAGTACTTGTGATGCAACAAATAAGTCTAAGTAGCTCAAGTAAAATCATCAACATTAGTGAGAAAGTAATTAGCTCCAAATAAGGAAGGAAGAAATATGATAGGGAACCCAAACATCAACATGAAGCAATTTAAAAGAAGATGATGCTCTATTGGAACTAGTTTGAAAAGGTAGTCCGTGAAACCTTGCCTCTTGGCAAGTAATAGAATAGAATTTATTGAATTTGAAATTTTTACAAATCTCCAAGTGCTATAGCTTAGAAACAAATGTGTGTCATAATTTGCTATGAAGCAATTGGACATCCTTATTATCTAAAACACAAGTAATAGAAGACAAACAAGAAGAATTACCATCATCAGATTCTTTAGAATGTCTTACTAGCCTAGAGCTAAGCACATATAGCACATTCACAACTTGTACTATTGCCACCACTACTAGAAGTTTGGTCTTGAAATTTGCAAGTATGAGAATAAAAAATGGCTTGTAATGATTGGTTACTAAGTAGTTTTTGCACAAACAATAGGTTGTATGAAAATTGAGGGACGAAAAAAACATGTGATAGCGCAAGTTGGGATGATAATCTAACTTTTCTTAGGTTACTAGCTATGAGTGTAGTTCCATTTAGTAGTTTAATGAAAATAGGAAAGTGAAGATTTTGAACATCAAATAATAGGTCATAGAAAGGAGTGATGTGTTTGGATGCCCCAATGTCGACTATCTAAAGAGCCAAAAGATTACTATTAGCATTAAAACATGAAGCAGCATTGCAACAAGGAAAAACAGTACCTGCTTGAGCTACATTCACTACAATAGCATCTTCTTTGTCTTTCATCATTTTATACATCTCTTGACAACCTCTTGAAGAAACTATTTTATCATAAACTTTGTTTGGTGGAATAGTACTTGTAGCAGTAGCTTTTGGTTCATCTAGTGGAGCATCAAATTGACCAAGATAACCAATAGCATTTATCTATTTTCCTTCAAATGCAACCTTTCTTCACTTACACCACTCTAGATAGCCAACAAGTTGAAAACAAGTTTCTATAGAGTGACCTTCCCTTTTATAATACTTGTAGACTAATCCTTTCTTCAATCATTGCTTATCAGTTACTATCTTATTTCCATGACCAAAAACATAACTTGAACTAGCTTTATTAGTAGCAATTGCTGACACATCTTGATAAGAATTTATCATACTTGAAACTTACCTTTGTTTTTCTATTTGCTGCACTGGATAATATGCTCGATTCATAGATGGAGGTGGTTCCATGGACAATATTTGATTCCTAATACATTCATATTGTTCATTCAAAACCATAAGGAATTGAAGTAATCTATTTTGTGATTTATGTTCCACTATCTTTTCCTTAAATGCACACGAGCAATAGTCCATCCTTCCACATTCATATGAAGGAAAAGAGTATAATTCTTGAAGTTCATGCCAACACCTCTTTAATTTGTTAAAATACACACTCATATCTTGGTTATTTTATTTTAAATTTGTTATCTCATGTTGCATTTGAAAAACAAAAGGACCATTGGTTACTCCATATTGTTCCTTCACTTCTTTCTATAGCTCAAATACTAACTTTGTATACAAAAAAATTTGAGCCATTTCACTATTCATGGAGTTAAGTAACCAAGATCTAACCATATAATCACATTAAGTCCATTTTACCAATTCAGTAAGATTATCATTCAGTTTTCTAATTATTCCATCTATAAATCCAATCTTAACCTTTGCACCAAGCCCTAACTTCATATATTTGCTCCACGAGATGTCATTTGTACCATTAAACAATATATTTCCTATAGACTTCCCTGGACTATCGGATTTGGAAAGATAAAAGGGATCGTTAATCACTAATTCAACTTGATTGTTCATTTTTCAACAGTAGGACGAAATCAACCAAGACTTAAACTGTAATTCAATCAATATGATATGAAGAATATTTGGATGTAGCTCTGATACCATGTGTGAAATTGATGTCCTGCTATTGATGGAGTTTGCGCACACAATAGAAGCTTTTGAATTTAGTAAATTAAATATCGGACAGAGATGAGAATGACGATCTGATTTCTATATTATTGTAACTAACTATTTATTCAAGGCCGTAAACTAACTAACCCCTAACTAACTAAATCAATAAGAAGAATACGAGTAGACTCAGCTGACATGTGGGAAAATAAATAAGGTATTGATATAATCTATCAAATGAAAACAAAAAGGTTAGCCAAGCATCTAGGGTCGGGGGTTGGGGGTCCAGTTCAAACGGTTAGTTTATGAAATGAAAGGTGGCAAAGTGCAGAGCATGGGGCAGTTGAAATGAAATCCAAATCCACCTCTTGATAGCGACAAAAACAGCGGATGAAGGATAAGAATGGTCAGTTTTTGATTTCAGCACAGAACTACAAAAGCATTAACGGCGGCAGCCACGTGCTGAGGTTACTGGGCCGCTCCTCTGCTTCGCTTCCATTCAGTTATGATAAGTACAACAGAAACACTCGCTAATAATCGAGAAACAATCCCGTTAGAGTGTGTTTCTTCATGGTTAAACCAATGTTTGAGATACCTGAGATTTAAAACTCATGCAAATTTGTAAAAGAGAAAATTATTCTCTTTGGTAATCCTTTAAAGGAATATATATTTTATTGCATTTGACTCACCACATATAATTATCTATCTTTTCGCTTTATCCATAAAAAAGAAAAGAAAAAAAAAAATTAGGTACTCGTTAATAATTCACGAGTACAAAATTATATCTATGCTAATATGATGCTTGAAATAGAATGTAGTTTGGCAATTTTAGCGGTTCACTTATTTTTAACAACTATTTAAAAAAAATATTTTAGTGAAGAAATTGATGATTTTCAAAACATGAATTAAATTTTCTTACTAATAGAATCAATACATTTAATGTAACCCTAAATCAAAAGTAATAGATGGTTAAGTCAACAAATACTAATGGGTTATTTATACGAAATGTTTAATCATGAGGTCTCATATTTAAACAAATAAAATTGCTTTATCCCTGTTCATTAGTGCTCTTGAAAAGGCTTGGAAAAACATTAATATTTTTGTAAATTGACAGTACACTCGAAATGCCAAATATATGATTCTTTTCTTCCCAAAAAAAAAAAAAAAAAAGCTTTATAACAAGTACGTGAAGCATTATCTGTGAACATTATAATTCCATTTTCGATACGTCAAAAAGACGCACTAAATGCATGAACAGTGCAGCAGAAGAAGCGCCTCCCTAGTTAGGTCAAATGTTGCCTTGTCCTTTTCATTTTCATTTTGTATCGTTTACGCATGTTACTTAACCTGTTTGATTTTGTTTGGGATTGAAACGTCGCTTTCCTAATAGCCATGGGTTAACGTGGTTTTTGTCAGTCAGAATAAGACGTAATCTAAGTGGACGCGCAAATCACTGCTTGCTTTAAAACGAGAAACTATCAGTAGGAGCGGCCGCTCCCCTCCTTGTCTTGTCCCTCGTCTTCTATCCCTTAAAGGAAACAATTAAATCTTCAGGTTCAGGCTCATATACAGGTACCGTTTTCAAAGTATTCAATTTCAGCTGGTTAAACCTAAATTCATCAGTTGTTAGATATCATATTGAACTAAGTTCTACTTTCAATCAATGACATTACAGTACATTAAAAAAAGAAAAAAGAAAAGGTAATTCCAAAAATGACAAATAGTCATCTATAAGTTTTGGTAGGCAATTCATTTTAAGGGATTAAGTTTCATATACAGATCAATATTTATTCATGTATGAAAATTTAAATCATATCATAACTTATCTATTTATCATATTTGAAATCCTAAACATTTAACTAGACTATATCCAGGTACGGTTTTTATATTTAATTAAAAGCTTACTTGGACCTTAAAAAAAAAAAAATCCTTGTTTTATTTGAGGAAAAAAATTGAATTCTTGCATGAAAAAGAAAATAGGTGGAAAATGGGTTTTGCTGTTGACACATTTACTAATGAGATTGAAAATATGGAAGCAGTTTTTACAATATCAGGTAAAAAGCCATTTTTTAAAACAAAATAAATCTGTTTTCTATTTCATATGAAAAAGCCGGGGTATTCTTGTGAAGAAATATAACTCTTTCAACAACATTCTTCTTTTTTTCTTTTTTCAAATAAGTCAATCCCTTTATGGCAAAAAAAAAAAAAATCAAAATCGAACCCTTTTATAAATGCTTTTGAATCATATGAATCCACAACTGATCCTACACTATTCCCTTGCTATCTTATTTCTCCACCTCCTTTACATCATAACCCTTTATTTCTTAACCATTTTTTCCCTTAGAATATCGAAAGCAAACTCACTGTTGAAGATACAGAGATAAATGTTAACAAACTAACTAGTGATAACTGGTTGAAATGGAGTTGTTGTAGAGAATCAAACATATATTTAGCATTTTCATAATTTTTACTAGAAATATAAAGGTTAAAAAGAGAGTAAATATTTTGAAAGTTTGTAGTTGAAAATTTTCTAAAATAAATTGATCTTTTTCTTTTTTTTTTAATAAAAACAACCCCTCATCAATTAAAATTTTCTACTTCTAAAAAGAAATGGGTGATTTATAGAGATGGTATCAATTATCATTTGCTAAAAACTAATACATGACTTGTTAAACGTAAATCCATTGGTTGTTAATATCATATTGAATTGAAGTTTTACTTTTTAGTCATCATCCAATGAAGTTATCTAGGTATTACCTTTCACTTAATGATATTAAGGTAATATTTAGTTATAATGATTATATTGAATAAAGAGAATTTGACATTATAAGTATATGGAGCCTTAAACAATACAAACTTGTTGAACCATATTTAGTTTATGTAGTACTAGACACAAGATTGTGTTATCGCTTATTTGGTATAGTAAATATTGAACTCATTATTATATTTTAACATTTATACTCTCAATATTGTCCAATATATATTTTAATTATATTTTTATATTATTTGAAATATAATTTGAGCGGATTATTGAATTCATATAATTAAATAAATTATATATACTATTCAATAAAATGTCATAGATTTGCAAGCTATTAAAAAATTAATTATTTAAATTATGAAATGAATAATTTCTTATAATATTTAATAAAAATAATATGAATTTGGAGTGAGATGTGAGAGCCTTAGGAGAGAAGAAATAAAAATTGATAAATTTGGATGAGTATTTTTGAGAAAGTAAAATATTTTTATTTTTATCATGTGAGTTTCAATTTTGTACCATGATATAGATGAGAAAAAATATCGGCTTTTTTTCACTCCATCAACTCAAATTTTTTTTTTTCTAGTCATGACATAAAGTTATAAACAAAATATGGGAAAATTTTTTTTATCTAATCTAGTGCCATAAAAATTACGCAATGAAAGACTACTTAAGACACATAAGAAAAAAGAAACAAAAAAAAAAAGAAAAAGGTAATCCTCAAGAAAGACAAATAGCCATTTGCAAATTATGGAAAGAGTGATACACTACCTCGTAGCTGATTCTGTGAGAGTTTTTGATAGAATTTAAGATTTCTGATATCTATAAATGAGAATTGAAAAACTAACATATTTTTTCATGAATGTACACTAAAAAGATTAGGCTTGGCAATTCATATTAGAGGATCAAGTTTCATGTACATGTTAGTGTTGGTTCGTGTTTGAAATCTTTAAATCATATTAATATAGGACTCATCTACTTATCATGTTTAAAACCCTAAACTCTTAACTAGACTTGTATAAAATTTATGGTTTTAATTCTGGTTAAATCTATCCATTTATTTAAAAAATCTAAAATAATTCTTAACCCAGTCATTAACTCTATAAAGAAAATAATGAAGGACAAAAAATCTTTATAAATTTAAAGTCTATTAAGAAAAATTTCTTAAATTCTTAAAATTATGCTACTATGAAATTCTTAACTAAAATAAAGTCTAATATAATTACATAGTAAATTATATCCATTTGCCACTTAACATAATTACATAAATTGATTAGTAACCTAATATGATATTGGAGCTAAGAGTGAGCGAGTAGAAAGTGAGTAAGGTATGGAGTCTTACCCATACCCTATCCTGTAGGTACAGGTTCCTAAATCTTTAGGACTAGAGTTTACCCTATAGCATCTTAAAAACAATCTATACCTTATATTTTGTAGAATCTATACGGTATAGGGTATCCTATGTGATGTGTCTCCGGGGTCGAACACATGGAGAAGCATCACAACAAAGCAAACTAGAAACAAACAAGGAAAAAGTCAGCAAAGTCTGGGTAGCTACTGAATAGATATGATGCAACATTTGATCTTACTTGGCTTGCAATCTATCGGATATAATACACTGGTCCGAATTGAAGGGTCACTTGTCACTATACCTTGCTAAAGGAAATAAATAAGAGTTAAATGATAATGACAACATTATTATGGCCTAATAGTATCATTGTCATGGTAGATTGTTATATACCACATAAAGATCTACGATTAACCCTCTCGTTCATCATAGACCTTCTATACAACACATAAGACTCCTTTCACTTCATGTCACCATCAGGCTCATAGGTAAGCAATATTAAGTAGGATGACTAACATTAACATTTAATTACAAAAATACTAAAGTTAAGGTATGGAATTGTCAAATTCAACAACAAAATAATATTACAATTTACTTAAAACTATAGGACAATACTAAATTAAGAAAATCTAACTATGTAAATATATTTACAATTCACTATTTACACAAAAATTCTCTCTTCTCATCTTGGACCCACACTCCGTCTCAACGTGAGACTCACCTCAGGCATTCTATAGCCTGGATGAATAAAAAGATGGCCCTGTAGCAAAAGAAATCTATTGGGGTGTAAACTTACACTTAGTGAATAAATCCCTCCACCATGCCATACAAACAATATCATTTAAATGTATAACATATGAATGTATAAACAATTAGAATGCTAAACAATATATGTAGCAACCTAAGAACTACATATAATTTAGAATTATGCCTCTTATAGTCAGGGTTGGAGATTCTTAATTGACACAAACCATTAATCGGGTCTTAACACCTGGGTTTTTGTTCCACTTGTATCAACGTGCTCAAATCAACTTAAACAAATATATAATATATACAACTTTACTTTTCATATGGAAAATATACCTTTCTTTTCAAAATCAAAATTTTAAACTAAAATTTACAAGTCTAGTAGTGTAGTAGCCTCCACAGTACATATCATACACCCTAAGCAAAAGCCACTAGTGTCATGACCCTAACGGGAGCCTAGTCGGATTGCCTAAAATTTTCATAATATGTGTGCACCCATGATATGAAAACCGCCTTACAAGTCAGAGATTGCAAGATTCTGAATGATTAATTATTAAGGTTACTAATTTTTAAGTAATTAATTTACTGTAAAATACAAAGATAAATAGCTATGGGTGTCTGATATCCCACAATTGCTCAGAACCGCAGAGAATCGGTATCCCCTACTAAATAATAAGATAGGATATATCAATATTATAAAAGAAATACAAGAAAAATTAAATTATCAACAAAGGTTGCTTGTGTATCATCTAAAGAGTACTCAGCTATTCTTAATACTCAGATACATATCTTCATCTCACACTCGGTACTCGAGACTTATCCCAATCCCAATATAAGTAAACCTACAAAAGAAACTATGAGGGAGTGAGCGAGCATATAACAGCTCAGTGAGTTCGTTCCTCACCACCACCGTTCAAGCAAGTTATCACATATTATTATCACACATACAAGTAAGCTATCAATATACAAAATGAATGCAGACGCGATAAATGCAAGCAACACATCCATAGGAGTCCAGAACTATGGAAGGTGTAGAATTACGTTGTCTACACTTCGGTTATCCCTTATACTTACCCGCACAGGATACCTCAGCTTACCCACATAAGGCTACCTAGGGGCTTCACCCCCTAGACTTCACTCGATTATTACCCTAGTCGAGAAAGAAAATTTCAATTCAAATAGGGGGGTTCCATTCTAAGACTATCTACTCTCCAAGGCCCTTCGGGCACAACTTCAAGTCCATCTCACAAGCTAAAATTAACCAAGGCCTTATAGGCACAATATAGCGAGTCCTCTCGCTATCAAGTGGAGAACCCATGCTAGCTTTGCCTTAATGATAAAATATCATTTCTGGCACTGCGGCCTTTATCAAAATCGTACAAAAATACATTTAAGATTAGGAAAACTTTTTTTTTTTCCAAAAATACCTTTTTCAACATTTTGCAAGGCTAACACTCTTCATCCATACATTTACTGGGTCATAGACATGTGACGAATAGAATTGGTTATTTGGGTTAGATATTTATATTTATCAATTTAAAAAAAAATGATCATACAGATAATGGCATATAAGCAAAACAGTCATTCAAACATTCAAGTAACAGTAAGCAGCAAAACATCATACAAGTAATACGTACAAGCAAGTAGCAAGTCATTAGAACTCCTTCACCTAGATTATTGCTCATTCTCTAAACCTTTGGGATTTCCAAAACTCGATATTGAATACCTAAAATATAATAACACTTATAAGTATTCTGTAAAGTCAGACTCCTTAGTTAACTAAAAGTCTATTGTAGTTTATCTAGTTTCCCCCAATATAACCCAAGTATAATATGTATAGGGTTTATCATAATCAATGAGATTAATAGTAACTATTTTCTTATATTTACGAGATTTCCTTTATGTATTTTAGAACTTTTTTGTTTTAGCTCAGATCGTTATGAACTTATAGTTTGATCGTTTTCAGGTGTATTTTCTCATAACGAGATCCATTTTGGACATTGTGACTCGTAATTTAAGTTGTGACATAAAAATATCGTAAAATTTATTATTTTAGTTTAAAAATTATAAAATACTAATTTTAGCTTTTTCTAAATATATTTATGATTTAATAATTACTTAAACCATATAATTGATATTTTTATTATTTTAAGTATATTTT
>JAMXBB010000001.1:72532510-72573190 GCA_024138015.1 Lumnitzera littorea | reverse complement strand
GGTACACACATATAGATATACTTATAGTTATTTAATAAAATACATAATACTAATTACATGTATTCTAAAATAAATACATAATACATACTCTTCCGTATAATATACATGTATACATACATAGCCTAATACATGCATATATTCTTCAATTTATGTATTTATGCTTATGTACATGTATTAGTAATGTTTTATTTACAAGAAAAATACTATACAAATACTATATTTATACATGTATATACTATATAACATGCATCTATACAAGAAAATAATTTACTTATCTATTTATTTAATTTTTCTTCTTTTTTTCTTCCTTCTTCTTCTTTTCTCCTTCTTTTTCTTCTTTCTTTCTCTCTTTTTCTCTTACAGTTTTATGCAGAATTTTGTGTTTATGTGCAGATTTTTTTTTTCTTTTTCTATATTTATATTTTGCTCTTGCTCATGTGATCAATAGCTTAACATTTAAGCTAAGTTAGATTTGTAATATTTTCTTTTTATTTAACACTAACACATGGCAGTTTAATTGATCACGTGGGCTGCTTATTTGTTTTATTCTTCTAATTGTTGTTTCCACATTTTGTGTACAAGATGTGCATTGAAGTGGAAGTGAAAAGAAGAAAAAGAGATAAATTGGAAATAGAAGAGAAGGAAAATGAAAATTATTAACAAATATATTTAATTTTTCGAATCATATAAATTAATACGATTTTGCTCACAAATTAATTTTCAAATTTTTGTGAAATTTTATCAATTTAATTGGTACCCGTTACAATTATGATTTTTACAAGTTATTGTAGTGATTTCGTTATAATTTCGTACGAATAGGCGTTTTAGTTGAAAATTACATTCGACTATAATTTTATTGCTATTGTGTAATATTTAATTATTTTATAGGTTTATATTTATAATTTTAGGGTTTCGAATAAATTCGGGTTCAATTTTGGTTAATGATGCTTAAAGTAGTTTTAAGGTTTTAGTATATGATTTAGGGTTTTGATCAATTTTTAAGGTTTTTACTACTTACAATATATTTAAATTTATGATTTATTAAATTTTTATCTTGCTCGGCTTTAATGACTTATTAAGTTATCTATAGTATTGGAGCTTAATCATACTCTTAACTAGCTAAATTTGTGGGGTTTACAACTAGATACAGCCCTTCGTTAAAGATTAGTGTCCCTTGGTGCCTTGTAAGCTCGAAGCACCTAGTAAGCCCAAAAGCTTAGGATAAAGACTCAATAATATAAATGGCCTATTAGCCTAATCCTAATAGGAAACCCCACTCTTGTGAGCCCCTTTCCATCTTCAGTGTAAGGTAGCAATCGGTATAGTTATAATACAATTATGAGAAATAAATGACTCATTGATTTTCTTAATCGAATGCTTAATTAATTTAATTTCCATTGTGATCAAGTAATTTCATTCCATACAATCCATGCATACTATTATCATAACAATTCCTATTATTATCTCATTAACAAGTCATGGCATTCAATCATAATATACTACACAGGCATTGCATTCAAGTTCATTTCATAAATTTAAGTGTGACTATATTATAAACAAAATCAAGCATGAAGTCATTGAGAATCACTCATTTAGCCACGGTGGATAAGTAATAGTAATTTGGGGGCAAATCTTCTCCTATGGTCGGGTCCCCTGAACATTGCAAAAATGATAAAGTTAAGAGTTTAAGGTAAAGTTCGAAGACTAACCTAAAATTCTTTAAGTTATACCTTTTTAACTTAATTTTGTATTTTTCTCAATTTTACTTAAAACTTCAATCATATATAACTTTCTCATTTTAAATCCAATTTTTATGATCTTATAGTTGATTTCCATCACTTTCGAGTGTACTTTAACATGGTGTGGTTAGATTTTTGAGATGAGGCATGCAAATCTATCTACTAATTAGAACAATAGCGATCTTTAAGGTTTGGTGCTCTTTTGAGCTTAGTTTGGTTGTTGGGCTTTTTGTCATCTTCGGGAATCATTTGTGCTTGGGCTTAGAAATTTATTCTAAGCTTAAAATACTCTTGAAGGTCAAATTTCCATCCTTGTCTTCTGGCCTTGGTGCTATTAACATCTTCTTGGACTTTCATATAGGCTTAAGTGCTCAAATGAGCTTGTTTTTGGTCTAAATTAAGGATAATCATTTTTGTGGGCTTAGGGAGTATTATGTGGGTTTCTTATGGGTCTCAAAACATCTTTTATGAATAGATTAAGGTGCTGGTTAGAAATTTGGTGAAGGCCTAACTTTGAGTTCTAAGCTTATTTTGAGTGTTTTAGGCTCGGTTTTGAGTTTTAGGCTTTAAATACTTATTATACTTACTTTGGTTTGTCTTTTCACTTTGTTTACTTGGTTTTATCATATTTTAAGTGACCTTTTCTATGGTTCCAGATCTGGTTGAGTTGGTTCAAGGGTCATACACTTGGTTTTTTCAACTTATTTTATCATTTCCTTAAGTTTAGGTATTAGATAATAAACTTATGCTACTCATATTTGAACTCCAACTCAACTTATCTTCCATGAGATGATTATTTAGCTTATATACTACATAAAAATGATAGATCTCATACATATTATAAACTCTATGCCATAATTCGTATCTCAAAAAGTTGATTTCTTCATAAAAATTTCATGTAATGGATTTTCCTTTGCTTAAAACTAGATTTGAGCATATGTGACAACATAAAGTCAAAAATAACATCTAGATACTATACATACTATACATACTCCTCATGATTTTCTCAACTTACAAACTTCTATTCTAAGTGTTAGATATGTTTCCTACAAGATACTAACTTAACATGCCCATAATCTAACTTTCATGTAAGAGATTTACAAGCTTATTTCTTAAAGTGGTATAGTTATTCTATCACCTTATGTTCATGCCAATATCTTCATGAAAATATGGTCTCATAACATAGCATACTAAAACACTTTAATAAGAAAATAAACTTACTCATCCTCAAAGCATAAAAATGGTGGTTGTACAACTAAGAGTCCTCTTAGCTCCTTGTTTTTCCTTCCACTTCTTGCAAGTTCTTTTAATAGCTAAGTTCTTGATGGTTGTGATGGGTTTTGAGGGTATTCTAAAATTTCTAAAAGTAGTCTTTGGAGTTAGCAAAAGATGGCAACACAATAGAATTGTCTTGTGAATATGGAAACAAATAGGTGGCGACAATATGTCGATTTTGTGGGGTTAGTTTCCTCTTTTGTTTTGTGTTTGAAGTGAAAAAAAGGAAATAAAAGATGAGGAAAAAAAAAAAAGAGAGTGAGAGTTCTGGTTCTTGTATGTGTGTGAAGTGTATTTAATAAGCTTCACTTTGTTGTCTTTTTACATGCACAAATACCAACTTTGATTTGACTAAATGATGTAAGCATTAAGGGGTGAATAGTAGATGTATAAGACAATTTGATTGATGGTTAAATGACAAAGCATGGCCCCCCTCTTTCTCCTTTTCCAACTAGCCATTTGATGTCCTTTTGGGTGCATTGTGTTGTCTTGTCACTTATTTGAAAATTGAATTCATAAAATAATGTGATAACTTGTCCATATATAGTACAGGTTATGGTAATATATAGAAAATGTCTCATCACTAGCTTTTGATAAATTATTAATTGATAATTAATTCTAACTCTCAATTGGTAAGTTAATTAATGTGATTGGTTAGCTCACTTACCCATATGTATAAGGCTTATGCATAAAAATAAGGGGATTGTCTCATATGTAATTCTTTTATAGTTTAGTTCTTAAAACAACTTGTAAATTATGATTTATTTCTCATAAAATTATAAAATTTTCTAGAGTTGAATAAAATTATTCAAATTAAACTCTCAATTAGTCATTTAGGGTCATAAGTTCTTAATTATTTTAAGCTTTAAGGTTTTAGGTGACTTTAGGTCCGTTGTTCACGTACTCGAGTTCTTACTGCTAGTGAACTTTTGAATTAAAAAACTAAGTTCGTTTTCAGATATAAACTTAAATTTTTTGTTTTGTTGATCATTAGGAATGTTCATGAAGTACCTTAGTCGATTTACATGCCCATTAAATGGTAGGGTTTACAAATAATAAGGTTACTCAAGGTAAATAATTCTTTATTGACTAGTTAATTGTTTGTGTATAAGAAAGTGGGGGTTTATATACCTATCCACTAAGGTTACTTTACATATATGAAAAGACAGAAGGGTATTCTATAATTAGGTTATATGAAACATACTAAAAGGAGTAAAAATGACAAAGAATATTTAGTACAGAAAAGAAAGAATTATTTTGGAAGGTTGTGTTCAAAAGATACGTATCCCTTGGTGGCTGGACATTAGGAATATGATACAAGATAGGTGGAAGCAAGAAAGCATTGTAGTCAGGGGTTGACCTAATTTGGATCAGGTCGGGAGCTAATATGTTTGGTAAGCTAAATTGGAGTTAGACGCTTATGGTCAATTAGGGAGCTTGACTCGACTAGTCTTAGGCTATCTTCTAGATTAGGACATCACTGTAGGGTAGGGCATGTTTGATACATGTGAGGATCTAGTAAATAGGTCAGTAGGAGATCAGTTCGGCATAAGGATCCCTATCTTGGTTTTGGTTTCAAGCTAGTATTTTCTATGCAAGTCCTTAGAGTCCTTTAGCTCGACTATGTGTGATTAATCCAAGGGGCTAATTCCTATCATCTACTTGGGGGTCAGAAATATTTGTCTTCAAATCTAGAGTGGTTTTTACTTCCTCTTCAAAGGTGCATACGGAGTCTTCTTCTACTGGTTGGTAGGGGATCAAATTAGACACATTGAAGGTGGAAGAAACACCATAATCATTAGGCAACTTGATCTAGTAAGTGTTATGGTTGATCTTCTTTAGGACCTTGAATGAACCATCAGCTCAAGGAGATAGTTTGTTCTATCTTAAGTGTGGGAATCATTCTCAGTTGAGGTATATCCATACTAAGTCTCCTAGTTGGAAGAAAACAATTTGGTAGCATTGACTACCAATTTCATGTTGTGTCTAATTGAATTTGGTGATCTTCTTGGTTATAGACTAGTGTAGTTCATGCAATTCTTAGGGTCGGTCGACTATGGATTAACTCTTATTAGTAGTTGCTGGAGTATAGATCATGTCTAGGGGAATAGCAAGATTAAGGTCGTAGACAACCTCGAATGAAGCCTTCCTAACAATGCTATGGATAGTTCGGTTGTATGTGAACTCCACAACTAGCAGGCACAAATCCTAATCCCAGTCCCAATCATTCAAGTTCTTCTCCACAATAGGTTTGAGCAAATTGCCTAACTTCCTGTTCACTACTTTAGTCTAGCCATCAGTTTGAGGGTAGCTACTAGAGCTGAATATAAGTTTAGTTTTAAGTCTTCTCTAAGGAGTCTTCCAAAAATAGCTTGAGAATTTTGTGTCCTGATTTGAGACAATAGTCTTTGGTGCCCTATGTAATTAGATAATTTCTTGCAAAAACAAACTAGCAATACTTGGAGCATCGTTAGTTCGATGGTACAGAATGAAGTGTGCCATCTTACTAAAGTGATCTACTACAAGAAAAAATATAATCTTTCCTTCTAGATGTTTAGGGCAATCTTAGGACAAAGTCCATGCTGAGGTTGGCCCAAGGTAAGGTTGGTGTTGGTAATGGCATATACTCTCCATAAGGTTCTCTCTTCCCCTTAGCACGCTTGTACGCTTGCATGCTTTATAACTACTAACTATCTTATAGACATCCTTGGTCAAACCTAGCTAGTAAAAGTTCTCATTTAACATATTAGTGATCTTGGTTTCCCTAAAGTGACTTGATAACTCACTACTATAAGCTTCCCTAATTAATAGCTCTCATGTAGAACAGTTTGGTATGCATAACCTTCGATCTTTGAACAAATAGCCTTCCTCAAGATAATATCCCTTAATAGTAATTCCATCCCTACACTATTTTATGATAGGTTGAAATGAGGGTCATGAGCATACTGCTCAATAATGAGTGAGAATTCTAATAATTTTTTCTACAAAGTGGTCAGCAAGGTTTGTTGTCATGACAGAGTTTCGGTGATCACATTTGTGCTTCCCTTCTTTTATCGATTAACGTATGAGAAGCCTTCCATAAACTTTGACCACTTGGCATGTCTCTTTGAAAGCTTGTTTTGACTCCTTATATGCTTTAGAGACTCATGGTCTATATAAATAACAAACTTTCGTAGCAGTAAATAGTGTTGCCAAACAGTAAGGGCTCGATAAAGAGAGTACAACTCTTTCTCGTATACAGAATAGTTTAGGGTAAGACCACTAAGCTTCTCGCTATGGTAGGCAATAGTTCGTTGCTCATGCATGAAGACAACACCAATTCCCACTCTTGATGCATCGCATTTCAATTCGAAGGTATTTTTAAAATCTAGAAGTGAAAGGACAGGTGCCGAGGTGAGCTTCTTTTAGATCTTCCTAAAGCTTTGCTTAGCTCAATCGTTCCACTTGAATCCTTCATTCTTCTTTGTCAGCTCGGTCGAAGGGGTAACTATGCTATTGAAGTTTTTGATAAATCGCCTATAGAATGAAGCTAAGCCACAAAAGCTTCGAATCTCAATGACATTCTTTGGCATTGGCCACTCAAGAATAACTCAAATCTTTTCCTCATCTTCCCGAAGTCCTTCCCCTAACACCACAAACCCTAAGAAAATCACCTCTTTCTAGTAGAACATATACTTCTTCATATTCCCATACAACTTCTCAGTTTGCAAAATGTCAAGTACTTTACAAAGATGTTGAACATGGTTGTTTAGGTTGGCATTGTATATCAACATGTCATCAAAGTATACGGCTACACATCTTCTAATTAGAGGGCGCATTACATGGTTCATCAACCTTATGAATGTGCTCGGTGCATTAGTAAGTCCAAACGGCATAACTAACCATTCATAGAGTCTATGCCTATTCTTGAAGGTAGTTTTCTACTCATCACTTAGCCTCATGCAAATTTGGTGATAGCCACTTCGTAGATCAATCTTAAAAAATATCTTAGCACCATGAAGCTCATCTAACATGTCATCGAGCCTCAGTATCAAGTATTTGTACTTGACAATAATTCAGTTGATTGCTCAGCTATTGACGTACATGCGCCATGAACCATCTTTCCTCAAAAAGAGCAGTGTTGGTACAGCATAAGGGCTCATGCTCTCCCTTATATATTCTTGCTCAATGAGTTTGTCCACCAACCTTTTTAGCTTAGTAGCCTGCTTAAGGTTTATTCTATATGTAGGTTGGTTTGGTAAGGCATCACTTGGTTGTAGATTAATGTAGTGCTTTATACCTCGAACTGGGGGTAGTCCCTTAGGTAGTTTTTCTGGGAACATATCAGAAAACTCATTTAGTAGGCTTTTGATCTCATGTGGAACATTCTCTAAAGCTCTTACCTCCAACATCCTTCTAACCAATAGGAACATAGGTTCTTCAGCTTCTTTAGCAGCTTAGAGCTCTCTTTGGCTCATCACCAAGGCTTTCTTCTTACTAGCTCAGGTGCGTTGGTTATGATTTTCATTTACTTGGGAAGGGGTCATAGGCAACACAATCTTCCTTCCATCCTTAACAAAGGCATAGGTGTTCTTATACCCGTCATGAGTAACACGTTGGTCGAATAACTAAGGTCGTCCAAGCAGTAGATGTGAAGCTCCCATGGGGACGACATCGCAAACTCTTTCGTCCCTATACACATTCCTAACATTGAATGATATGGTCACTTACTCGGTTACGTGCAAAATACCCTTATCATGAAGCTAATGCAGCTTGTAAGGTCAGGGATTCATTGAAGTTAGTAGACCTAACCTTTACACAAAGGACTGTACAACAACATTAGTACAACTTCCCCTATCCACAATGATCATATACAATTAGCCTTTGACGGTATACTTGGTATGGAACAGATTCTCCCTTTGCTCTTCCTTAGAGTTTGGTAAGGAACTCAGTACTAATCTTAAAACTAAGGTCATCACTTCTCCCTGGTCAGCATTAACATAGGTCTCCTCCTCTTCTTTGGCTTCGAGTTTTCCAATATCTTCTTCTTTTCGAGCTCGCTCTCATTGATACTATCTACTACATCTCCTTAGAGCACCATGATGCGTCAGTTTGGACACTTAGTAGCCATATGTCCGAAGCCCGAGCATTTGAAGCATTTCACCTCATTGGTCTTCCATTCAGAGGTCTTCCCTTTCTCATATATCCTCGGGGTTAGCTTAACCTCAACTCTACCTGATTGACCTACTCGGCCCTATTAGCTTGCTTAGCTTTCATCAGATTGGTCATTCCTATCCTCAGCTCTACTTGAATAGGTTGGCATAGAACTGGGGGTCGGGAGAATGTTTGCTTAAGTTAGGTCAAAGCACTTCTCCTCTGTTTTTTCACCCTTTACACTATTTTTATTACCTCTTCTAAGGTACAAAAGCTTTGTACTTCTACGATGTTGCAAATCTCGTACTTAAGCCAAAAAAAAGAACCTCAATACCGTATGGGCCTTTGGTTCTTCTACGCCAGCTTAGATCATTAACATTTGGAACTCTCTTACATAGTCATCAACAAACCAGTTTCATTGGCGAAAATCCTACAACTTTGCAAACTTACCTTATAGGTAAGTCTCCAATACAAATCTTCCTCTTAACAACCTTTTCATCTTATCCTAACTTTTAACACCTCGTCTTTCATCTCTGGTTTTGGCTACATTTAGATTCTTTCACTACAGGGTAACATACTCAGTAAACTCTAATGCAGCAAGTCAGACTTTGATAGCATCTATATACCCATAACATTCAAACACCTTCTCGACCTTCACCTCCTACTCTAAGTATTCATCTGCATCTCTACTCCTACTAAAGGGTAGGATTTGAACCTTGACATTATCTAGCCCTCGAGGGACTCAGCATCCTCATCCTTGCACTTAGTAATAGTCAGCTTCTTCTTCTTCTCTAAGCTCTTCAACATCTAGCTTCTCATCATCTTCCTCAATCTCCTCAAACTTTAATCTTCATCTAGCAGCTTGATTTGCTACTCCTCTAACTTGTTGTGGTTGAACTAGGCGATTGGTTCAATTACCTTAGCCACGGTATCTCTCAAGGACATTTTCCTATAGGTTATGGTACTGTACACCATGGGGCTATTGCTTGTTAACTTGCATTGTTGCGACTAGACTTTCAACAAGGTTGGTTAGTCTATTAAGTTGGTCATCAACCGACCTTGGAGTGTTACTACCATTATGACTATGACGAGGTTAAGCACTATTACTCTAATCACTGATAATACCTTGAACACTTGAATCTGATATGGTACAATACTTTATTGGATAGATTAATAACTTACTAATAACCTTTACACTCAATAACCCTTCAACAAAACAGTAGCGAATTTGCTTTATTTTCATAATGAAAAATAAGGTAAAAACAGAGTAATAATGAAACTATATTAACACACAACACACTGTAGTAGCTACAAAAAGAACATAGCAGCCACTTATAGTAAGGTAAACCTAAACTTCATTGTAACTTCGCATACTCTCTTACAAAACAATGCTCTGATACCAACGAAGCTAATGTGTCTTTGGGATTGGACATATATAGAAGCACCACAACGAAGCAAACCAGAAACAAATAGGGAAAAAGTTAGCGAAGTTTGGGCAACTACCGAATGGATATAATGCACCACTCAATCTTACTTGGCTTATAATTTGCCAGATATGACACACCGGTTCGAACTGAAGGATTACTTGCTATTACTCCTTACTAAAGGGAATAGATAAGAGTTAAATGATAATGAGAACATTAAGGTTGCTTAACATGAATAATTCTCTATTGACTAGTTGATTGTTTGCGTACAAGAAAGTGAGGGTTTATATACCCATTCACTAGAGTTACTTTACATGTATGAAAACATAAAAGGGTATTCTACAATTAGGTTACATGAAACATACTAAAAGGGGTAAAAGAGAAAAAGAATATTCAGTATGAAAAACAAAGAATCATTCTGGAAGGTTGTGTTCAAAGGATACATGTCACTTAGTGAATGGACATTAAGAATATGATACAAGATAGGCAAAAGTAGGAAACCATTGCAGTCAAGGATCGACTTGATCTAGATCAAGTCGGAAGCTAATTAGTCTAGTAAGGAAGTCAGCTAAATTGGAGTCAAACCCCTATGGTTGGTTAAGGAGCTCGACTTAGCTAGTCCTTGGTTGTCTTTTAGATTAAGACTTCACTGCTGGGCAGGAGCACGTTTGATACATGTAAAGATCAGGTAAATAGGTTCGTAGGAGATCAATTTGGCATAGAGATCCCTATCTCTACTTTGGTTTTGACCTAGTATTCTCCTCGTGAGTCCTTAGAGTCCTCTAACTCGGTTATGTGTGATTAGTCTTAGGTGTTGATTCCTATCACTGTGAAACTTGTAATTTTTTTAAATCCTCATAAATTTCAACATAGCACTTTTTTATCTTCCTTATAAATCTCAAAACTAGTTTACAAAAAGCTATACAACACAAATTTACTTTCTCAAATATATAAACTAAGAATTGGGTTGTTTTATGATCTTCACTAGATTAAGGTTGGACTTAGGAAAAGAAGAAAAAGGAGGTAAAAGAACGAATAATAGTAAAGAAAGAAGAGGGATTGACTTAACAGATATAAAGAGCTTAGTTTAAGGTTTTATTATGGCTTTTTTTTTTCTTTTTGGCTATTTTTTAAGGTTGAAAAACTTACAAGGGTATTTTATTTTTATTTATTAATATTACTTAATTATTATTATGAGATGGATACAAGGTATAACATAGGGTACCTTGGAAATTGTACCTTATGTACTTTAAAGTACAAGTTCTTAAGTGGGTATATGTTACCCTAACTTTATACTTGTACCTTACCTTATGGAAGTAGGTTTCGGAAAATCATTACCTATAACCTGTTCTGTAACCCTCAATACCCACTTGGAACCTATTTGGTCGAGCAGGGTTCGACTGAGTAACCTATGTAATAGGGTTACCTACTTACCCTTAATTGGAGCCGATATTTATGTTCATCACGTGATTTATGTGGTTTCTTTACTGATCTCTATTTAAGAGAGAGTTAGAGGATGTTGTGAAGGGTAAATATTGGTGTAATGTTGAATTAAGTTATGGCCCAATTAATTGTATTTGCATTATGTAGTAAATGGATGACTTCTTTATTACATTTAACTAGACTTTGTTTAAGAGTTAAGGTGATTTACTTTTATAGACTTCGAATCCATGAAGTTTTGTTTCCTTAGTCATCTCTCTCTCTCTGTAAACCTAATAACTATGCTAAGATTATTTTTTATTTTTTAATCAATAAATGAGTTCAATCTAGATAAGAAATAAATGTCTACTTATTAACAAGTTGGGTTATGATTTTAAGTTGTAAATAGGTTATGTTAATTGCTAGGTTTTTAGAAACAAACCCTTTACGCTTTGATATGAAAAACAATCTCTTAAAGCAAGTCGCTAGCCCTAGACGCCACCTTTCAACCCTCTCTTTTCACCTATATGTTAATTTACAAACGCGGTTAAAAAACCGAAACTCTTGTCCGAAAGGGAAAGCTGACATTCGGTATTGCATTGGTCCACGAATTTTTAGACTGTTTAATTAATAGAATCGTCGAAAAAGAATGAGGGACCCTTTACCTAATTCAAACAAAATTCGGCTTTAACTATTCGGTATGTATATCATTTTCCATTAATTTACGTCCTTCTCTTGTACTTTTAGTCTAGTAGACTTATATAATTATACCTAAATTCATTTATTCAGTCCTAGATTTATGTTTAATGTAATCCCAACAATTTTTAAGGTTGATTTGAACAATTTGTCTTAACTCATAGTTAACATATAGATTCATATTTTCAGAAGTTGATGCAAAAGGGAACCTATTGATATGGTAAGACTTCCAATGTTTTTCTCCAAATACCATCTTACTCTGGCTACTAGTACGTTTTATTGGAATATGTTTTGAGATTTAAAACTGAGTACTGAGAAATCCTTCCATCCATGGATCTTGAAAGTTGAAACACGAACTTCAAATGCTGTAGAGATTTTTGCGGGGGAAGAGTATGTGATATAATCTATAACTGATCTTTGTATACTCATGTGATTATCATTAATCTTCATAAATATTATAGATGTCTCAAAATGCGTGGTTGTTATAATTTGATGGAGTCAAATTTCAACAAATCCTATTCATATGCTCTTTTGTAATAACTTATTTGAAATTATTAAAATTTATCTTTCTTAATCCCCATGGATATCTATCCTATTTAGTGGAATGCATTAGACATATTATCTAAATATATCCAATCTAAGCCTTTAACTAGTCAAAATTCGAACTTGTCATATGATTTGCTCTATTCTATCAAAATATTATATTGTCCAAACTCTTTGATCTATTCTTTGATATATCCTCTAATTCTTTCAATATGACTTAATTCAAAAACTTCATTGTGTATAGTATCTTGTACACTTAACATACTTGTTAATTATTTTTAATCCATTTTTGTTATTATCAAAATAATAAAGAGAGAACTCATCATTTCCCCCCTTTTTGATGGTAACAAAACCTTTTTTAAAGAAATATTGAATCCAAATTAAGTTTAGTTAAAACTTAAATGTACAACTTTTAGCCAAAAAAATTTAGAGTTTCTTATATTATTGTATTCTCGAATGAAATCGAGAACAATGATATGTGCCAAGTTCAATAAGCTGATGATATATCATGCATAACTTGTCTATGATTTGATTTAAGTTAGATTGTTATCCAATATTATCCTATTTCATATTAGATATTATATATTGTTCATTTATTCAATATTTTTCCTATTCTTTTCCCCCTAGTTATTGTCATCGTTTAATAAAGTTTCGTTTGAATTATGTAAATATAGACAGAAGCACATAAATTGAGAATTTGTAGAACATCTTATATAAATTAGATTATAAACTAAGCAAAATTGATATAAAGAGACAGAAATTGAATTGAAACAAATTAATTGAATTGATTAATCAATGAAATTGGATACATTGTACTGTTTGATTAAATGAATTGAAATGGACTTAGCTAAATAAAACAAGTACTACCAAATTTAGAAAATAACAAATACTTAACAAGGAGAGAAACAAAACATATTAAACTAAAATGGATAGACACTGAATTGATAAGAACAGGCTCAAACAATAATACAACCAGACTTTGAAAAAACATCATTTCTTCTTTGTCTTTAGATAAGTCTTCTTAAATTGACCGGATGGAGTTGATGATGAAATTGGAGTTGGAGTTGGTTCTTTTGAAGGTAATAAAAGAACACTAATAGAATGATGAACTTAAGGTGTAAGTTCCTCAAGTTGCAAATTAGGAATAGCAAGATCAACTTTTAGTAGTGAAGTTGATGTTGGAGTAGTGATAGTAGGCTAAACATGTGGAGTAATTAGAGGCTCTTCAAATTGTACAGGCTATTCCATTTGAGAAGGCTAATCAGGTTGAAGAAATTAAGTTTCCTCAGGTTGTATGGTTGGCTATTGTTGTTGAAGAGAGTGTTCAGCATGTATTGGTGCAAGATGGGAATGTAGAACAGGTTGTAGTGAAGGAGGCAGGGTAGTAGTATGAATTGGAGATCTAAGAGGGGAAATATCTATGTCAATTTTGTGGGTGCTTAGCTACAACTTGGCTAAAAGTTCTTCCATCTTTTTTTGACAATATCCTCTACATCATCCCTTATTAGACCTCTACTAGTAGAAGCACCATCAATTCTGACCTCTTCCTCATCCTTTGAATCATCATCCAATTCATATAAATTTCTATCATCTCTTATTTCAAACTTCCCACCTATTCTAATCTCAAAATTTATTTGCTCTTCATCCTCTTTCCCTTATCAACCTACTTCCCTTTCCTCTTCCTTCGTGATTCTAACTCTTCATCCTTTGATGAATCAGTTTTTAAATCCTCCCCCTTAATCAAATATCTTAGCAAATTGTTCTTTTTGTACCTCTCATTCACATTAAAGGTCTAGTCATCTATAAACCAGATATTGTTCTTAAGACGAATGCTCATGTGATGGACATTTGCATCTTCAATCACTTTTGAAGGGATTTCCTTCTTAGATACCCTTAGAATCTTTAATTTTTTATACTCAAATAGTTTTATCAATAAATTTCCATAAGGTCTTTATGTTTTGGTCATAAAGGCATGCTTTATGGTTTAACTTGCTACATCTAACTTCTTCTTCATTGTAGCTAAAATTACAAGAGCATCATCCTTAGATACAACCATGCTTTCCTTCTTAAGAAAGATACAACACACAACTAGTTTGTATAGCAATCAGATCAAAAGCCTAAAATTAAACTCATTTACATTTTTCCTTAGCTATATTTACCACCATTATTAAGCTTTTCAAACACTTTATTCTTATTGATATGGGTCAACGGGAAAAGCGAAAACATACAGCTACTAATATCACTCAAACCATGGGTAGATTTGAATTGCAAGATGGCCTGAAAGATAAATAGAAGTCGAAGGTTGAGTAGGGGGTTCTTATTGTTTTTTTTTTTTTTATTTTATCATTTTTTATTTACTTGTTTATTTCATGTAATTGTAATTAAATATAATAAAAAAAAAGAAAAAGAAAAATAAAATAAAAAGAGAAAAATCGAAAAAAGAAAAAAAGAATGAATAGTATATTTTTATTTATTTATTTTAAGCATAATATAAATAGATGAAATAATCAATAAATAATAATCAAGTAAAAAATTAATGAAAATCATTTTTATCACTTAGAAAGTCAACTTTTCAAAAATAAATAAAAATAATTGGCCTATCTCCAAATTGGGACCACTTTAGAGTTTTTAAAATTAAAAGTCAATAGGACCCTTTAAGAAATTTTTTCAAATAAATCAAAGTTGGTAAAAACGTAAACCTAACATTTTTTCTAAAATTAAAATAAATCAACCCATTATATTTTTGGTAAATGAACTATGAAAGTCTGATCCCAAATAATAGTTACGTAGGTACCTGTATATGAGTACATGGTGACTTAAAATATTGAAGTTTTATTTTTTATTTATTTATTTATTTTTTCTATTTTTAGATATTCGTGTAAATTGATTAATTTAGTCCATGTATCATAATTAGCTGTTTTACAAATTAAAAAGGGTATATTTGAAAAGTGAAGTTAAAATTAGGAAGTTAAAAAGCAATATCCGTTTACAATTTAATAAATTAACCCTCAAATCTTAAACTTTGGTTTTCAAAAAACCATTTTATAAATTAGTTTTTTTAATCGATAAATTGGTGGCTAAGTTATAACCAATCTACTTAATTGATTATAACTTAACTCTTTTTCTCGACTCCGGTTAGGTGGCGACTCTAAAACCTTTTCAAAATTGAGAAAAACGGTTTTATTTAAACCCTAGTTGAGAATCAGTATTAAACAGGTAGGTTTTATTATTGATCGGTTTAAAGAAAGCTAAATTTTATAAAAGAACTAGGATGGTGAAAAACTAAGCTCGACAGCTTAGCAACTCTATTAGGGATGTCAAGAGGGTTAATCGCTTAAAAACATTTTGAAATTAAAATCACTTTTCAAATTACCCATGTTGTTTAGTTATTTGTTTATTTATTTATTTGTATATTCATTTATTTATTTATTGTTGAATTTGTGTATATATTTGTTTTAATTAGCATAATCATTTTACAAATAGCATATACCAGGGTATGGGGGGGTTCATTTGTTGCATCAAAGATGCAAGGTAAATGTAGTCAAGCCCAGGTCATCTTAAGACCCTAGGAGGGGGCCCATTATGTAAGTTCCAAGTATTGTAGGGTAACTATCATTCGAGACCAATTAGGCCACCTTACTTAAGCTCATTATGACCAATGAAAGTGTTTTCTAAAAACAAGTGAGGTTACAGAACTTAAGGACTTTTTAAAACTCACCCTAATTACATATACTTCCCTCTAAACTTGAGTTAATATACTACCCTTAAGAAATTACAACCCTACTAATCGTTTAAGAATTTTTGCAAACAAGTTTTTGAAAATTACAATCGGGTTGTAACATAAGGAGTAATATATTAACCCAAAATTACCCTAACATTTGCATATTTCTACGATTTGTTTTTCTTTCATTACATTGATGACTGGATCTTATCAATGAAATGTGTAGACTTAAGATGTTAAACAACTAAGCAAGTGATCAAGTGAGCAATAGGCCATTGGACACTTCTAAGTTTCGTGAGCATGTGTTGAGAGATGAAATTGCGTATTTGAAGGAAAAGCTTGAGTGTTCTAAAGCTTACATCTAGGCCTTAAGGTCCCTTTTGGCACAGGTCATTGGAGATACTTATGAGACGATAGAGGACCTCAAGGTCCGTATATGGGACTTAATGTAGGGTTTTTTCTTTTTTCAAATTCAAAGCTTAGAATAAACATCAATTTCTTGAGAGACTAGTGAAGCACTACCAAGTTTTCCAAATCAATCAAATTCTAAGATTGCTAGTGCCTAAGAGATGCTCTTACCTAGGTTAGTGAGCCTAGTGAGGTATTACCAAGTTTTCCAAATTGATCAAATTTGAAGATAGCTAGTCATCCCACCTTGGTTAGTCAACTCAAAGAAGCACTACCAGGTTTTCTAGATCAATTAAATTTTAGGGTTATGAGTCCCTAAGAGGTGCTCCCGCCTAGGTTAGTTAGCCTAGTTAGGCACTACTAGGTTTTCTTGATTGATTAAATTTTATGGTGGTTAGTCCTCGAGAAACACTCCCGCTTAGGTTAGTCAGCTTAATGGAGTGCAATCAGGTTTTCCAGATCGATTCAATTCTAAGGTTATTAGTTCCTAAGAGATACTCTTGCCTTGCTTAGTCAACACTTTGGGGTATGACTAAATTTTCTTATCTCAATTTAGGGTCTTAGTAAGCTCTATGAGCGCTTTACCTGCTTTGATTAGTTAGCTTATTAGGGCACGATCAAGTTTCTTCTATCAGTTTAGGGTCTTAGCTAGCATTAGGAGTGCTTTATATTCCTTGGTTAGTTAACTCATTAGGGCACAACTAAGTTTTCTCATTCCATTTTAGGGTCTTGGTTAGCTCTAAGAGTGTTTCACCTATCTCATCTCGATTCGCCAACTCATAAGAGCATGACCAAACTTTAATTCTTCTTTCCACCTTTCGGTTACCTCTTAGCGCGCTACCCTTCTCTTTACCAAATCCCTAATGTATTAGGCTTGAGAAAGCTAGCTAACTGTAGTACTTCTTAAGATAAAATCTACCCTTAGGGCAAAAAAAGTGTCTCTTTTGTCTTTGTGGTAAAGTTTTGCTCAAACTTTACCATAAAGAGGGATAATTGTAGACACCTAATTTTTGCTCATTTTTATTTTTCAAAATATGTTACAGAGTCTTAAATTAGAAAAAAATACAAAAAAATAAAAAGTTAGAGAAAACCACAAAAAATAAGAGATTTAGGAAAAAATACAAAAAATAGAAAAATAAGAAAACCAAAAAATATAAAGTTTAGGAAAATACCAAAAAATAGGAAAAAAAGGAAAAAGCACAAAAAATAAGAAATTTGGAAAAAATACAAAAAATGGAAAAATTTAGAAAAATATATAAGAAATTTGAAAAGTCACAAAAAAATAGAAAAAAATTAAAAAAATAGGGGATTTAGAAAATAATCTTTTTTTTTTTTTTTTTTAGTTTGAATAGAATAGACTTTTTAATAATAGATTGTTAGACTTAGGCTTAGATTTGAATTTAACTTACGTTGACTTGATTCATATGTGTAATTTAGACAAGGCATAGGCCAACGTTATAATGGATAAACTTATAGACATAACTTTAGGGTTAAGTTTGAGGTCTTGGGTTCAAGTCTTAAAATAGGTAGAGAATGCCTTTTATTTTTTTTTTTTTTTACATGCTGCCATATGTCAAAGAATTACTAGGCCACATGTTTGCTCGTGGCACGTGACACTCTATGATTCACTTAGACAACAAATTTTCCTTCCTCCATTTTCTTCTCCCCTTTCCTTTTCTTCCCTTCACTTTCTTTTCCAATAAACAAATAAATAAAAAAAAAAAAGAGAGGAGGAGAAACGAAAATAGTATAGGGGATTGGTTCGAAAAAACAAACATACACATGGTCAAGAATTCATTTAGAAAAAAAAAAAAATAGAGTACAACATACGGGGTGGGTGGGGGGACCCACTTTGGACACTAACAGATCCCTCTCTCTCAACCATTCTCTCTCTCTCTCTCTCTCCCCCATAGAGATCACTGCCTCTCGATACCCTCTCTTCACCAAACCACCAAGTCCACACCTACATAGCAGTTCTAAACCCTCATCTCTAATTCATCGCACGTAGCCATAGTCACCTCTACTACCATACATGACCTAACACCCCACTCTCCCCTTCGATCCAAACCCACTCCCTCTCTCTCTCACTTCTTGATTGCTCTCCCCCTCACTGGATCGACTATTCTTAAAGCCTCAACCAACCTCATCTGACCATTACCAGCAACCACCGTATCCCATCTCCCTCACTTGTAGGCATAATTGAAGCACATACTACCATCCCCTAATTACTTTCTCTCTCAATCGTCCTCTCTCATCTCACCACTTCAGCTACATGCCATACGAAACATCGTATCAAAACTGAACCCCCATTACAACATGGTCACCTCAAATCACTGAAACCATTCGACCCATGCCCAAACACCAAACCACCCTCGGTAACCACTCAGTTACGCAACACACTCAAATCCTCGATACTACAGTGATGTCCCCTATTAGCCAAACACCCCATGACTATGAACTACAATGACAATGACTCGGGTGCTCTCTCACCACACATAACATATTCCTCACCACAGCCACAACCCAACACTACCACCAATGTCACCGACACTAACCAAACGACTGATTTAGGCCGAGGCGTCCATCTTATACCTACTAAGTTTAATAAAATACCCACAAAAGTGGGTTTACCTACTTTAGAAGACAATCAAAAAACACCCCTTGCCGCCCCTGTCGATTGCTATTGTTGCATACGTGTGGGTCACGTACTGACTCATTGGAGCTCCAAGTCTAACTCGATTACCTGATCCAGTTAACCCGAATCGAAGCCCTAATCCAACCCGTATGCCTATTTGATGTAGTTGGTCCAACTATTTTTATCCCTTTATTTTTATTTTTTTTATTTTATCATTTTTTATTTACTTATTTATTTCATGCAATTGTAATTATATATAATAAAAAAGAAGAGAAAAAGAAAAAAGAAAAAAAAGGAGAAAAACCGAAAAAAGGAAAAAAAAAATGAATAGTTTAGTTTTATTTATTTATTTATTTTAAGCATAATAAAAATAGATGAAATAATAAATAAATAATAATAATCAAATAAAAAATTAATGAAAATCTTTTTCATTACTTAGAAAGTCAACTTTTCAAAAATAAATAAAAATAATTGGACTATCTCCAAATTAGGACCACTTTAGAGTTTTCAAAATTAAAATTCAATTTAGGACCCTTCAGGAATTTTTTTCAAATAAATTAAAATGGGTGAAAATGTAAACCTAGCATTTTTTTCAAAATTAAAATCAATTAATCCGCTTTATTTTTAGTAAATGAATTATGGAATCTGATCTTGAATAGCGGTTACATAGGCACCTGTATTTAAGTACCGGATGACTTAAAATATGGAAGTTTTATGTTTTATTTATTTCTTTTTTCCATTTTTAGATATTTGTGTAAATTGATTAATTTAGTTACATGTATCATAATTAACTGTTTTAGAAATTAAAAATGGTATATTTGAAAAGCAAAGTTAAATTTGGGAAGTTAAAAAGTAATACCTATTTACGGTTTAATAAATTAACCCTCAGATCTAGAACTTTGGTTTTCAAAAAATCATTTTATAAATTAGTTTTTTAATTGATAGATTGATAGCTAAGTTATAACCAATCTACCTAATTGGTTATAACTTAACTTTTTTTACAAACCCTGGTCGAGTAGTGACTCCAAAACCTTTTCAAAATTGAGAAAAACGTTTTTTTTTAAACCCTAGTCAAGGATTAGTATTAAACGAATAGGGTTTAGTATCGATCGGTTTAAAGAAAACCTAATTTTATAAAAGAACCGGGAAGGTAAAAAACCAGGCTCGATAAAGGGTAAGGAATCAAACCAATAAGAAGCTAGGTCTTTCTTAGATGGGAATAAGATTGCGATTCCCCAATAAGGTTAAGATCAGATATGGGTTAGACTTGGAGTGAGTACTCGGGTCACTAAGCAGGTTGCGAGTAAGGGGTATACTATAACTCACCTTCTCAGCATATTCTTGAAACTTTTTCTTAACTTTTAGTGCATGGCGATGGTTTATTATGCCATCCTTGAATTAGGGATAAGGTGAAGCCTTTATTTAACCCTTCACTCAACGTCATGAACCTATATCCAAATCTCTTTTTATTCAACTTAATAAATCTTAGTGGAAATCTTTACAACAATGAGCTATACTCAGAGTATCACAATTATACAATTTTATACATGATTTCATTAGAAAGCCAACTTATTACATTTACAATCTCTATATTGAAATCCATATGTAACACATTGATACTTTTTAAAGTGCCACTTCCTAGAACTTAACTCAAATCCTACAATTACTCGATCCTTCTCAAGATAAACTATTCCACCAAGTGCTCTAAAGTGTTCTCACTTATGTAGTATTATGTGTTGTTCTAAACTTCTTCCTTGACCTAAGGATAAGACTTATCCCCTCATCTTACTATAAGTTGAGTAAGAGTGAATAACAAACAATAATATAAACAATATTGCATCATAAACATATAAGCAACCCATCAATTCAATCACAACATTCTTCAATCTAACCAAGCAATGTAAATATAACATAGGCATGCTATGTAGAGTACATGATATGCATCGGTGCTAGTATCTTAGCTTAGCCCTACCCCAAGCCCAAGCCTAAGCCATCTAGTTAGTGACACTTCAGGCATCTGGATAACTTATCTAAGAACCAAGAAAAGAACATAACCTAGTGAAAGTTGTGCAATTTCTATATGCTCAAAAACCAGTTTTTATAAACCGCCTATTTGCTTTACAAAACCAAGCTTTTAGAAGCTAAACTGTTTGCTAACAAAACTCAGGTTTTCAAAATAAAACTAAGCCAAGTGAAATCCTCATTTTAGAAACTTAACCCTTAAGCATTTTTTTTTTTGTGCCATGCCATGAATGCAATAACTACATTCTAAGGAAAACCAAGCAATATTAAGCAATTACTAAGCAAATACCAAGAAAGTTTACTCATCTATTTATTAGCTAAGCTTCTTGCTTCACTTCATTTACATTTCCATCTCTAAAGCCTTGTTATCAAGTTCATTTAAGTGAACACTGTAAGAATTATGGTTAGTAGGTAGTACCTAACTTCTTGTTTAGGTTAATGTAGATCTTAATCAACAAACATAACCAAGTGACAGCATAAGTAAAAATCATCCAAATCAGTAGGTAAGCATGATTCATTCATCAACATGTACCAAAGAGGTCATGAATCATTTCAAATCTCATCAATCGACATATCATACTTGTACATAACTCAATCAAGACAATCATATCTAAGCAAGTTAGAAAGTAACATGAGTAGATATAAATGTGCTTGAAGCACACCAGTATCTATTTAACTAGAATTGTTGCTAACTTAAAGCCTATGCTTCATCGCAAAGTTCTTCTCTATTTAGTTTACCTAGAGAGCATATATGCAAGAGTTACTCATAAGTTGGATACAAATTAATTCAAGAAGTTACTTACAGCTATGATTCTAGGTACTTTTTGACTTAACTTTTGATTTACTTCTTAACTCACTTTTTGATTTACTTTCAAAGCTAACTCTAATATATAACTCTAGCCTAGAAATTTTTTACTAAACTTCTAAAGTAGATTCAACATAATGTTCTAATCGAGAAATCCTCTAAATCAGCTTCTAAATACTAATCCAATATAAAGTTTTAACTAACTAAGGTTCTAACTTACTTTCTAAATTAAGTTCTAAGTCTATTGTTTTACTACCCATATCATTGAATCACTTATTTTCGACACCAATTTTGTAATGTTTATACTCCACCAAATTAGTTCATTATTCCAAATCACATTCACATCAATGTTGTAACACATGTACATCCAATTACTCTAGAAAACACTACTCTAGTGCACTTTTAACTCATTGGTCCATGAAACATCGAAATTACTAAAAATCAAACTTCTTAGTTTTTCACCAATCTTATCATAGAATCAAATATAGACCCTTTCAGGAATTTGTATACCAAAATTGGGTTAAAACTACATCATTTACTATTTTTAAAATTTAATGCAATATTCATTTTTAAGCTTGATTTCTTAAGGAACTCATATAGTAGCTTTAAATTTCAAGAATTTGGTTTTGTTTTTGGATTTTACATGAAAAATTACCCAAGAAAACCAAGAATGATAACTATTGGACTTCATTTACTATTTTTAGAATATCAAAGAAGAATTAGGGAAAATTGAGCCTTCACCAGCATTCGTATTTTCTAACCACCATCAGGAGTGCTTGTAATGCCCAAAAGGGGATTTGATAGTTTTGCCTAAAATCTTTGTATAATGTGTGCACTCATGATATAAAGACTACCTTGCAAGTTAGAGCTTCCAAGACTAACTAATAAGTTTCTAATCGTACTTAAGCTTTTTACTTGCATCTACATAACTATATATGTAATTATAAGTGACCTAACAATCCATGATCCACCAAAATTGTAGAGATTAGGAATCACCTTCCAAATAATAAGAAAGGGTATCTAAATTCCAACAATTACAAAGCCAGTAGATATTCTAAAAGTTTAATTTGACTATTCTACTTGCTTTTCTAAACTTATCCTACTACTTTCTTGACCAATGGAGCACTTTACACTCAAATCCCAACCTAATCCTAGTTGCATAAGACTTGCAAAAGAAACTATTGGGGGATATTCTATATCTAGCTTAGTGAGTAACCTTCTTACCTTATTGACAAACAATTACAAGAACGTTAATTAAATAAGCATATGAATGCAAATACTGTATATAACTTGTTGGGGATTGTGTAAGGAATGGATTTATGGCAAATGTATCCTAGGTTTGTTAAGTGCTTTGGTATGTTAAGAGCCAAGTCTGTTTATCTAATTGCAATACATAATAGACCCAAATTATTGGACATAGCTTAGCCTCAAGTAGAGGGTAGCACTTCTTAGAGCTACTTAGTTCCTAAAGGTATCAAGGCAAGAGCATATCGTACGAATTTATCGTATGATAGTAATAATAATGCATCACATAATAATCAAAATGGATCAATAGAACATGATCTCCTACTCTATTACATAGTACTGATACCCTATCTATTAATGCAATAAAATGCAATGCATGTCCAGTTCATTTAAAGGTTAGATAATTATTAGTTTAGTTTATAGGTGATCAGCCAATATATAGCAGACACTCTAGATTCCTAATAGCCAATGTAATAGCCAATCTTGGTTCCAATATATTATGGTGTCTTATCAAGCAATTGCCTCCAAATATAAGCACATGCAAGAATTTCCAATCCCTAAGCACATCAATTTTCATTATATACATATGATTTAACAATGCTCTATACTATAAGCAAATACAAGATAAGAAAAAGATTAGGGTACTTACTTAGCCATGGCATCTAACAATCTTAATAATCATAGTTCGAGTTGATCTCTAGGTCTAAGTCACTTAAAGAGTGTAATGATAGCAAATAAGACTCTTATTCTATACTTTCTATTAACTTATCTCATCATATTTCCCTATTTTTCTTGTCTTCGTATTTTGACCATAGCTTTTTCATTTTAAATCCAATTTTAGTGATCTTATAGTCAATTTTCATCATTTTTGGGTGTTTTATCATATGTTGGGGTCCATTTGGTCAAATTGGAATCTCAACTTTATGGATTGGGTCAAACAATTTTGTTGGTCAAAGGTTTGTGTTTGACTCTTGTGGGGGTTACGATTTAGTTTTGGACTTTGGGCTTCATTTTGGGTTTAGACCTTACACTTAGGCTTTTAAGATTTTACTTAAGTGTTTCTAAGATAAATTTTTTGTTCAATGTCTAAAACTTTTAATTTGGGCTTTTATTTAACTCTTGTAGATCTAAATGGGCTCTCTTTTCTAGTTTTAGGTCTTATTTTAAGGGGCTTTTTAGGGGAATGGCTTTAATGAGCATTTGGACTTAATGGGCCTTTAATATAATATTATATAAGTCCATTAAAATAGGGGTTAGCTATGGTCTTATGGTTTTTGGGTCTTATTTTAAGTCTTTTAGGGGGTTTTAGGCCTAATTCACTACTTGAGGTCTTACGCCCTATCCTATTTGTTATTTAAGGTCTAAGCTCATTAAAAGCCTTAAGATAAGTCCATTTTCTCCTATGCTTGAGATATGGACTTGTTCATCTATTGGGCTTCTAATCTTACTTCGAAAACCTTAATCACTAACTAAGCTAATTTAGGCCCTTAACCTAAAACTTCCTAACTAAACTTATTCATTTAGCCCTCAATCCACCACAAACCTATTAAATAATCCATTTTTAATAGGGTTTTAGATCTAGTATATGTCAATTGTTGAGCCTCTAATCAAGTTCCTAAAGCCCAAATCACATTTTAAGCCTATTTTGGCTTCTAAGTCATTGGTACCATACTAAACTTTGTTAATTAAGTCATAAATCTTATTTAACACTAACTAATCATGTTGTTAAGATAGTAAGTTAAAAGTTATAGCTCATTATGCCTCCTAGAAGTGACATCCAAGGAGTTTAATGGGGTGGCTTATCATGTTTTTATGGAAAGTGTACCCTAGTGTATTTATATCTTAGCTATGTCACATATTACACTGCATTTGATTCGAGATTATCATGAAACTTCAAAATAAGATGGCGAAATACATTAGGGTAGGGGCAACATCCTTAGTACTTAGGGTTTCATAGAGTTTTCCCAACTTCTTTTCAAGTTATCTACATGGAACTATCTACTATACTTCTAAAATGCAAATAACGAACTAGTTAAGTATATGAACGAATGTATAATTGTATGGCTCTAAAATATCATGTACATGATTACAACATGTTTAGCTAATATTTCTAATCCTAAATCTTAAGATAGCATGAGTAAAACTAGTATAGATAGGAAACTTAAGTTGCGTAATTTTTACTTAAGCTATCCTATACAAGTTCCAACTTTTTGCTCAAAAACGAAATTGAAACATGTGCTTTTAGATTCAAGTGTTTTTTAGCAAGAAAGTAGACAGTGTTGGTTCAACTGGTGGCAGTCGTTTGTGATTTACAATTGTATGGTGATGGTAAGGTCTCCTATCGTTGATGTGCATAGGGAGATTCGAGAGTGCTTCTTGGTTGTCCTTACTTATTCATTTAATTTTTTTTTTTTTTTTAGGTTTTTAGAGAATGTTTCCTAAGGATTTCTAAGAAAGAAGAGTGAAGTTAAATGAGAGTTTTAATGGGGTGAAATGGCTGATCACGAAGTTAGGATAAGGGGGATAGAGGTGGTTATTTTAGGCTGTGGTTACATGTTCCCCTTTTGTACTGTTGTACCTCATTTACTTTTTACCAAATTGGAGAGGATCTTGTCTCCTAAAGGACAAGTGTTCTTTGATTTTCCAACTAATCATTCTTATCCGCTTATTAAATAAGATGTAGTGAGGTTCGTCATATGATTAACGTGTCATTAGATAATTTATCATATCTTATCATTCCAATTGAGTTTATTAACTCATATTATTTAATTTCTTAGGGTTTCTAAGCATTTGGGACCATTTATAGTTATTGGATTCACATACATAGTCAGTACTTAGGGTTTTTAAACGATTAGTGAAATTGATTATATTTAGCGAGTGATTTTGCTATCCTTTTATGGTTGCTTAGTCATATCAGGGTTTTTAGTCATTAAATTTAGGCTCTAATAGATCTACTAGGATTCTATAGTCATTTTAAGATTCCCTGCATATTAGGGTTTTTGTGGTTTTATGCGTACAATTAAGGCTTTAGGGTTTTACTTTCTTTAGGGATTTTTAACTTATTATTTAGGGTTCATGACCTATTATTCATGCCTTGTTTGTTTTATTTAGAGCTTTTATCATTATATCTTTAGCGGTTTTAGGAATTATTGATTTACTCTTATATCTACTATAAGTTTGGATCCAAAAGTTTGTGAGGTTTACATTGTCTCCCTAAGTACAATGTTGGCATTATTAAGAAGATATTTTCATATATTACTTTGGTTTCATATGATCAATCACTCTTAAGTCATAGTTAAGTATGATGTAAAACCTAATTAGTGTATTAAGGTTTAATTTAGGTAATGTTTGGTTGCAAGGATCAGATAAGGTAAGGAAAATTGGACATGACAAGTCTAAAGAGAACTAGATAACATAAACTTATTGTATAATATTTGGTTTGTATAGTACTGAACACTAAATTTTGTGCTATCCCTTATTTTGTATGCACAAGTATAGGACTCATTATAGTATTTTGACAATTATACCCTCAATATTATATAATATATATTTTAATTATATTTTTATATTATTTGAAATATGATTTAAACAGATTATTAAATTCATAAAATTGAACATATTACATAAAATATTAAATAAAAATCTATAGATTTGCTATCTAATAAAAAATTAATTATTTATATTGTAAAATAAATAATTTTTTACAATATTCAATAAAAATAATATTAACTGACTTAATATTATAATAACCTAATACATACCATAATGCAATAACAATTCAATAAATTATAATAATTTTCCTATGATTTAATGGCTATAATATTAATTAATAATTAAACCAATATTCCTAATATAACAATTATAAATATTGCTAATTACAATATGATGCAAATGATCCAAATGTCTTTCAAAATCTTCCAAAAACAAAAGTCCATTCTCTAGTCAATTTTCTTATAATACATGTAACCAACAACTACTAATTAATCAAAAAGTTCAAGTGTCTTGCAAAATCTACGAACTACCATCATCTAATCAGTTTGCCTACAAAACATGTAACCAACAACTACTAATTAACCAAAAGGTCTAAGTGTCTTTCAAAATCAACCAACTAGATTCTTAACAAAAGCAAGCCTCTACTCTTCTTGGAGTCTCCAAAAAAATTTCTCATATTATGGATTTTTAGCAATTTTCATTAAAACATCCAACTCTTCATTTGCAAATAATCCTAAAGCATACAATTCTTCAACAATATCCACCCTTAAAGGGTTAGCAATTTTTCCTACCAGTAAAGTGAAAACACTTTTGGCATTAGTCATAATCTTCTCAAATGTAATCTAAGTTTCCTAATTTGAATTACTTGTACACTTAATTAAGGCTTCAAGTGTCAAATTAAGTTAGTTAAGCTCATTAAGTCACCTTGCCTAATTAGTTTAAGCGATTGGGACTAATTACTACTACTTAATTACATTTTAGAAAGTAAATTAGGATTTAAGTGCAATTAAGCAATTAGTTTACAGTTAGCGAATGATTTTACTATTTAATTAGAGTTTGATAGTTATATTAGGGTTTTAGACATTAGATTGGGGTTTTAGAATTATTTTAAAGGTTTGTATATATTAGGGTTTGACAATTTGAAGGTTTATTTAGGAGTTTTAGTATTTGTTTTAGGGTTTCAAAATCAATGTTAGGATTGTTTATGTCAATATTTATTTTTGGCTTAATTTATCCCTTATTAATTTTAGGGAATTCTCATGGACTTTGACTATTCGTCTCTTTCCTGTTAGGGTTTGGGATTGGTTTTCTTAAATTATGTTAATATTAGTGTTAACATTAGTTATTGGCATTTGTTTACAGGATTTTAAGGCTTTGAGTGTAGGGATCGAACTAGGGTTANGTACTTAGGGTTTCATAGAGTTTTCCCAACTTCTTTTCAAGTTATCTACATGGAACTATCTACTATACTTCTAAAATGCAAATAACGAACTAGTTAAGTATATGAACGAATGTATAATTGTATGGCTCTAAAATATCATGTACATGATTACAACATGTTTAGCTAATATTTCTAATCCTAAATCTTAAGATAGCATGAGTAAAACTAGTATAGATAGGAAACTTAAGTTGCGTAATTTTTACTTAAGCTATCCTATACAAGTTCCAACTTTTTGCTCAAAAACGAAATTGAAACATGTGCTTTTAGATTCAAGTGTTTTTTAGCAAGAAAGTAGACAGTGTTGGTTCAACTGGTGGCAGTCGTTTGTGATTTACAATTGTATGGTGATGGTAAGGTCTCCTATCGTTGATGTGCATAGGGAGATTCGAGAGTGCTTCTTGGTTGTCCTTACTTATTCATTTAATTTTTTTTTTTTTTTTAGGTTTTTAGAGAATGTTTCCTAAGGATTTCTAAGAAAGAAGAGTGAAGTTAAATGAGAGTTTTAATGGGGTGAAATGGCTGATCACGAAGTTAGGATAAGGGGGATAGAGGTGGTTATTTTAGGCTGTGGTTACATGTTCCCCTTTTGTACTGTTGTACCTCATTTACTTTTTACCAAATTGGAGAGGATCTTGTCTCCTAAAGGACAAGTGTTCTTTGATTTTCCAACTAATCATTCTTATCCGCTTATTAAATAAGATGTAGTGAGGTTCGTCATATGATTAACGTGTCATTAGATAATTTATCATATCTTATCATTCCAATTGAGTTTATTAACTCATATTATTTAATTTCTTAGGGTTTCTAAGCATTTGGGACCATTTATAGTTATTGGATTCACATACATAGTCAGTACTTAGGGTTTTTAAACGATTAGTGAAATTGATTATATTTAGCGAGTGATTTTGCTATCCTTTTATGGTTGCTTAGTCATATCAGGGTTTTTAGTCATTAAATTTAGGCTCTAATAGATCTACTAGGATTCTATAGTCATTTTAAGATTCCCTGCATATTAGGGTTTTTGTGGTTTTATGCGTACAATTAAGGCTTTAGGGTTTTACTTTCTTTAGGGATTTTTAACTTATTATTTAGGGTTCATGACCTATTATTCATGCCTTGTTTGTTTTATTTAGAGCTTTTATCATTATATCTTTAGCGGTTTTAGGAATTATTGATTTACTCTTATATCTACTATAAGTTTGGATCCAAAAGTTTGTGAGGTTTACATTGTCTCCCTAAGTACAATGTTGGCATTATTAAGAAGATATTTTCATATATTACTTTGGTTTCATATGATCAATCACTCTTAAGTCATAGTTAAGTATGATGTAAAACCTAATTAGTGTATTAAGGTTTAATTTAGGTAATGTTTGGTTGCAAGGATCAGATAAGGTAAGGAAAATTGGACATGACAAGTCTAAAGAGAACTAGATAACATAAACTTATTGTATAATATTTGGTTTGTATAGTACTGAACACTAAATTTTGTGCTATCCCTTATTTTGTATGCACAAGTATAGGACTCATTATAGTATTTTGACAATTATACCCTCAATATTATATAATATATATTTTAATTATATTTTTATATTATTTGAAATATGATTTAAACAGATTATTAAATTCATAAAATTGAACATATTACATAAAATATTAAATAAAAATCTATAGATTTGCTATCTAATAAAAAATTAATTATTTATATTGTAAAATAAATAATTTTTTACAATATTCAATAAAAATAATATTAACTGACTTAATATTATAATAACCTAATACATACCATAATGCAATAACAATTCAATAAATTATAATAATTTTCCTATGATTTAATGGCTATAATATTAATTAATAATTAAACCAATATTCCTAATATAACAATTATAAATATTGCTAATTACAATATGATGCAAATGATCCAAATGTCTTTCAAAATCTTCCAAAAACAAAAGTCCATTCTCTAGTCAATTTTCTTATAATACATGTAACCAACAACTACTAATTAATCAAAAAGTTCAAGTGTCTTGCAAAATCTACGAACTACCATCATCTAATCAGTTTGCCTACAAAACATGTAACCAACAACTACTAATTAACCAAAAGGTCTAAGTGTCTTTCAAAATCAACCAACTAGATTCTTAACAAAAGCAAGCCTCTACTCTTCTTGGAGTCTCCAAAAAAATTTCTCATATTATGGATTTTTAGCAATTTTCATTAAAACATCCAACTCTTCATTTGCAAATAATCCTAAAGCATACAATTCTTCAACAATATCCACCCTTAAAGGGTTAGCAATTTTTCCTACCAGTAAAGTGAAAACACTTTTGGCATTAGTCATAATCTTCTCAAATGTAATCTAAGTTTCCTAATTTGAATTACTTGTACACTTAATTAAGGCTTCAAGTGTCAAATTAAGTTAGTTAAGCTCATTAAGTCACCTTGCCTAATTAGTTTAAGCGATTGGGACTAATTACTACTACTTAATTACATTTTAGAAAGTAAATTAGGATTTAAGTGCAATTAAGCAATTAGTTTACAGTTAGCGAATGATTTTACTATTTAATTAGAGTTTGATAGTTATATTAGGGTTTTAGACATTAGATTGGGGTTTTAGAATTATTTTAAAGGTTTGTATATATTAGGGTTTGACAATTTGAAGGTTTATTTAGGAGTTTTAGTATTTGTTTTAGGGTTTCAAAATCAATGTTAGGATTGTTTATGTCAATATTTATTTTTGGCTTAATTTATCCCTTATTAATTTTAGGGAATTCTCATGGACTTTGACTATTCGTCTCTTTCCTGTTAGGGTTTGGGATTGGTTTTCTTAAATTATGTTAATATTAGTGTTAACATTAGTTATTGGCATTTGTTTACAGGATTTTAAGGCTTTGAGTGTAGGGATCGAACTAGGGTTAAGGCTACCATTTAGAGTTTTAGGAGTTTGAGTTAAGGTTTTTAAGTGTAGTTTTTCAAGGTTAGTTATCTTACCAACACTAGGGGAATCTTTCATGAAATCTTATTAACTTTAAATTGCCTATTTAGAAAATTTGTAGGGTTTACAATGGTAGCTATGTTGGAAAGGTTAGAGGCGAGGTGTTCCTTTAGCCTATGGTAGTGATTGTATGTCAGGTTGCTTCAAATCCTCCAAACCCTATGTCTTAAAATTCTTTCCAATTTCCATATTTCTTCATGATTTTTCCTTAAATGTTGTTTGCCTATTCCATATTTCACCAAAGTTTTTTATGCCTAGAAATGAAGAATGGAAAGCTTTATGTAAGTGATGGAGTTAGTGAATGCATGGACAACTACATTTGTAAAGTTCTTAATTTTTACCTTAATTTTGTTAATGTCACAAATGTCCAAAATTAATATTTTATTCTTTACTACTTTACTTATTGTCCACTTGCCAACAAACCTGATTTGCCTCCATCTTATCAATTTTATCATTATTAGACAACAATTATTAATCCTTTAGCTATCATAGAAATTTATATATATTATATATCTAAAGTTTATATTTCATGAGTATATATAAATATATATATTTTACACATTAAATGTATCTATGATGTACATACTTATTTTCTAAATATTATTTAATGCCATTTACAAATTTTAATGTTCATATAAAATATCGCTAAATGCTTGTTAATTATTAGAGCTTAGTTTATATGTTTCTGATAAATAATGATTAACATATGTATAGCTAGCTCTTAGCTATAAGCAGGAAAATTGCTTACTTTCTAACTACATCTCCTAAATCCCATCTTTAGATAAAATATTGCTCTAACTTTATATGAGTTACTCAAAGAATGGGGTCTCACATGCACAGTAGCTTCTAGGATGTGTGATGGGCATCTCCTATCACAAATTTCAATGAGAAAAGTGATTTTTGTTAGATTATTGTTGGTGAAAGTTTGTTTAGATACAATGCCGTCAACTTTGTTGGTAGTTTAGGTGGTTTTAAGAGTTAGTAGGGATGGTGGTCTTAGAGTGATGAGTATGGTAGTTGCTAAAGTTGAAAAGGAGATAGGGTATTAAGTTTTTGGGGGTAGTAAGTTCAACGATATAGTTAGTTTAGTCGAAGAACTAGTGCTTACTAGTGTTTGGAGAGGTGGTTGCCACTATTGAAACCTAGGTATTTGGTTGGAGAGCTAATGACCATAAGAGGGCTGCTATTGTTCAAGCTACAGAGATTATAGCTTAAGCAAGCTTGATATATAGTTGGTTTTGCTCGAGCTACTTCGAGGTTAAGAAAATTTTAGACATAATGTCGAGCTTACGACCTAGAGAGAGAGAGAGAGAGAGAGTAGCATGTGTATGTTTTAAGTTTGTTGAAGTGAGAACTGATGATTAGAATGAACAATTGAGGGTCTTATTGATAGCTTTCTCAGTTTAAATAAGCTTAGAAATCTCATAAATGGTGAAATCTACCATTGAAGCTCCTTAATGGGTTTTTGATCGATTTAATTTGAAATCACTTGGATTCCACTTAATTCAATGAAAAAGAATAGTCAAATTGCATCCCTTATGATTCGATTTTACTCAATATATCATTTAGAAGCTCCTAAGAGGTTAAATCATGGTTACTTAATTCAGATTAAAATGAATGCATTTAATTTTTTTTTAATCTTCAAGTCTAGATTTGACCTAATAAAGGTTTGTTTTTAGTCATGTTCTTAGGTCTAATTTGAAGTATTCTAAGTCTTCTACATGATTTCATCATTAATTTGATAAAAGAAAAGGGGATAAAGAAGGCCACAAAGTGAGCTCGTCAAAGAAGAAATGCATGACAACAGATGGGAAAATTAAAAAAAACAAAAAGGAAGGAAAGTCCCATGTCAACTAATTAGAAGCTGATTCGTAGCATTGTGATGCAAAAATAAAAAGGGGGCAAAGTGCCTCTCATAAGGATCAAACCCCAAACTTTTAACAATGTATGCGTGTATTTTTCTATACTAGTTGTTAGCCCATTCCTTGTTCTTTTATGCAAACAATATATATATGAACTAAAAATAGCTTAAGCCAAATTTGAATTACTTGCTTCGAATTTCTAATTGTTTTTATTTTTTTGAATTTTCTATTTTCTTATATTTTTCAATTATGATCCTTTTTATTACCCTAAGATTATAGGAAGGTAAAAATAGGGTGTCTATGACCACTCTTTATGGTGTAGTTTTACCAAAACTTTACCATAAAGACAAATAGAGACACCATTTTCGACCCATATATATATGGAATTTTGGAAGTAAGGCTTTCAATTCTTGAAAAGGAAAAGGGATTTTTCCAAAAGATCACTTAATATTTAGAGGGGATTGAAAAATGATATAAGCAATTAATCTAGAGGGGGCGAAAAGGGTTGCTTGATGAGCTAATTCACCTTAAGAAGGGATTAAGCTCCTTTAGATGAGCTAACAATCCTAAAAGGGTAGATAGTACTTAAGACTATCCTAAGGCTCAAAGAGGGCTTTTTGACAAGTTAATTCACCTTATGAAGTGGTTAGACTCATTTGGACCAGCTAACAATCTTGGAGGGGTAGATAGTACTAAAGATTGTTCTAAGGGTCGGAGAGAGCTCCTTCATTAGCTAACTCACTCTATGAGGGGTTTAGGCTCCTTTAGATAGGCTCATAATCCTAAGAGGTATGGATAGTACTAAAGACTATCTTATGGGTTTGAAAGGGCTCCTTGACGAGCTAATTTGCTAAATGAAGGGGTTAGGCTCCTTTTGATTAGGTCACAATCCTAAAGGGTTGGATAGGACTAAAGACTATCTCAAGGGTTGGAGAGGGCCATTTGACGAGCTATTTCACCCTAAGAAGGGGTTAGGCTACTTTAGATGAGCTTACAATCCTAAAAGGGTATGTAGTATTAAAGACTATCCTAAGGGTCATAGAGGGCTCCTTGACAAGATAATTTTCCTTAAGAAGGGTTTAGAATCCTTTAGACGAGCTTATAATCCTAATGACTTATCTTAGCAAACTAATTGGGAAAAATCGAATGGGATGCAATTTCTTTGGAACTTTTGTTGAAGAGAAATCTAAATATATCCACTAGAGGGGACGATCTAAAGGGAGGAAAGCACCATCTTTAATGGATGAGAAAAACCAATTCTTTAAACCCTTTAGATTTTAACAACTCATCATCTTGGATTGATGAGCCTTTTGTTTTACCATCTTATTTTAATAGGTCTTTTGCTCTTTGATTAGACTTTTAATTCTTTTAGGAATTGCGAGATTTCTTAAACAAAAACTTATTGACTAGAGAAATGAGTAGGAGTCATAGACAAGATTGACTTTAAGGATTGATTTGAACTTTCAAGGGGATTAAGCCCCTTATATTGGTTTTGAAGTAAGACTTGAGAGATATAATGAGCTTGAAAGCAAAATGAATGAATATTGTTGACTTGACATAGGCAACTAGTGTAAATTCGAAGAATTGAGCTACTAAGGCTACTTGCGCTTAGACATTAGGGACTAAGTCCTTTAAGTTGTCAAACTGGAAAAGAAGATCCTAAGATTGAATGTGTTTGATCTAAGCAATCTAACTAGTAGGACCAAAATGGGTGAACATGAGGAAAAGCAGTACTAGAAACTTTAGAGAAACATTTTTTTTCTCATTTTTCTTTTTTTTTTTCCTTGCAAATCTTTTAAGTGGGAAATTTTTGAAATTCGTAATCTAAGCCATAGTGGACTTGACACTTTGTTTGTTAATCTTTCCTATTCCCTAATATATAAGCTACTAAATTGTCATTTCAACATTTTAGCTGTTTCTACCCTATGAAGAAACAATCTGCCTATTGGATTCAATGGGCTACTTTTTACTTCTTTGAAGGAGCATCTATTGGTGGACTTTATTCTTTGTCTAACTGGGCTATAAAGATTCATTATTAGGAGTGCATTGGTTATTATCCTCAAATGGTGGCTTCTCAAAAGTAAAATTATTTTCTAGAGATTCTATTAGGTCAATATCAACTTGAAGACAGTCCAGCTCAAGTTTATTGCTTTGTCTCCTGACAACTCTCCTTTTTTTTTTTTCTTCCACCTCATGATTGCCCTTGAGAAAATTGAATCTTGATCCTTTTCTAATAGTTATTCATTTGCCCTATGAATAAGATGCCATTATGCTAGATAAAGAGTTTGCACAATTTTTGGTAGAAGCCTTCTCAAAACATTTTCTTAGCATGAGAAATGTGGCCTTAGTAAGAGGAACTTATACATTTAATGATTTAGATAAAGCTTTATAGTATACAACATTGAACAAGTCATGCTGCATGCAAGAAGCATAAGATGCTCCTTTAGGACACTTTTGTCTAGTAAACATTGAAAGGTGCTACATTGTTTAATCAAAAGGGATCTTGAGTATAGGGAAGTAAGAAATCAAGGACATAGATTTGGACTTTTAAGTAGTTGCATTAGGATCGGTCAAATGAACCCCCTAGAGTTATTTGGACTGGTTGCAACATACCATTAGGGAATGTAAAACTTGAAGGACATGGTAGAGGAATCAACTTTGAGTTTTCAAAATTTAGGAATGAACAATGACTTAGGAAAGGAAAAAGGAATTTTTTTTAAACAAATATCATCTTTCCAAATGGAAAAATTCTTTGATTGCTAATGGGGTGAAGGCCTTAAGAGACAAACTAAACTAATAAGGCTATTTGAACCTATCTTTTGTTTTTTTTTTTAAATTGAATATAATCGTACGGTTTAGTTCGTAAATTTTTTGAACCTAATTAAAATTGGTTTGCTTTGTTCGATCTATAGTTCAAACCTTTATGTCAAATTTCATTAAACATTTTTACCTCCAATAACATATTTTCCTTTTCATTAAACTTTCATATGTTTCTAGTTAATTTGTCATGCATCTATGATATGTAACAATACTTAGTAAGATGTTGGACAAGATTTTAACAAATATAACTTAATTGGACGAGGATAAGAGACTTTCTTCTAATGAACAATGATGAGGAGGTAGAAGTAAAGCTATCCATCTAAAAACAATACAAAAAGATAAAAAAGACACATCAAATATAGAAAAAGAGATGAGAGATACATAAAAACTCCTAAGGTCAAACCTTTGATTTGAAAATATATAAGAAAATGACAATTTAGAGAAAAGAAAATTTTCTAAACTTAGAATTTCAGATGGAGCTCACTCAACTTAATCTTAATAATTGACCCAAAAATGAGACAAAGAAGAACAAGATATGAAAACTTTGATAAAATTCATATAGATTGATTGAAAAATGTTTTTAAAAAGCATACAAAAACTATTGCATGAATTTTTTTTTATTTAACTAAACAATTTGGTTTGGTTTAAAATGGTTGGGTCCGATTCGCTTTCTTGTATCGAATCGTAAGCTGTTTATATATAACTGAACTAGACTGCAAACCAAATAGTTTACAAAAACATTGATTTTTCAGTTCATTTAGAATCACAATTCTATGTGTTTTTTGCTTAGCCCTAGTGAAACCTAGATGATCTAGAAGAGTCTTTAACAAACTAACCTAAGGTATTTAGAATTTGGTAACCGAGACCAACTTAGGAAGGAAGTTTCAAAGTGGATTGGAGAAAGGGATCTAAGGCTGACTCGAAAGGTTGTTACAAATTAAGTCCCTTGAGTTGATAAAACTATTGAAAGCAGGATTGCATCCCTTAACTTGTTCCTGAGTCAATGCTAACATCTTAGAAAAATGACGAGCATGGTCATTAAAGATTGCAAGAGAAAAAGATTTTTTGAATATGACATTGAGTTGCTAGTGGGAACATGAGTAGTATCAAGTATTTTCAAGGACTTGAAAATGGATTGCCTTAGAGGTTTTTGCAAGGTAAGTCCTTTTCTTCTCTTTTTGTCCCTCTTTCTTTTCCATTTTTCTTCTTTTTCTCTCCTTTTTTTCCTACTTTTCTGAAGGTTGTTAGCAAGTACAAATTCTTATTAAAACTCTTCCTTTTCTTGGTAACCATGTTATGGGGTCTACATTCCCCTCAATTCCTGAAGATGTTTCCTAATCTGATAGTACTAAGTGCTACCCTGGTTTGAATTTGAAGACACTACGAGCATGATGATTTTGATGATGGCAACCTTGTAGCCTAGAGTATATCTTTCCAATGGAAATGGCAACCTATTATCTATTTTGGTCAAAGTGGACTTCCTTACATACTCTCATTTTGATTTTTGCTCTCGACTACTATTTCAAAAATTATGGCCCAATTTGTTAATTATATGCCTTAATCTATCTATTAGGTCTTTTTTTGTTCAATTTTGTAAATAAGACATTTGGTTAAATAGTTTCAAAAAGAATCTATGCAAAGGGCCTATTTTGAAAAAAATTATTTATTCAACTTGAGTTTACAAGTTAAGAATCCCTAGGGAAGACTAGGAATGCACTTACCCTAGTCTCACATATAATTTTTATTTAAGATAAATTATTCACTCTTCTCATAAGAGCCCTTCTTCAATATGGGTCGAATTGTGGGTAGGAAGGACTTGTGTATTGGGACTTGTAATGTAATCCATAAGGGGTATTAGGGCTTTAGGTTTTTGGGATTGTTTGGGCTTTTTCTTTTTGGATTGGGGCAATTATTCTCTGTCTTTTTTCTTCTTCTTCTTCCTTCCTTTTGTTTTTCTTTTTCCCAACTTATATTTTTCTTTTTTTTTTCCAATTTATTTTGCCACATTCTTTTATTGTCTTCTTTCCTTCTCTCCCTAAAAGAGACTATATTTCTAAAGTGTTTAGATTGTGTGTATAGAGTTCTAGTGTGCTTTTCTTCACTTTAAAGAAAATAACCTATTAGAAATAAAAGCTATCTTTGGATTGGGGTTATTGAGGCAAGTAAAAACTAATGTTATCCTCTTCTCCTAATTAATGACCATGACGTCCAAATTATCCCATTATGGGATGGTTTTTGATAAGATTTAAAATTTTGAAAATATCTCCTCTAATAGGCTTAACGGGGTTGAAAAAGGATAATTATGTTTGGGATATTGAAAATGAAGCCAACTTCATTTTGACTAGCATATCAAATTCAAAATAAACCTTCTTTAAGGAATGAGTCTAAAATATTCTCACCCTAATGTAACTCAATTGTCAAAGTGTCTTAGAGGTTAATGTGTATGATGTGGATTGGCTCCTTTCATTCAAACCTTTTATAAATGAGTTATTGTTTCCTTAGATAAGAGTTTTGATCTACCCTTAGGTGGGGACTAACATTTCCCTTCAGTGTTACTTAGAACATGCCGCATTTCGAAAAAAACACTTTAAATTTAAGTTCAAAATTTCAAAGACTAGACATTGTTGGTGCCCTTCTCTTGTGTTTACCTACTTTGATTCAACTTATATGACCCTAGAGCATGCTGGCATAGAAGATAACCATTGCCTTAGGCTTATAGGTTAGATGCCTCTTGGTTTTTTAGTTTGTTTGCCCCTTTTTTGTGTTTAGGTGTAATTTTTTATGGTTAAATGGCTTAGGTAAAGGGATTTCAAATTGACTTGGGGTAAAACCAAGAATTAGGTTTTCTTCTATTCAAGATTGTTGCTGTGTCTAGTTTTAGGCCTTAAATGGAGTTTTGAGACTTAACTTTCTTGGTGGGCCCATATTTTGTAGCTACCTAGGCTAATCTTGTCATGACTCGAGGGGGCTAGTCGTGGTAGTCACCATATATCATACAAAGGATTGCATATTGAATTTCCTTATAATTGACGACCTTTTTATACGATACATAAGGCTACAGCTATTACTAACTATCAAAAGTGTGCAAGCTTAAGCAATATCATTTCATGATAAATAATAAAATTATAAAAACATAACACATGAAAAGTATACAAATAAAAAGTCTAAAACGTGTCTTAAGTTAAACTAGTATAACCATTACATATTTAGATCATGAACATTCAGAATTACTCTCTGATCACATCCAGCTCCCACACTGACCCCGTATAGAAAACTAACCTTGGGCATGCGATGGCCCGACTCTACAAAAAGATCGGCCTACAATAGAAGACTACAAGGGTATAAGCTAACTAGCTTAGTGAGATAATTTCTCTCAACCATACAGCAATTAAGTTCAACCAAATGAATGCATGACAAACAGTATGCCAAACAAATACATACAGGTGACTAGGTACTGCATGCAACTCAGATTTAATGCCTTTCGAAGTCAGGGTTGGAGATTCATTGGTACAGTTAGATCTGGATATCATATTAGAACTTATTTCATAATGAAACTTTGCGTTTCGTATTTAAAATGTAATGGTACATCCATTACCAACCTTATCAAAATGAGTTCTATATATGATTGTGAGTAGGTTCACACAACCCTCATTCACCCCTAAATGAAGGCTTCTAGACTCGACCCTTAATCAGGTGGTTGGCGCCTCCAATGCCTAATCATCTCACAAGCCGAGGTAAGGTTATATCGTACGTATGCGCCATACGAAATCAATAACAATCAATAATCAATCTACATATGGCCTCTCGTTACCTCCGTATAATGTGACTGTTGGAATTAGTTATGTAGTGCATGATTTATACATGATCCAAGTTAACTTTTTCTAGTTGAATAAAGTTAAGTCTTATTTATTCAGTGATCATTCCAAGTCACAAACAATCAATTCTAGTGAATCTACTATGCAACAAACATTATATTATTAAAATTTAAAGTAAATTCACCATTAACAACATTTATCAATCACAAGCATAACCCAACCCCATAGACATTCATTTATAAATCATAACTTATATTCACTAACTACAAGCACAAATAAGTATGGAATCATTAGGAAAAACACACTCAATCATGGCTAAGTCAGGGGTTGTAGTAGTTTGGTGGCAGCTTAGAGTTTATATCAAAATTACTTGAGAATAATAGAAATTTTGTAAGTTTAAGAATTTAAAGCTAACTAATGTTATAATTTGTAAGGTCTATTTTACCTAGTTATGTGAAATTGTTAATTCGAGCTTTTTATCGAATTGCGTGTAACTTTTTCGTTTTAGCTCAAATCATTATAAACTTATAGTCCATTTTGATCGTTTTCGAGCGTATTTTCGAGTAACGAGATCCGTTTTGGATGTTATGACTCATAATTTAAATTGTGATATAAAAATATCACAAAATTTACTTTTTAAGTTTAAAAATTATAAAATATTCATTTTCGCTTTTTCTTAATATATTTACAATGTAATAATTATTTAATCCATATATTTGATATTTTTATATTTTTTAGCATACTTTTCCTATTTTTGAGATTTTAGCTTTATTATAATAATAATTATTATTATTTTCATTATTATTTTTATTATTTCTTATTTTCTTATTATTTATATATTTCACGACTTATTCATATATATATATATACTTATAACATATTTGATAAATTTTATAATTTTATCCTTAAAAAATCCTTAATTTAAGATAATACATATATACCTACTCCTTACATAATTATAAATTCATTTTAGTTTTTTAGATATTATTATATTACATATATATTTTCAATATACTACATATATATACTATATGTTTACGCCATATGTATGTATATATATTTATTGAAAACAAACATACTCTAATGTACATATTTATTTTGTATTTATACATATAAGTTTTACATGTATACATAAATATAAATACATACATATATAACTATCATACAAATACCTATGCATGTTTTATGTATTC
>JAMXBB010000001.1:72510877-72531027 GCA_024138015.1 Lumnitzera littorea | reverse complement strand
TGTACATAAATATAAATACCAAATACATATATATAAATAATATACAAATACCTATTCATGTTTTATATATTCAATATATATATATTTACATAGTATTTGTCATAAAATATGTATACCGTATATTATACATGTATTATATGGTACATGCGGTATACCACAATATATACTCTATATTATATATAAATATGTCCTATATACATATATTACTACTTATAGAAATATACCACTACATATATACTATACATCTACATATTTATGTATATATATATATATATATATATATATATACGAAAATAATTATACATGAATACATATATACATAGTTTATGTGTATACATATATATATACTATAGTTATTTTGTAAAAATTCTTAATACTAATTATATGTATTCTTTTAAAAAAATACATAATACATAACCTTTTCGTATAATATACCTATATACATACATGCATACATACATAACCTTATACATACATATATAATTCAATCTAAGTATTTATGCATATATACATATACTAGCAATGTTGTATGTATAAAAGACCATACAAATACTATATTTATACATGTATATATTGTATAATATACATCTATACTAGAAAAAAAATAATTTACTTACTTATTAATTTTAATTTTTTCTTCCTCTTTTCTTCTTCTTTTTCTTCTTCTTTTCCTCACATTTTTGCTTCCAAAAATTTTTTTTTTGTTTTTGGTTTTTAGCTTGAAACGTTTCTTCCAAGATTTGTTTCTTCTCTTTATTTCTATGTGCAACACATAAAAAAAATAATAAGCTAAATCCTATCCTAATCTTTGCATTTATGTAGATGGGACAAGGTAATTATCTTCAATTTTTTTTCATTTATTTTACACTCAACACATGGCAATTTAATTTAGTCACATGGGTTGCTTGTGTTGATTTTTGTTTCTTGTTTTGCAGGACGTGGCAAATGGAGAAAAGAATAAAAGAGAGAAAAGAGAAAAAAAAGAAAAAGAAAGAGAAGGAAAATAAAAATTAATAATAAATATATGTAATTTTTTGAAACATATAAATTATAACAATGCTCATCATAAATTAATTTTGAAATTTTTGTGAAAATTTATCAATTTAATTGGTACCCGTTACAATTATAATTTTTACAAGTTATTGTAGCGATTTCATTAAAATTTCACGTGAATAGGTAATTTAGTCGAAAATTGCAATCAATTATAATTATATCACTATCGAGTAATATTTAACTATTTTATAGGTTTATATTTATAATTTTAGGGTTTCAAAGAAATTCAAAATCAATTTTGATTAATGGTATATAAGTCAGTTTTAAGGTTTTAGTATGCGATTTAGGGTTTCGATCAATTCCTAAAGTTTTGTTATCGATATTATATTTGATTTATTAAATTCCATAATTTTTTTTATTATTACTAGCCTTTCGACTTATTGTACAATTTAAGACACTCGGAATTGAATTAGGGTTCAATTACTGATTTCCTAGGGTTTATAAATGTTTTATGTTCATATTGTCTTATAAGGTAAAGGGTTTAGGTTAGGCCAAAGGTTAGGACTTATGTTTGGATTATCTTATTGAGTTACTCATGATGCTTTCCTTTCTACTTTAGGTTCTTGTATTTTATATTGAATCCAACAAGAATTTGCAATTTTTAGTAATTTCTTTTTTCCTCTTATCTCTCTCTCTCTCTCTTATTTACGGGAAAAAGAGAGGGGTAAATTCAAGAAACTAATAAAACATAAATATTTTTGTAAAGAGAAATAAGGGGAAAGGGAGGACGGGAAGGTGGGGATGAAAACTTTGTTCTATAGAAACCCAATGATAAAAACAAGGATAAAGGCTTTACTTGATTGAAGGACTTATTTACAAAGATGATGAATGTTAGGTGAAGACTTAGTAAGAATAAAAGGAAACAAGTTTTTGTTTTTTGTTATTATTTTGTTAACATGGAAGGACAAAGGAAAGAGGAGCCTAATGTTTATTCTTGTTTATTGTTCCATAAACTTTGACATTTATTCCATGCTCTTTTATTAAATTTCGAAAATTCTTAATCTAACTCTTGCAATTGATTTCTAAGATGCTCTAGCATCTATCGTGTTCCTTTAAGGACCTTTTTGAGCTGGGTTGATAAGGCTTGGTGGTGAGCTTCAAAACACTTAAGCTTCTCTTTCAAGTAGGCGATCTTAACTTCTAGCAACCATTTATGAATCCCAAAGATGTCTTATGGCCTATTGACTATTTGATTATTAACTTATTGATTACTTACCATGGGCTTATACAATTGATGGGTAACAATTATTAAATAAAAGAATGTACACAAAAATACATGGATGTTAGAACCATTTGGGTTAATACACCTTTTCTTTAAGTTGAAACCCCATTGATGATTCGGTGTTTATAAAGTACCCCTTAACTTTTACAAAAAAAAATTAATAAATATAATAAGAGTACGAAAAATAAGCAACAGGTATAACCATTAGATGCATTTTTAGGACATTGAATTATTAGTAGGGTCAAAACCACTACAATGGTGTATTAATTCATGGTTAAAGGAGATGTATGCAATTAAGATAAGTTCTATAGGTTTTTAAGCCCTATGGCCTCATACATTTTCGAAGAAACAATTCATTGGTCGCATCAATATTTAAGTGAGGTAGCTTAATTAACCTCAAATGGTAGTTACACCATAGCACCTAGAACCTAAACTAATGGTCCCTCATCTTAAGGTTCCTAAGATGGCCTAAGTTTGATTGATTTTACACATATTTTATGATGGGATATACATAATAACACAAATATGCTACATCGTTAACACAAATTTATAAAAAATAAAAAAAAATATTTACAAATGTAAAAATAACTGTGGTTAGTACAAATATATAATAATAAACAAAACACACATGAAAAATATAGCATGGGAAAGTTATCTAAAAGAAAGCAGAGCTTTCTAATTTTTTTTTTCCTTTTTTTTGTGTACTTCTAAAGCTTCTCTATGAGTACTGGACACTTATACTTAATATGCATATGTTTCTTTTACTTTTATCATACCAACTCCTTCTTCTCCTTTCTTTCTTTCTCCTCCTTTTTCTCTTCTTGTAATCTTTTCCTTCATCATATTTAGAACGATTAGAGGATGAGCTTTTACTAGAGAACTTCTTCTTACCTCTCTTCTTAAGCATCCTATTGAGTTTTCTAGTCAACAAGGTCATATCTTCATCATCATTATCTTCTAAATCATCTTCTAATTTAGACTTTGATTAGTCTTTTTAAGCTTTGAACACTATTGTCTTTAGGTTCAATTGTGTTCTTGAGATGTGACTCATAAGCCATTAGCTTCTTTATAAATTGACTCATTGTTAGCTTGAATAAGTTTTGAGCTTCTTCTATTATTGTCTTCTTAGTATCCCAAGACTTAAGCAAATATTTCAACACCTTTCAAACAAGATCAGATTCATCTATTCTTTTACCAACTAAATCTAATTCATTTGTTATAGTAGTAAACTAATTAAAGACAACATGCATTTTTTCTCTTGGTTGGAAATTTGAACAACTCATATTGTTGTAGTAGGGAATTGATGTGTATATCCTTGATTGTTGTTTCTCTTTTGCATGTCTCACTCAATGGTGTCTGTAATCCTTATAAACTTTTATACTAGACTTTAAATTGGATCCAAGTGCCCATGTCACAACCTGAAAGCAGCTTTGTCAGGGAAAACACCATACATTACATAAAAAACCACAGATTGGTCTCCCTTTTAATCATGGATCCTTCATAGGATAGACAAGGCCACTAAAACCATTGGATTCCCAAGAGCAATCAAATAAAATGATATCATAACATAATTATTTTCATATGATATTTAATTCAAAACATTTAAACTAAACAAAATATACAGTGGTTTAAATCATAAGTACAGTAACTACAACAAGGTGGCTACACATGTCCTCTCATTGCCAACACAAGCTCACACTTGCCTGAAATCCAATACCAACCTCTGGCATCCTACAACCAGCGTCTACAAAAACGTAGTCTTGCATTAAAAGTCTATAAGGGTATAAGCTAAACAACTTAGTGAGTAAATCCCTCAATCATAGAGATAAGTAAGTTATAAATACATTAAATTCAAGCATATGAATGAATAAGCAAACAGAATGCTAATCAATTACATACAGTTAACCAGGTATCGTATGTAACTTAGATTTAATGCCCTCTAAAGTTTGGGTTGGAGTATACTCAGCACCAATCAGATATAGGTATTATACTAGAACTTACTTACTATGAAACACCACGTTTCATATACAAATAAATCAATACTTTTTATTTTAATCGAAAACTAAATTCTAGGTGTAATTATGAGTAAGCCCCTGTAATCCATACTCACCCTTAAATGGAGGCATCTAAACTTGACTCTTAGTTAAGTGGTTGACACTTCCAATGCTTATCATTCTCACAGGCTAGGATAAAGTCATATTATACATGTACACCGTACTAAACCATTATATTCATAAAATAACAACCCCTATATAGCTTCTCCCTATCTCCGTATGATGTAATGACCAGGATTAATTTATGCAATGCATATTGATGCATTTTCTAATTTACTTAATAAGTTAAATATAATTAAGTTTGATTATTGTATGACTAGACAATATCATAAACAGTACAATTCCTATCTAATCTAATATGTAACAAACAATTCATTATTAGCATTTAGAGTAATTTCATAGTTCAATAAGCAGTAGAATCCACATGCATTTCTGGACCCCACACAACATTCAATTAAAAGTATTATTTAAATTCACTAACTACAAACAAAAATAAGCATGGAATCATATAGATTGCTCACTTAACCATGACGTCTTTTACACGTCATAGAAATCCTTAGCAAAATCTAAACCCTTATCAAGATCACTTGATTATTATAAAAATGGAAATAGTAATAAGTAATTAAGTGAATGAGTTATCCTAATTAATTGTTTATCTAAATTCACTTAGGTTTTCTATTAGTTTTCCCTTAATTAAATTCTTTTATTAATTGTATAATACGTTTTTGTCTTATTTTCCAATATTCATAAGTTTACAGTTAATTTTCATTATTCTCGAGCGTACATTGACACAACGAGATCCGTTTTAAACGTTAAAACCCGCGTTTAACGATGTAAGCTTAAAGTATTATAAAGTTTGTTACTTTAGCCTTTATATTTTTTTTATTTATAAATTTTGTGTTTCCTTTTGTTCATTCATGATCTAATTAATTTCTAAATTCTTATGTTTTTATAAGTTGATAAATGCATTATGGGCCTAACTTCATTTTTATGGGTTTCAGCCCGTACATACATATATACATGTATGTAATTAGTTTACTATATTATATTAAATAATTGTATCGTAATACACTTATGTACTTATATAATGACCCTAAGGAGGGCTTAGTAATATTGCCTAGAATTTTCATATCACACGTGCATCCATAATAAGAAAATTGGCTTACAAGTCAAAGATTGCAAAACTGTCAATAGTTAATCACTAGGGTCTTCAATTTTAGTTTATTGACTCATTATATAATATAAATAATTATGGATATCCATTTTTCCACAATTTCTCAGAACTGTAGAGAATCAGTATCCCCTACCAAATTAGTGAAAGAAGATAGACAATTCTAGAAAATTCTAGAAAATTCTAAACTTGCTAAAGATACTGAACTTAATTAAGTTATTAGTCATTTTTCAGAGCATTCCAAATTAACTACACAAGCTTTTCATCATACTTATTCAATGGTAACACTCTGCACTCGGTTCCTATCCCTAGCCCAACTATCAATCAACCTGTAAGGAAAAGAACTATTGGGGTGTAAGCTTATGCTTAGTAAGATAAATGCTCTCGTCAATGCTGCATGACAAAAGTTTATTTAATGCACAAACATATGAATGCATAATTAATCAGTACGCCAAACAATATATGCAGTGGCCTAGGAACTGTACTATTGTGCTTAAGTCAAAACAAAACCATATATATATATATATACTTTCTTTCTTGAACAACAAATCATATTTTCAAAATCTTAAGTCTAGTGGTATGGTGGCCTCCACAATCTACAAACACATGCCCTAAGTAGAAGCCATAAGATATGGCCCCTTGCCAATGGTTGGCATCTCCTAGCACTTAGTAAGCCCATTAACTTAGGATAAAGACTCAATAAAATGATGATATAGCTACTGCCTAATCTTGCAAGAGCCCCTCCTCTTGTAAGTCTCTTCCCATCTTCTACGTGAAGCGGCAATTGATGTTATCTGAATGTAATCATAGGGAATGCATGATTCATTTAATTTCTTAATCATATAAGTGATTAATTCAATTTTTCATGGTGATCAAACAATTTCATTCCATACAATCGTACATATAAATTAACACAAAAAATTTCCATTGTTACATGATTGACAAGCCATAGCATTCAATCATAAATTCATACACATGCATTTCTTATACCCTATAAGCATCCAATTTATATATGTATAGGTTTAGGTGCATCTATTCTATAAGCAAAATAAAGTAAAAGGTCATCATGAATTCACTCACTCAGCCATGCAGATCAATTAAAATAATTCGGGATAGGTCATCCCCTAAAAGCCGGTTCCCTTAGATATCGCAAATATAATACTATAAGGATTTGAAATAAATTTGGAAAACTAAACTAAAATCCTTTTAGTTATACTTTTGACTTGGTTTCTACTTAAAGTTTAATCGCGTATAACTTTCTCATTTTAAATCCAATTTTTATGATCTTATAGTCAATCTTCATCATTTTTTAGTGTACCTTAATGTGGCAAAATTATATTTTCATGATGAGGCATGCAAAACTGCCCATAGGTTAGAACAGTAGCGATCCTCATGATTTGGAGTGCTATTAGGCTTCGTTTGGTTAATGGGCCTTTTAATAACTTGGGAATTTCTTTGGGCTTGGGCTTAAGACTTTATTCTAAACTTAAAATACTCCTTAAGATCAAATTTCTAACTTTGGTTTACACTCTTAGTACTAACAACAACTCCTTGGACTTTTATGTGGGCTTAAGTTGTCAAATTGGCTTGTTTTTTTGTTCAAACTAAAGTTAGTGACTTTGTCGAGCTTATGGAGTCTTAGGTGGACTTCTTGTGGGCTTCAAAACAACCTTTCTTAATATTTTAAAGTACTGGTCAGAATTTTAATGAAGGCCCAACTTAGAGTTCTAGGCTCGTTTTGAGAGTTTTAGGGTCAATTTTGAGTTTTAGGCTTTATACACTTATCATACTTACCTTGGTTGGTCTTTCCACTTTCCACTTTGTTTACTTGGTTTTATCATATTTTTAAGTGACTTTTATTGTGGTTCTAGATCTAGCCATGAAGAATCTAAGGGGCACTCACTTGGTTTCTCAACTTATTTTATCATTTCCTTAAGTTTAGGTGTTAAATCATGAACCTAAGCTACTTATATTCAAATCTTGACTTAACTTCTCTTCTATGAGATGATTACTTAGCTTATACTTTACATGAAAATAGTAAATTTCATACTTATCACAACTTCCATATCATTGTTCGTATCTCACAAATTTGGTTTCTTCATAAAAGTTTCTTGTAATGGATTTTCCTTTACCTAAGGTTAGGTTTAAGCATCTTTAACTTAATAGAAGTGGAAATAACATCTAAATGACTCACATACACTCTACGTCTAGCACAATGTCTCCTCATTCATGTACATATTTCATGATCTTCTCAACTTAAAATCATTTATTCTAAGTGTTAAACATATATCTTTACATAACACCAACTTAGCATGCTTATATTTCAACTTTCATGTAAAGGGGTTCACAAGCTTACTTTTGAAAGTGGTTTAGCTATTTTATCATTTTATAATCATGCTAATATCTTCATGAAAATGTGGTCTCCTAACATGGCATATTAGGTCACTTTAACAAGAAAATAACTTACCTATCCTAAAAGCGTAGAAATGGTGATTATGTAACTAAGTATCCTCGTAAGTTTCTTATTTTTCCTCCTTCTTGCAAGCTCCTTTAGAAACTAGAGTCTTGATCCTTGAAGTGGGGCTTTGAGGATATTTTAAAGTTCCTAAAAATGATTTTTGAAGTTGACAAATAGAGGGTACAAAATAAAGCTTGGTTCCATGAGTATGGAAGCAAAATAGTGGTGACAATTTTAGGATTTTATAGGGTTGGATTTCTTCTTTTAGTTTGTGTTTAAAGTGAGAGAAAAGGAAGTAAAAATGAGAGTGAAAGAGAGAGAGAGAGAGTGGTAGATTTTTGAATGGGAGGAGAAGTGTGTTCAAGAAGCTTTAATTGATTGTCTTTTTATATGCACAAATGCCAACTTTTTGACAAGACTAGATGATATAAGCATTAAGGGATGAATAGTAGATGTGTAAGACAATTGAGTGATGAACAAATGACAAGGCATGGCCCCTCTTTTCCTTCTTTTCCAACCAACCATGTAGGGAGCAATTAGGGCATGGTGTTGTCTTGTCACTTAATTAAAAGTTGAATACATAAAATAATGTGATAACTTGTCTATATGTAGTATAAGTTATGGTGTGATAAGGAAAGTGTTTTATCACTAGTTTTTTATAAGTTATTAATTGATAAATGATTCCAACTTTTAATTGATAAGTTATTTACGGTGATTGGTTGGTTTACTTATTCATATGCACAAGTCTTATGCATAAAGATAAGGAAATTATCTTATATGAAATTCTTTTAGAGCTTGTTTCTTAAATTGATTTGTAAGTTATGATTTAATTCTTATAAAATTATGAAAATTTCTAGAGTTGAATAAAATTATTCAAATTAAATTAATCAATTAGTTGTTGAGGGTTATAAGTCTTTAATTGTTTTAGGGTTTAAGGTTTTGAGTGGCTTAGAGTTTGTGGTTTTCGTATTCGATTTTTATCAATAATAGACTTTTGAATTAGAAAATTAAAGTCGTTTTTAAATGAAAACGTAGATTCTTAGTTTAGTTTATCCTTGGGAACATTTAGTAAGTACTCTCAGTTAAATCATAAGTCCACTAAAAAGCAGGGTTTACAACTTATCCATGCGTAATAGGGCTTATAAGTGAAAATAACTGAATCATCTTATATGTAGTTCTTTTAAGGTTTAATTCTCAAATTAATTTGAAGGTTGTGATTTACTTCTTAAGAAATTTTAGAATTTTCTAGAGTTGAATAAAATTTATTCAAATTATATTTTTAATTATTTATTTAGGGTCATAAGTCCCTAGTAATCCTAAGGTTTAAGGTTCAAGTGAGTTTAAGTATGTTTTAGGGTTTTTCACCAATTCGGGAGTAATTAACTTACATTTAGGGGCTTAAGGTTCAATTGGCTTAATTATTTGGGATCATCACTTTATTATGCAACACACACATACACACATATATATATATACGATAGATTAAGAAAAGAGAAGGAAATTGCTTAGTAATATATATATATATATATACATATTGTAGGGCTACTTATGTATATAAGTAAAATTAATTTTGTAAATTTATTAATTTATTTCTTTAACTAGCTTAGTTTTGCTGTTTATTATTACTTGAAATCATCTTTGATTCGTTCATTATCGGTTTAATATGATTTCGCAAAAATTAATGATAATTTTATTGATTTATAGCTTTTCAAGCATTAAGATAATTTTATAGAGTTTTAAAATTTTTATGATTTGATATTTATGGTTTCTATTAAGTTTAGGTTTACATTTTTAATGGTATACGTATATAAGGATTAAGGTTTTCTTGCATGATTAGAGTTTTCAAATCATATAATAGAGCCTTTCAAGTTCATTTTAAGTTTCGAGTTTAAAATTTTTATTGGTTTTCATTTTATGTGGTTTTATCGACTTAGGGAAATATCTACAATACTCGAGTTCGACATCATGTCTAGAAGGTTGAATTTGCGGAGTCTACAACTCATCTTATGTTTACATATGAAAGTATCTTATGTGTATGTCCATATAAATATATCCTTTTAGTACATTAGTATATGTACATGTACATATACTTAAGTGTATAGTATTATTATATGTATATCTATACATGTATCTACGAACTATTATATATGTATATTTATATGTATTTTTCGTATTTTTAAAGTATAATTTTAAGGAATTTTCATATAATCTATATATACATATGTTTATAGTTTCAATTGGCATACTCTTATGTATAAACTTAATATTTTTATTATACTTAATTATTTAAGTAAAGGAGTACTCATGTGTAGGGATGTCTAAGTATATGTACATGTGTATTCCTAATCTTATCTATGTATATGTATATTTATACTATGTATTCTACTAAGATTTATACATTTAAACTCCATATTGTAACACTTCTATTACGTATACACGATTCTATACATATATTTATGTATAAATGCTTATATATTTACTAACATATATGCACATATTACATAAGGCTTTTGAAGAAAATAAGTATATATATATATGTATAATTTCACTACATATTCATAGAAGCTTAGTTTAATATACCAGAATACATGTTAAATACATATTAAAACATTAAGTGTGATATTTTACAAAATTACTCAAAAGAAGGACATATCTCTATTTTACATAAGAATCCTAATGTTAACATAATATAAACAAACTAATCAATTGTTGTAGTGAGGGATTTAATGAAAGAATACCTCAATTTCTACATAAATATGGATGAGGAGTTTAAGTATATGATGTAGTAGTTAAAGAGATGAAGAGGAAAAATAAGAAACTAGAAGAAGGAAAAGAGGGAAGGCAAAGTTATGGTTGGGGAGGGATGAAAAAAGAGAGATTTTGTTTGTGTTTTAATTGTGTTTCTAAAGAAAGTTGGAGTGGGGTCTAGGGTGTTCCAAAAGGGACGGCTAAAAGGGGAATGAAAAATGGACAATGAAAGATAAAATGAAAAGAAATCTAAAGAAAGTTGGTAAAGTTTCTAGTTGAAAGTGTTGTGTTAACTTGGTCAACATTTTGACTTTGTCAATATTCTAACTTGGTCAAATATTGACTTGGTCAACTCTCATAATCTTACATGTATTTATTGCATATATTTTTAGAAATAAAATTAATTAGAAGAAAGGTTAAAGAAAAAGGGAAATTAAAGAATTAAATGAAATAATTAGTAAAACAATTATTAGAACTTTCCTTAAATATTTATAATCCTATAAATAATGTTTAGCATAATAGTTAATATAACTACAAAGAAAATTATAAATTATAATACTAATAATTGCTATAAATATTATCTAAATAACAACTAAGTACTTAAATCTACATAATATTACTTTATTCGTATAATTATAATGTTAATATTATTTATAAACTAACATTATAGTTTCTTATAAATTAATTTAGTACATACATATTTATGAGTAATTAGAAGTGATCTTTGTTTATTAGTTAATGATTTGATATGATTTAGCATATCGTTACATATTTATACTCAATTAGGGTTTTATCGAAATTATAATAAAGTAGCACATTTATATGCTTAAAGTTGGAGTTTTAAGGTTTTTATCACTTTCAAGTACAATCTTTAGTTTTTACACGCATTTAGGGTTTAATATATTTATACATGATTAGGTTTTCGATTGTTATATTAGGGTTTTTATCTTATCTAGCCTTATTGACTCTTAGGGTTGTCTAATACACTTGAGTTTAATCTAAGATTTAGATTGGAAATTTTATGGGTTTATATCCTTTCTCCCTTTAAATAAGTTTTTACCTCAAAACTTGAAAAGCTTACCTAGATTATCAAACAAATGCAGATATTGACGCTTTACTTTGTTTTTCGCTTCTTAGGTCGTAGATTCTCATTCGTGATTTCTCCATAGCACCTTGACATATCTAATCCCTTTGTTCCTTAACTTCTATACTTTAATATCTGTATTTTCAATTGGCTATTCTTCATAAGTCAAATTTTCTTTTAATCTCACTAGTTCCAACTCAATAATGCGGTTGGGGTTAGAGATATGTTTTCTCAAAACAAATACACGAAACACATTATGAATTCCTGATAAATTAGGCGGTAAAGCCAACTGATAATCCAAATTTTGGACCATTCCAAAATTTCAAAAGGATTGATATCCCTCGGGCTTAACTTGCCTTGTATCTTCATGCAATGTATACTTTTAATTGGGTTCACTTTGAGATACATGTGATCCCTTACTTGAAATACCAATTCTCTATTTCTCAAATCAACCCAGCTTTTCTATCTATCTTGTACCTCTTTCATTTTCTATTTAATCATGGCAATCTTTTCAACTACTTCTTGCACCAAATTTAGACTGAGTATTGTTTTCTCAACATTATCCCAAAATAATGGTGATTTGTACTTTCGTCCATATAAAGCTTCATATAGAGGGATTTGAATAATAGAATGATAACTATTGTTATAAGTAAACTCAATTAGTGGTAGATGGGAATCTCAACTCCCTTTAAATTCAATGATACAAGCCCTTAACATATCTTCTAAGGTCTATATAGTTCTCTTTGTTTATCCATTAGTTTGAGGGTAGTATACTGTACTGAATTGCAACTTTGTCCCCATAACTTTTTTTAAACTTATCCAAAATTTTGACATAAAACCAGGGATCTTTATCTAACACAATTTTTGTTGGTACACTATGAATCTCACTATTTCCTTTATATAAATTTGAGCCAATTTCTCTAAAGAAAAGGTCATGTTAATTGCCAAGAAGTGTGCTAACTTAGGGAGTCGATCGAAAATGACCCAAATTGCATCATATCCTAAAGTTGTTCATGGTAAACCACTTATAAAATCCATAAATATCTAATCTCATTTGCATTTAGGAACAGATAGTGATTGCAATAATCCACCTAGTAGTTGATGTTCAACTTTTATTCTTTGGCAAGTCTCACATTTTGAAACAAAGTCAACAACATCTTGCTTTATTCTATTCCACCAAAAACTCCTTTTTAAATCTTGATACATTTTGTTCCTCTTAGATGAATAGTCTAACCAAAGGAATGAGCTTCATTTAAAATATCTTTCTAGAGCTCTGAATCACTAAGTACACATAACCTATCATTCATCCATAATGCTCCATACTCATTTGTTTTGAAATTAGTATACTTTCCAATTGCTATCTCTTCTTTTATTTGATTGAACATAAGATCATTCTGTTGCATTCTTTGGATTCTTTCCATCAAAGTTGGCTCAATTATTATATTTGACAATCTAACATCAACTTCATGCTAGGTGAATTCCAAATTCAATTTTTCAAATTCCTTAATCAATTCCTTTTGATCCGTAAGAAGAGATGCAACTTTAGCATGATTCTTTCTACTTAGTACATTAGCCACTACATTTACTTTAACAGAGCAATAATTAATTCTTGAATCCTAATCCTTAATTGACTCGAGCCATCTTCTTTGTCTCATGTTCAATTCCTTTTGTGTAAACAAATACTCGAGGCTCTTATGATCTATATGGATTTAACATCTCTACCTATACAAATAATGTCGCCATATCTTTAATGTAAACACTACAGTTGCAAGTTCCAGATCATGTGTCGGATAATTTTGTTCGTGTGGCTTCAATTGTCTGAAAGCATAAGTAATCACTTTTTTGTATTGCATTAATATACAGCCTAATCTATTTTTTGAAGCATCACTATATATGGTGGAAGGTTCGTTACTATTAGGTAACACAAGAGTTAGAGTAGATACTAACCTCTTTTTCAGTTCTTGAAAACTTCTCTCTTGCTTCTCTGTCCATTCAAACTTCACACTCTTTTGTGTCGACTAAGTAAGAGGTCTTGAAATTTTTGAAAACTCTTTAACAAACTTTCTGTAGTATCAAGCTAATCCGAGAAAACTTTGGATTTTAGTTATTGTTTCTAGTTTTTTCCATTCCACAATAGCCTTGATCTTTTCTAGATCTATAGAAATGCCTTTACTCATAATCACATGTCTAAGGAAAGATATTTCCCTTAGCTAAAAGTCACATTTAGACAATTTTGCATATAACTTATGTTCTCGTAAAGTCTGCAATACTATCCTTAAATGCTCCTCATGCTATTTAGGTGTAGCAAAATATACCAAAATATCATCAATGAACACAATTACACATTTGTCCAACAATGGTCTGAACATATGATTCATCAAATGCATGAATGCAGTAGGAGCATTTGTCAACTAAAGGGCATTACAAGAAGCTCATAATGACCATATCGCGTTCGGAAAGCTATCTTCAATATATCTTTAAGCTTAATTCTCAATTGATGATATCATGCCTCAAATCAAATCTAGAAAATACACTTGCACCTTGCAATTGATCAAATGAGTCATCAATCCATAGAAGTGGGTATTTATTCTTGATGGTTACTTCATTTAACTCTTTATAATTAATACAAAGTCATAATGATCCATTCTTTTTCTTAACAAACAATACCGGTGCACCCTATGGTGAGACACTTAGTCTTATGAACCCTTGATCCAACAATTCTTGTAATTGCTTCTTCAACTCTTTTAACTCAATCGGAGCCATTTTGTAAGAGGGCTTTGAAATTGGTTTAGTTCTTGGTATTACATCAATAACAAAATCGATTTCTCTCTTTGGTAGTAATCTAGTTATTTCTTTAGGTAATACATCTGGAAGCTCATTTACTACTTGTATTTCCTCTAATGTTGGCTTCTTTTGATTTGTTTCCATTGCGTTCAACAAACTATCATCAGTGATAAATTCGAAAGCACTCAATTCTTGCACGTCTACTACAACAAAATCCCCTTTAAATTTAGCTTTTGCTCTATTAGAAGCTTCAAATATTATTCTCTTTCCTTGACAATCAACATTGGCTTTAACATCAATCATCCAATTCATTCCTAACGTGGCATCATACTTACCCATATCCAAAAGAATCATATTAGTTTGACTATCAACATCCTAAACTTTCAACAAACATCCTTTCACCATCTCTTTTGTTAATCCAACACTTCTAGAAGGACTTTTCACCCTAAGACTAGTTTTAGTAGCATTGGTGGTCAAGCCTATTTGTTTTACCGCTTTAGGTGCTATAAAGGAAAGTATAGATCTCATATTGAACAAGGTATAAACAAAATGTCCATCTATATTAACATTCCCCAGATTATAGTAAGAAGTTTTAAATTTATGCTTTTAACATCATAAACTTGTTCTCTTAATCCTAAATACTTACTACCATACTATTGTAACTTCATACTAAATAATATAATCTTAACAACTCATAGTAAATAATTAGAAACACATACTTGCAGTAAGTTTAGCTCCCATAAATTCTTCAGTTTTGCCAAAATCCTCTACTTCCTCTCTTGGAATATCCTCATAAACCCAATCGCTTTCCAAATTATATACTTAAGCAGTGTTAGCTACAGCAAAACAAGTGTTTCCCAAAGCTAGTCCTCTAACCGCTTTTCTTATACTAGAACGCCCTATGGTTGGTTGTGGTTGTTTTACAGCTTGAGTAGTGATAACTATATGTTGTGGACATACAGTGGAAAAATGTCTAACTTTATCACAAATGAAACATGTAATAGTATTCTTCTTTAAGCAGTCCATCACCCGACGCGAACTTTCTCCACAAAAGAAACACTTGCCCTGAAGTTGTCGATAATGTCTATGATAGTGACTCCCTTTACACTTCTAATATTTAATAGCTCGACTAGTAGTCTTCCTTTGAATGAGATTTTGTGGTCTTACAACTCTTCCGACTTTATTACTACTATTGCTTCCTTGTCCTTTAAAAGGTCGTTTACCAAACACATTGATTTTAAGTTTGCTAGTTTCTTCACTTTATCTCTTTGTAGTATTTAGCACTCTAGCTTTTTCAACCATATCAACAAAATTTCTTAGTTCAAATTCCAACAATCTCCTTTTCCTTTTACAATCTAATCCTCAAGAAAATATTTACATCTTTAGCTAATCACTAGTCTAATACTCTGGTGGTTCAAACTACAATGGTTTGTTGAATTCAGATTCATACTACTCCACAGTACGTGTTCTTATCTCAATATCCAATAAATGCTCACTATATCTTATCCTTAAACTTCCAGGAAAATAATAAGCTAGAAATTCACGTCTAAAGTCTTCCTAAGTGATCAAGGCTCTCAAACTTTTTTGTTTTGGTTCCCACCAGGTTCGTACCCGCATTTTTAATAAATAAGTGCAATAGGTAAGCCAAAGGTGTTAGGGCACCTCAAAAGCTTCAAATGATCACTCCACTTAATTCAACCAGTCCTTAGCCTCATCTGGTCACCTACATGAACCTTGAAATATTTGTTGTAGTGAATGAACTCAGGCAAAATACTGTACTGCAGTCTAAGATCAAGGGGTGTTGGAGGCATAGCTTGTACTTGATCCATTAGTAGTAAAGAAGGAGGAGGTGGTTATGGTAAGGGCATTTCTCGATCAATAACTAGTGGTGGTGGTGCTTGAACAAATGGAGTACGTTCTCTAGCCAAAAATGTTCTCAGTAATTCATTTTATGTATTAATTGCAACCAATATTTCATCAATACAGTCCCTCTCCACATATGGTTCCTCTTCATAAGTAAGTGGTGCCCTAATTGAGGGTCTCCATCTATGCTTATTACGACTAAGAAATTTATTTCCAACTTTTAGTTAGGAATATTTAGTTACAATTAATTAAGTTTACCATTCATTAAATAAAATGAAAGTAAACATAATTTATACAACACTCATAATAAAGTAAGCTGCAACTTCCATTTATTGTAGGTAAAATGAGGTTACATCCATAAAACCACATAAACTCATATCAAAAGATAAAGTTTCTAAAGTACAATAAGTTTTCTCACAATACATCACTTTCACCGTACTAAGCTCCCAAATACATTAAGACTCTCATAATACATTGAACCTCACTATAAGAAAAGGCTTAGAGTACAAAATGATCATGCATGATCCTAAAATCTACAACAAAAATGAACATGTATGATCACTTTGAAGTCATGCAGTAACTCCACATCATAACTGTACAAAAGATAGTCCACTATATGCATCATGGATGAAATGACAGTCTTGCACTATGATCACCTCGAGGTATGAAATCTAAAACGGTAAAGATAGATCCAATGCTAAAGTATACTCTCGACTCTTCACTAGGAGCCTATCAAGCCCATTCTCGAGGTAACAAAAAATCTAAAGGGTCTAGCTAAAAGAAGAGCATATCAGTAGGATCATCTCCTACAACAACCTTAGGTAGAAGTCCAGGATCCACTCGATAGTATTCAAACTCTAAGGCTAAGGGTAACTCTCTAAGAGGCTTAGCGTACATCACTAGAGCACCCAACCTAATCTCTTGTCCAACTCCGAATGCCTTAGTTGTTTGAGGTGGATTAAAACACCTTTCCATGTTAGCCTAGTAGTTTTCCATTGCTCTAGTATTATCTTGAGTAACAATCCTTATATGATCAACCCGTTGATCAATAGCCAAAGCAACTCCACATCCTACATCTTGCCATAAGGTGAATGACGGGACTTTTGGTTAAGGCTCAACGTAGACTAGGAACACTAATTCATGTAGGTAACTAGGATTTTCTTCAGATTCTAGCAAATACATCATTTCTTCATTCACTGGCATTTCTCCAGGTAAATGGACACTCCAATAGTTCCCTCTATTTTGCTAATGACTACTCAATCCATAACCCCAAGTGATAAAGACTTCATGCAAAGTGCATGGATTACCCACCAAAGCTAGATCTTTACAGAGAATGTCACGACTCAAGGGGGTTAGTCGTGGCAGTCACCGTATACCGTATAAAGGATTGTAGATTAAATTCCCTTACAATCGACGACCCTTTTATACGATACACAAGGCTACAGCTACTACTAACTACCAAGAGTGCATAAGCTTAAGCAATATCATTTCATGATAAATTTAATATTATAAAAACATAACACATAGTCTATTTGTATAAAAGTTTACAGATACAGAGTCTAAAATGTGTCTAAAGTTAGACTAATATAAAAATTACATATTTAAATCTATAATAATTCAAAAGTACTCTCCATCCTTATCCAGCTCCCATACTGACCTAGGGTAGAAAACTAACCTCGGGCATGCAACGGCCCGACTCCATAAAAAGGTCGGCCTATGAAAGAAGACTACAAGGGTATAAGCTAACTAGCTTAGTGAGATAATTTCCCTCAACCATACAGCAATCAAGTTATACAACAATTAAGTTCAACCAAATGAATGCATGACAAATAGTATGCCAAACAAAATACATGCAAGTGACCAGGTACTGCATGGAACTTAAATTTAACGCCTTCCAAAGTCAAGGTTGGAGATTCATCGGTACAGTTAGATTCGAATATCATATTAGAACTTATTTCATAACGAAACTTCGCGTTTCGTATTTAAAATATAATGGTATATCCATTACCAACCTTATCAAAATGAGTTCTACATATGATTGTGAGTAGATTCACGTAACCCTCATTCACCCCTAAATGAAGGCCTCTGGACTCGACCCTTAATCAAGCGGTTGGCACCTCCAATGCCTAATCATCCCGCAGGCCGAGATATGGTCATATCGCATGTGTGCACCATACGAAATCAATAACAATCAATAGTCAACCCACGTATAGCCTCTCACTACCTCCATGTAATGTGACTACTAGAATTAGTTATGCAGTGCATGATTTATGCATGATTCAAGTTAACTTTTTCTAGTTGAATAAAGTTAAGTCTTATTTATTCAGTGATCATTTCAAGTCACAAACAATCAATTCTAGTGATTCTACTATGCAACAAACATTATATTATTGAAATTTAAAGTAAATTCACTATCAACAACATTTATCATGCACAAGCATAACCCAACCCCATACACATTCTTTAAACCCTAGGAAAACAATAGTTGAACCATAATTCAAGTCCGAGTGCTCTAAACTATACAATAAGTCGATAAGGCTAGTAACAATAAAAGATTATGAAGTTTAATAAATCAAATATAACACCGATAACAAAACCCTAGGAATTGATCGAAACCCTAAATTGTATACTAAAACCCTAAAACTAGTTTACGCACTATTAATTGAAATTGAACCCTAAATTGCTTGAAACCCTAAAATTATAAACATAAACCTATAAAATAGTGAAATATTACTCAATAGTGATATAATCATAGTCGAATACAATTTTCAACTAAATCGCTTATTCGTACGAAATTTTAACGAAATCGCCACAATAACTTGTAAAAATTATAATTGTAATGGGTACCAATTAAATTGATAAAATTTCATAAAAATTTGAAAATTAATTTATGAGGAGAATTTTTATAATTTATATGATTCGAAAAATTACATATATTTGTTAATAATTTTCATTTTCCTTTTCTTTCATTTCCAATTTATCTCTTTTCCTTCTTTCCATTTTCACTTCAAGTTCACGTCTTGCACAAACCGGAACCAAAATCAGCAAAATGAAATCCTAATCAAGTAGCCCATGTGATGAAATATATTGCCAAGTGTTGGATAATTAAACAAACAAAAACCTTGCAATAATTATCTAAGATTTTAGCTTATAATCTAAGCTATTGTACACGTGAAATAAAAAGAAAAATCTAGAAATCAAATTCTGCAAACCAAACCGAAAGCAAGAAAATTTTTCTGGAAACAAACGTGAGAAAGAAAGAAAGAAAAGAAGAAAAAGAAGAAGGAAAGAAAAGGAGAAAAAGGAATTAAAATAAATAGGTAAGTAAATTATTTTCTTGTATAGATGCATGCTACATATACATGTATAAATATAGTATTTGTATAGTATTTTTCTTATAAATACAACATTACTAAACACATGTATACATGCATAAATACATAAATTGAATAATATATGCATGTATTAGGCTATGTATATATACATGTATGTACATAGGTATATGGAAGAGTATGTATTAAGTATTTTTTTAGAATACTATAATTAGTATTAAGTAATTTCATTTAATAAATATAGTGTATATATATGTATATATATATATATATGTGTACCGTGAATTTTATATATATGTATGTACTCATGTATAATTATTTTCATGTATGTATATATGTAGCTGTATAGTATATATAGGTGTGTACCGTAAACTATATATA
>JAMXBB010000001.1:72484360-72496010 GCA_024138015.1 Lumnitzera littorea | reverse complement strand
CTTACCCCACAAAATCCATTTTTCTTCCATTTTGAAGCTTCAACTCACGGCATTTTTTTCCCTTGTTCATGTGCCATTTTCTTTCATCATTTAAGATCATTTAAGACCATTAGAATCTTCCATAAACCCCTTTCCAAAAGACCAAAAGATTCGGGTTTCAAAGGGTAAGCAAAAAGGAGGAAGCAAAGTTAAAGGCTTAAGAGGAACCTTAGTGCACAACCACCAAACTTTGCGTTAAGGACGAGTAAGTGTTTCTTGTGATATGTGGATTAATATTTATGTTAGAAGACTTGGATTTCTTGAAGATATGAGTAAGGTTTGAGTTGTTATAGCACAAAAATTCGTTTTAAGAAACAAATCCTAAAACCATTACATGAAGTTGAAATATGAGTATGTAAAGTTGGTGTTTTATATGGGCAATTGTTTAATGCTTTGAATGGAAGATTTTAAGCTAAGGAAATCTTGAAATGAGAACTTTAATGAAGGGTAAGCATGCTGGACATGAAGGTTCCATGATCATTTGAATGTTGATTTTGTTTCCATTAAGTTAAACATGCTCAAAATCTAGACTTAAGTTAAGGAAAAATCCATTACATGAAGTTTTATGAAGAAAGCAACTTTGTATGACATGAGCTATGATATGGAGGTTTTATTAAGTATAAGATCTTTTATTTCTTTATGTGGAGCATGAGTTAAAGGATCATTTGATGGAAGGAAACTTAAGTTAAGATTTATACACAAGTAGTTAAGTGCATAATTTACTACCTAAACTTAAGGAAATGATGGAACAAGTTGAAAAACCAAGTAAGGACCCCTTAGGACCAACATGAACAGATCTGGAACGTGGATAAAGGAGGCCTAAAAATATGATAAAAGTGAATGAACAAAGTAAAAAGATTAACCAAAGCAAGTATGATTAGCATACAAAGCCTAAAACTCAAAATCGGGCCTAAAACTCTCAAAACAAGCTTAGAACTCTAAGATCGGCCTTCAATAAAAATTTGACCAGCAACTTAAAGTACCAAGAGAAGTTGTTTTGAAACCCATAAGAAATCCACCTAAGGCCCTATAAGCCCACCAAAGTCATTAACTTTAGTTTGAACCAAAAACAAGCCCATTTGATAACTTAAGCCCACTAAAAGGCCCAAGAAGTGGTTATTAGCCTTAGGAATATAAATCAAAGTTGTAAATCTGATCTCAAGGAGTATTTTAAGCTTAGGATAAAATCTAAAGACTAAGCCCAAAGAATTTCTTAAGTTATTAAAAAGCCCATTTACCAAACAAGGCCTAAAAACATTCCAACACATGAGGAACGCTACTGTTTTGACCCATGGACAGAATTGTATACCTCATTTCGAAAATCTAACCATACCACATTAAAGTACACTCGAAAACGATGAAGAGATCATAAAAATCGGATTTAAAACGAAAAATTTATACGCGATTGAACTTTAGGTAAAAACCGGGAAAAATTACGAAAACTAGTTAAAAATATAACTTAAGGAAAACTTACATAGTTTCTTAAGTTTGTTTCAATTCCTTATAAAAATTATTTCAATGACCAAGGGACACTGTTTACGGAGACGACTTACCACCGGATTACTTTGACTGACCCATATGGCAGAGTAAGTAAATTCCCGATGACTCTTTACTTGATTGTACTTGTAGAAATAGATGCACCTAAACTTATATATATGAATTTGGATGCTTGTGGGATATGGGAGATGCATGTGTATGAATTTGTGGATGAATGTGATGACTTGTTAATTATATTTAATAAGGGGAATTGTTTGCATTATACATATACATGTGAATTGTATGGAATGAAATTGTCTGATCACCTTGAAAATCGAGATAATCACTTATCTGATTAAGAAATCAAAATGAATCATACATACCCCATATTGCATATGGATAACACCGACTGCCGCTTCACGCAGAAGATGGGAAGGGACTCACAGGAATACGAGTTTCCTGCAAGATTGGGCACTAGCTACGCCATTATATATATTGAGTCTCTGTCTTAAGCTGATGGGCTTACTAGGCGCCGGGAGACGCCAACCGTCGGTGAAGGGCCGAGTCTTGTGGCTTCTGCTTAGGGCGTATGATTGTGGATTGTAGGGGCTACCACACCGCTAGACTTGGGATTTTGAAAATATGATTCGATAATGAAAGTATATATATGTATATACATACATAGTTTTGTTTTGACTTAAGCACAATAGTGCTAATGAATTAAAAACCCAAGGTCTAGAACCCCGATTTTAGTTTGGGTCGGTTAATTATCTCCAAACCCCGAAATCAAGAGGTGTAATTCTGAGTCGTATGTAGTTCCTAGGTCACTGCATGCGTTTTTGGCATACTGATTGTTCATGCATTCATATGATTGTGCATATAATAAATTTCTGTTATGTGGTATTAACGAGGGTAATTATCTCACTAAGCGTAAGCTTACACCCCAACAGTTCTTTTCCTTACAGGTTGATCGATAGTTGGGACTGGGATAGGAATCGAGTGCACAGTGCTACCATTGAATCAGTATGATGAAAAGGCTTGTGTAGTTAATTCGGAATGCTTCGAAAAATGACTAATGTCTCAATTAAGTTTAGTATATTTAGTAAGTTTAGAATTTCCTAGAATTGTCTATCTTATTTCACTATTTTGGTAGGGGATACCGATTCTCTGCAGTTATGAGGAATTGTAGAAAAATTGGATATCCATAATTATATATATTATATAATGAGTCAATGAACTAAAATTGAAGACTCTAGCAAAGAACTATTTAGAGTCTTGCAATCTCTAACTTGCAAGGTGATTTTCTTATCATGGGTGCATACGTGATATGGAAATTTTAGGCAATACTACTAGGCCCCTCTTAGGGTCGCTACAACTTCTGCCATCACTCTTTTGGCGGTAGCTAACATGCTTGTAAAACTTATTTATGACAGCTATATATTTGAAGTCTCATTGCATTTTGGTTATAATTACTGAATGAGCAAGTTCTAGGCTGCACGACAAACGAGCTGATCTAAGTTCTAGCCTAACGCAGTAAAAGAACTATATAAATTATCTATACGGCTGAGTAATGCGACTAATCTACACCTCAAAAGGTTAATGGACAATATAAAACAATGGGCATGTGAAATAAAACATGCCTAGAAACAATAGGTGTGTGAAATAAAACATGCCCAGAAATGATGGGCTTGTGAAATGAAACAAGCGGAAAGTTAATAAGGCGTATGAACATGCATAGAAGTGACGAGCTTATGAAATGAAACAAGCTAAAAGATAGCAAGGCATGTGAAATAAAACATGCTAAGAAACAAATGGAGTAAATTAAAGCACACTGACGAATAAGAGCGTGAAGCAACATGCATAAACTATACAAATCGTGAAAGCACAGTTATGTGAAAAAGTGATAGGCACTTGGCATTGCCTTGATTATATTCCAATTATTAATTACACGAGAATGCAATATGCCAATACAACAAGTCCTACGGCTTATTCTTAGATTTATTAGAAGTGATTCTTAAATCTTTAGCTGGGGCTTCCTTGGCAACTGGGTTCTTGTAACCGGCAACTTATTTAGCTTGAGCTTCGTTATCACTTTAATCAATACTCTAAGCACTGGTCTCGTCGCCTTCATCTTCATTGGCACTACTAACTTTGTTGTCAACGTCAGCAAAGTCGAGACACAAGAGACCATAATCAAGATGAAGCTTCAAGACCTCTTCTCTCACCGCTTGAACTCCCTCCAACAACCTTTTACATAGAAGCTTCTTATATTGCCGACTTGTAGTGACTATATCGAAAGCCTTTTCAACAGATGGCCCCCTCCTCATAGTCTCCTCTAACTTGGAAATACAGCTCTACAAGTTTGAGTTGTTGGTCTCCAACTCCTTTATCTGCATCCTGAGCTTGTCTTCATCGTCGCTCATCATGCAAACAGTTCAGCCCAAGCCCTAGCACTCTTCCTTTTTCTTCTGTAGTTCCTCTTTCATGCTTTCGGACTCTTTGTACCGTTCTTCCATTTTAGCCTTCAGGCTAAAGATTTCATCAGTGGTGAGGTCTTGTACCAATTTCTTGGGAGCAAGTTCCTCCTTAAGCTTTCTCGCCTCCATGTCAACCTTAATCCTCGTATTACCGACCGTAGCAATTTGGGCCTTTGATGCATTGTACGCATCCTCAACTTTTTGCAGCAAATTCAATTATTATAATCAAGAATGGTTGGATATTACATAGATATAGTAGAAGATATTACCTTCTTTTCCTCTCTATCGACCTCATTCAAAGCTGTAAGAATGTGGCTGCTTATTTGGAAAAAGAAAATGTGTTAGTTATCCGGACAAGCTCAATAATTAAAAGCAATGTTTATGGATACTCACATCATACAATTTGGCCAAGACTTGGGCCTTATTGCAACCATTGACCTTATCGACATCCTTCTTGGCAATATCTTTATCTTTCAATAGAATGACCCCTTCCATTAAAGCTAAAGATTTCATCCTATCTCCTAAGGCCGAGTCAATGTCTAAAATCTGATGACTCCAATAATGGATAAAGTACTCACTGACCTCTTTGTTTAGCAAAAATTTGGTGCTAGTGATGTTGAGAGCTTTAGAATGCATTGCCTCCTTTGCCCTTTTATCTAAGCCTTTAGACTTCTTAATAGATGGTTAGCTGGTAAGTTCATTCCTTGGTCTTTTCTCACTACTTGAAGCTATTGTAATCACCTATGATGAGCCCTCTTTGGCAATGGCATTTTCATCCTCCTCGTCGGGGTATGTCTCTCGATGCTTGCCATTCCTTAGCTCAACGGAAGTTTAAATAATCAAGACTAGAGGCTCCTCAGAATGAACCTCGGTCAGCTTTATATTCTCATTCTCTCAATAGGATGAGAAATCTGTGCAACTGTCTACTTTGTTGTAGCTTCCTTTGTTGGTCTCTTTGCGACAACAGGCCGTGTGGTAGCTACTGAGGTGGTCCCCCTCCTATCAGCCTTAGACTTCTTAGCCTTGGCTCAAGCAAGTATCTTTATAGGGTTTACCTATTCGGCACTCATATCTATAAGATGAGTAAATCAATTAATATAAATAGAGGGAAAATATGAACTTACATTTTCCGTATTGAGCAAGGCTCAAAGGCCACTCTCTCCCCCAAAGTCTTAAGAATGGCTTTCCTCGTAGCTATACTCGGTACAGTAGTAACACATCAGTGTAGCTTCTTTTTCAGAAAATATTAGTTCGCCATTTTCATAACGACATAAAATTCTCTTGGCATCCTAGAAGAACATTTTGTTTCTCCTTCTCTCCTGAATCTTCTTCACTATTGCTACATCATTCGGCATCAGATCTACATCCTTTTTATGTATCGGCTCAGTCTATTGGGTTTAGAAGTCCAAGTGCTCATTAGACACTATTGATATGAACTTATCATGCCACTTGTGAATCTTAGATTCTAACCCATCCATGAACTTACGCCCATACTTTGCAACAGCAAAGTACCACCCATCAGGCTACCTATGAATAGTGAAGAAAAATCTAAACAACTGTAGCGTAGCCTTGACCTCAACTTCTTCACATACTATCTCAAAAGCCATCAGAAGTCGATATGTGTTGGGTGAGAACATACTCAGTATGACTCTAAAGTAATTAAAGAAGCCTTGAACAAAAGCTGAGAAGGGAAAGCGTAGCCCAAAATCCAAATACTTCAAGTATATATGGAACTCATGCTCCCATGGAAAGCATACTCTCTCCCCATCTCTCAGCCTCCTCAAGTTCTATGTTCCAGGAAGATCTTACTAGTACTAAGTGTACTTTGTGACGAGAACTCTATTGATGGTACTAGCAGTCCCATCAGGAGAATCGCGAAAGTAGGCTATTATGTTGTACAGATATTTTATTGATGACCTCCCTTCCTTATCCTAAGGATAATTATCCATAGGAAGCTTGTTAATTCGAGCAAGTTTATCTTACCTTGCCACCATACTATCTGCCAAATCACCCGAAGAACACGCCGCCTTGCTCTTATTTTGGGGAGGAAGAATGGCCTTAGTTTCCGTTGCTTCAGAATCAAATAAAACAAGTTGACATGCAACTTTGCAAACCATACCTAGACGATTGTATAAAATGAAATAACAAAAGTCAAAGAATGAGATTTTGAAGATTGGAAAACGAACAAAAATTTTAGGTGCAACTAGAGAACTGAAATCTAATTATGAACAATACCTAATATATGGACGATTCATTCTCGTAACTACAAATTTGCTTTTGACAATATTGATGTGCTAATATGATAGTCCCACAGATTGTTGACGTGTGTCTTGTGACAAAAATCTAATAGCTGAAAACTTTCTAACAGTTATTAAGCTTGCAACAAAATGATGACCTAGGTGATAGATGTTGTGTGTACAACTTTTTGGTTTCTCGGACGGGTGGGAGTTTTGAAATGGTGATGTTTTAGCTAGGATGTGATTCATCCTGCTTCCTATGTTACTCAACATAAATCTAAAGAATCTCTCCCCACTTGGCCTTTGTTACAATATATACATATAACTCCCTTTGTCGACTATTCGAACACGGGAGTTAGGGGGCAAATGTTGATAGTCAATTTTCGTTCAACTTACACCCGTCCTTTCGTCGACAGAGATGCCGAGTAATCAACTCTCTTAGCATTTACCCTCTGTAAAAGATACATGGCACTTATGCTATGTACAAGAAACGCTCTTCGTTTGAATTCAAATCTGTGGTGCAACCAATTATTATAAGTACAGTCATATTTTACAACCATTTGCTATCTCTACATATTATGAGAGATGTTAAGTCAAGAAGTCTCCACGTGTCTTAACAGTTACCTCAATAACTACCTTAGACACAATGACTGTCTATAAATACTGAAAAAAAATCCTGTAAGAGCTCTCTAATACTTCTTATTCATATTTTTATTATACTAAATCACCATTCTAACTTAGGTATTTGAGTAGCCGCATCGGACTGGCCCCGATACCAACATCTTACCCTCTTTTGCAGGACTATTTCCTCACCCCAAAATTCACCAACAACAAGTACTAACCTCTGCCATCTTGCGACCAACATCTACAAAAAGGTAGTCCTAGATCAAAAGTCTATAAGAGTATAAGCTAAACAACTTAGTAAGTAACTCCATCAACTATACAGACAAGCAAGTTATAAATACATTAAATTCAAGCGTATGAATGAATAAGCAAACAGAATGCCAATCAATTACAAACACTAAACTAGGTACTATACGTAACTTAGATTTAATGCTTTTCGAAGCTAAGGTTAGGCTATATACAACACTAGTAGATCACGTATTATATTAGAATTTACTTACTACAAAACTCTATGTTTCTTATTCAAATAAATCAATACTTTTTGTTTTAGTCAAAAACTAAGTTTTGGGTCTAATTATGAGTGGGCTCCCACGATCCACACTTACCCCTAACTAAAAACTTCTAGACTTGACCCTTAACTAAGTGGTTGGCGCTTCTAATGCTTAGTGTTCTCGTAGGCCAAGGTAAGGTTATATTGTACATGTATACTATACTAAACCATTATATTCATAAAATAACAACCCTCGTATGGCCTCTTCCTACCTTCGGGTGATGTGATAGCTAGAATTAATTTATACAGTGCATGTCGATGCATGTTCCAATTTACTTAATAGGTCAAATATAATTAAGTTTAATTATTATATGACTAGACAATATCACAAACAATATAATTCCTATCCAATATAATATGCAACAAACAATTCATTATCGGCATTTAGAGTAATTTCATAGTTCAACAAGCAATAGCATTCACATGCATTTCCGGACCCTACCCAACATCCAATTAACAGTATTTTTAAATTCACTAACAACAAACACAAACAAGCATGGAATTATAGAGATTACTCACTCAACCATGATGTCTTTTATGCATTTTAGTAATCCTTAGGAAGATTCGAACCTACGTAAAGATCATCTGATTATTATAAAAATGAAAACGGTAATAAGTAACTAAGTGAACGAGTTATCCTAGGTAATTGCTTATCTAAATCCACCTAGGTTTTCTATTAGTTTTTCCACTAGTTTTTCCCTGATTAAATTCTTTTATTAATCATATATAACGTTTTCATTTTATTTTTCGATATTCATATATTTATGGTCAATTTTCATCATTTTCGAGGATATGTTCACATGGCAAGATTCGTTTTGGATGTTGAAACTTGTGTTTTACGATGTAGGCTTAAAGTATTATAAATTTTGTTATTTTAGCCTAAATGTTTTTATTTATGAATTTTGTGTTTCCTTTTGTTTGGTCATGATCTAATTAATTTCTAAATTCTCATGTTCTTATAATTTTTAACTATTATTATTGTTACATATATTTATATAATATTAACATAAGTTGATAAATGCATCATGGGCCTAACTTTATTTTTATTGGTTTCGGTCCATACATACATATATACATGTATGTAACTAGTTTACTATATTATATTAAATACTTGTATCATAATATACTTATGTACTCGTCTTATGTCTACATATTTAAGTATCTTATGTGTATATCCACGTATATATATACTTTTAGTACATTAGTATATGTACTTGTGCATATACTTAAGTGTATATTATTATTATATGTATATCCATACACATATCTATGTACTATTATATATGTATATTTATCCATATTTTTTGTATTTTAAAATTATAATTTTAAGGAATTTTCATATAATCTATATATACATATGTTTATAGTTTTGGTTGGTGTACTCTAATGTATATACTTAATATTCTTATTAGAATTAGTTATGTACATCAAGGAGTACTCATGTATAGGGACGTCTAAGTAGATGTACATGTGTATTCCTAATCTTATCTATGTATATGTATATTTATACTATGTATTCTACTTAGATTTATACATACATAATCCATATGTGTAACACTTCTATTACGTATACACAATTCTATACATATATATTTATAAATGCTTATATATGTACTAGCATATATGCACATATTACATAAGGTTTTTGAAGAAAATAAGGTTATATATATATGTATAATTTCACTACATATACATAGAAGCTTAGTTTAATATACTAGAATACATGTTAACTACATATTAATATACTAAGTGTAATATTTTACAAAATTACTCAAAAGAAGGACATATCTCTATTTTACATAAGAATCCTAATATTAACATAATATAAACAAACTAATCAATTGTTGTAGTGAAGGATTTCATGAAAATATACCTCCTTTTGTATGTAAATATGGATGAGGAGTTTAAGTATATGATGTGGTAGTTTGTAGGTTGGTAATTAAAGAGATGAAGAGGAAAATAAGAAATTAAAAGAAGGAAAAGAGGGAAGGGGAAGTTACTTTTGGGGAGGGATGAAAAAAGGGAGATTTTGTTTATGTTTTAATTGTGTTTTTGAAGAAAGTTAGAGTAAGGTCTAGGGTATTCCAAAAGGGACAATAGAAAGGGGAATGAAAAATGGAAAATGAAGAGAAAAGGAAAAGAAATCTATAGAAAGTTAGTGAAGTTTCTAGTTGAAAGTGATATGTTGACTTGGTCAATATTTTGACTTTGTCAATAATTTAACTTAATCAAATGTTGACTTGGTCTACCTTCATAATCTTACATGTATATATTTTTAGAAATAAAATTAATTAGAAGAAAGGTTAAAGAAAAAGGGAAATTAAAGAATTAAATGAAATAATTAGTAAAACAATTATTCAAACTTCCCTTAAATATTTATAATCTTATAAATAATATTTAGCATAATAGTCAACATAACTACAAAGAAAATTATAAGTTATAATACTAATAATTTGTATATATGTTATCTAAATAACAACTAAGTACTTAAATCTGCATAATACTAATTTATTCATATAATTATAACATTAATATTATTTATAAAATGACATTATAGTTTCTTATAAATTAATCTAGTACATACACATTTATGAGCAATTAGAAGTTATCTTTGATCGTTAGTTAATAATTTGATATGATTTAGCATCTCGTTACATATTTATACTCGATTAGGGTTTTATTGGAGTTGTAATAAAGTAGCACATTTATATGCTTAAAGTTGGAGTTTTAAGGTTTTTATCACTTTCAAGTACAATCTTTAGTTTTTACGTACATTTAAGGTATAATATATTTATACACGATTAGGTTTTCGATTGTCATATTAGGGTTTTTATCTTATCTAGTCTTGTTGACTCTTAGGGTTGTTTAATACACTTGAGTCTAATCTAAGATTTAGATAAAAAAATTTAGGGGTTTACAGCCCTAGATAATTTCATAAGTCAATATAGCCAAATAAGTTAAAAATTTAACTAAATTATAAACCTAAACTTAAGCTAAATGAGAAAGATCCTAATATACTAATTGAAACCTTAGTCACATACAAAAACTCTAAACCCTCTATATACGTAAATATAAGAGATGTAACCCAATCCTAATAAAAACCTTTAAGCTAAAACTTTAAGCTTATAAAACTTATAACTTTACCTTAACAATGATAAAGCCCTAATTGGGAGTAATTATTGATAGACACTAATAATTGTGTAAAATCACTAATGAATGAATAAAGATAAAACATAAATACTAATAAACATAAAGAGTAACAAACTACTTAAATAAATGAACGAGATTGCAATTATTATCTTATGATTATTTATGATCCTATATATGTGTATGTATATATGTGTGTTAGTTTTATATTAATCTATTTAGTTTGATTTAATTTTACTACATATTTCATGTTCATATATTATATAGTATATATTAATTTTACACTATATATTTTTTCATAGTTTCATTATATTTTATCCTCAACATTATCTAAAGGTTGGAAACATTTTAAGAAAAGTCAAAAAGTAATTTTTCTTTCCATCTTTTTCTTTTCCTTCTTTCTTTTCCTTTTACATTTTTCTTATCTTTTCACTGTTTCTTTCCAAACTTTTGGGCGCCATGTACCATTGAAAATTATCCCATGAGAATAAAAATTTAGATAAGGTAACAAACAAAGCCAATTTCTACTTTATCTTTTTATCTTTTTTTCTTTTCCTTTTTCTTTTTCTCGATTGCTATGTGTTATTCTAGAAACCACTTCCATCTTCTTTTTATTTTACAAACTCAAAGTCAAAAATCAAGATTTTCCTTTCCCCATTTGTACCAATACACTACCTCATCCCATTAACTTTTCATTTCTCTCATTTTCCTCTCTTTTAATCCATCATCTGTCATTCCTATTTTGCAATATAATATCCCTTCTCTAACACTAGTTTTTCTACCAATTTCATGAAGGCATGAAGAGGACTTCTTCCCAAATTTCTTAAGATCAAAAGTAATGAAATAACACCTTGTGCTATATTAGTTTTGTTTTTCTTATGTAATATAAGTTTTTGTGTATTTCTTTTATGTTAATATGTACTTAGTATTGTTGTGTTAGAAATATATAGTAGGAGCTATATATGTTTTTATCATCATTTCTATTAAAAAGCACAGGTACATGCATTTGAATATATATTTCTAAATTTTCCTCTTCTTAAATATTTATGTATGTATATATACACTTAAATATATCTATCTATATGCATATATATATATAT
>JAMXBB010000001.1:72388391-72483976 GCA_024138015.1 Lumnitzera littorea | reverse complement strand
CCGTAAGCTGTTATTAGAAATAAATTAATTTATAAATTGGAAAAATTAGGAAAATTGCAAAGTAAACCAACAAGAAGCTGCCTTGTTAGCTTTTCTTAATTTTTCTAATTGAAACTACAATTTGCAAAAATAATAATAATAAATTAATTAGAAAATTGAAGATAATAATAAATTAAGCTTAAAATAGTAAATAAAGAAATAATGAGAAAATGAACAAAAAAATAAAAAATATTTAGAAAATATAAAAATTTAGAAATTATGTAAGCTGTTATTAGAAATAAAGAAAAATCTAACTAATAAAATCATTAAAGAAAAGCTCAAAATGATAAATAAAAACAATTAGGCCAAAAATACAAAAATTCTTAATATTCCCGACCCATAATATAAAATACAAGTTCCAACATCTAAAACAGATCTCATTATGTGAAAGAATGTTCGAAAACAATAAAAATTGACTAAATGATTATAAAAATTAGAGTTAAGACGAAAAAGTTACATGTGATTGAAGGAAAAACTAGAACTGGGTAATTATGTACGATAAATAGAAATTTTAAGTAGATTTTTAAGTAAATACTTATATAGAATAATTATCTTACGTAGATACTTACTATCTTTCCTATCCTTTAATTATTAAGTGATCTTAATGAGGATACCGATCTCTCAGTTGACTATTACAATCCTTGATTTGTACTATGGTAGAGTGAGTATTCCTAATGATTTGATACTTATTTGCGCATGTAGATAGTAACATGTAAATATTTTTGATAAATTCATTTATGTGTGGGGTTTAGGATTTGTATGTGAGTGATATTGATTGGTTATCATGTGAAAATATTTTAAATTATTATAACAAACTATTTGATGCATTTTAGATAACTATAGGGAATTTGGTTCTTTATGATATTGGTTAGTGACTTAATAACCAAACCTAAGTATACTTAACTTTAATAAATCAAATTGGAACATGCAAAAGTATGCATTACATCGTAAATATTTTGGCCATCACATTACACAAAGATAGCGGAAGGCCATGCAAGGGTTGTTTCTATATATTGGAATTAAAGTTTTTTACTATGGTATACTTATATAACATGACTATACCCTAGCTCGTAGGATTACTAGGCGTTGAATGCGCCAATCGCCTAGCTATAGGTCAAGTTCATAGACCTCCATTCAGGAGTGAGTGTGGAATGTGGAGGCCCACTAATAATCATACTTGGAACTTAGTTTTTAAAATTGAAATTTAACAAACTATTTTATCTTAAATACAAAACATAGAGTTTTGTTGTTATATAAGTTCAAGTATGATACTCGGATCTGACTAGTTCCGTATATTCTCTAATCTTGACTTCAGAAGGTGTTAAATCTAAGTTACATATAGTACCTGGTTAACTATATCTATTTGTGTGGTATTCTACTTGATCATGCAATCATATGTTTGTAAATAATTGTTGAATAACTTTCTTGTCGATATGGTTAAGGGATAACTCACTAAGTTTTATAGCTTATATCCTTATAGGCTTTTGATGTAGAAGACTTGTTTACTATACCTAGCTAAGGTATGATCGAGGTTAGTTTGGGATTTTGTTGGAAATAGGGTGTAGAAAAAAAAAAAAGATAGCCAAGTGAATATATAAATTAGGACTCTCAACTAAAACTTCTATGACATTTTGTATTATGATATATAGGAGCCATATAGGCAACTCTCTTTATTACGGTAGCTTTACTATTAGCATTCCAAAACTTAGAGTCGTATATTACTTACATAGTGATATTACTGTTTGAAAATTTTATATTATTGTATATGTTGTGGTATTATCTTTATCTATATAACTCTTAGGTAATTAATTGTATAATAGTTTTGTATGTTATATAAAAGGTCGTTGATTGGAAGGGAAACTGATCTATAGTCTTTTGTATAGTATATAGCAACCTGCTATGGTCAGGTTATCCCTTAAATCGTGATGGGAAAGGTGGTATTAGAGTATGATCTTAAATAAGATAAATAAAACTTGATCCTTAACATTAGAATAATCTATCTAGTAAGATTGAGAGGGGTAGAACTAGGATAAGTATGTAAGTTTTAAGAATTAATTAACGAACTCTATACCAATGCAATAATGAAAATAAATGTTTGTCTTATTGATTTAGATGTCGAGTCTCAAGTTGTTGACCGATTAGGTCTTATTCCATCTTTAAGCTGGTGAGATGTTATTTAAGTATAGGTAGCAACTTTAGATTCTATGCAAAGACCTAACTTTAGTAAGTAAACCGTATACCTTAGATGATGCTTTTATTGTTTGGGGAGTGGTTCTTAATGCCTACTGGCGAGATCGTAGACTTCATGTAAGGACCCTTAGGGGGAGCCTAGTAGTATTGCTTAGAATTTCCATATCACATGTGCACCCATGATAAGAAAATTGCCTTACAAGTTGTAAGACTCTAAATAGCTAGTTGTTAGGGTCTTCAATTTTAGTTCATTAACTAATTGTATAATGTAAATAATTATGGATATCCATTATTGCACAATTCCTCAAAACCACAGAGAATTGGTATCCCTTACCAAAATAATGAAATACGATAGATAATTCTAGAAAATTCTAAACTTACTAAAGATACTAAACTTGATTGAGATATTAGTTGTTTCCCAAAGCATTCCAAATTAACTACATAAGCTTTACATCATACTTATTCAATGGTAGTACTCTGCACTCGGTTCCTATCCTTATCCTAACTATCGATCAACCTATAAGGAAAAGAACTGTTAGGGTGTAAGCTTATACTTAGTGAGATAAATCCCCTTGCCAAAACTAAATGACAAAAAATTTATTTAATGCACAGCATATGAATGCATGATCAATCAGTATGCTAAACAATAGATGCAGTAGCCTAAGAGCTACATGCAACTCATAATTACAACCCTTGTAGTCAGGGTTAGAGATAATTAATTGACCCAAACTAAAATTTGAGTTCTAGCCTTAGGGTTTTATATCATTTGCACTAATGTGCTTAAGTCAAAACAAAACCATATATAATATACTTTATTTCTTGAATAACAAATTATATTTTCAAAATGCCAAGTCTAACGGTGTAGTGGCCACAAGAGATGGCCCTTCGCCAACGGTTGGCGTCTCCCAGCGCCTAATAAGCCCATCAGCTTAAGATAGAGACTCAATATAAATGATAACATAGCTAGTGACCAATCTTATAGGAGGCCCTTTTCCTCTAAGTTCCTTCCAATCTTCTGTATGAAGTGGCAATCGTGTCATCTAAATGTAATTATGGAGAATGCATGATTCATTGAATTTCTTAATCATATAAGGGATTAATCCGGTTTTTCATGGTGATCAAACAATTTTATTCCATATAATTGCACATATGAATTATTGCAAGAAATTACTATTATTAAGTGATTAAAAAGCCATAGTATTCAATCATGAACTCACACACATGCATTTCCCATATCCCACAAGCATCCAATTTATATATGTAAGTTTAAGTGCATATATTTTACAAGCAAAATCAAGTAAAGAGTTTTTAGGAATTCACTCACTCAACCATACGGGTCAATCGAAGTGGTTCGGAGGTTGGTCGTCTCTAAAAGCCGGGTCTCCTAGACATCGCAAGTATGATACTATAAGGATTTGAAACAGAACTTAGAAAACTAAGCTAAAATACTTTAAGTTATACTTTTCACTAGTTTTCATATTTTTCTCAAATTCTTACTTAAAGTTCAATCATGTATAACTTTCTCGTTTGAAATCCAATTTTTATGATCTTATAGTCAATCTTCATCTTTTTCAAGTGTATTTTAATGTGGTGAGGTTAGATTTTCAAGATGATGCATGAAAATCTACCTTTAGGTTAGAACAGTAGCGATCCTTATGCTTTAGAGTGCTTTTGGGCTTTATTTGGTTAATAGGCTTTTTGATATCTTGAGATATCCTTTAGGCATGGGCTTAGGATTTCATTCTAGGCTTAAAATACTCCTTAAGGTCAGATTCCCAACTTTGATTTACACTCCTAAGGTTATTAATAACTTCTTGGGCTTTTAAGTGGGATTAACTTGTCAAATGGGCTTGTTTTTAATCTAAATCAAGGATAGTCACTTTGTTGGGCTTTAAGTGTGTCTTGTGGGATTTTTTTATTATTCTGTTAAGTTGCTGGTCAAAAATGTAATGAGGGTTCAACTTGGTGTTTGAGGCTCGTTTTGAGAATTTTAAGCTAAGTTTTGAGTTTTAGGCTTAATACACTTATCGTACTTACCTTAGTTGGTTTTTTTCACTTTGTTTACTTACTTTTGTCATATTTTTAAGTGTCTTTTAGTAATGTTCCAGATCTAGTCATGGTAAATCCTAAGGGTTCTTGCTTGGTTTTTCAACTTGTTCCATCATTTCCTTGAGTTTAAGTATTAGATCATAAACCTAAACTATTTATATTCAAGTCTTAACTTGACTTCTCTTCCATGAGATGATTACATAGCTTATACTTTACATGAAAATAGTAGATCCCATACTTATTATAACTTCCATACCATAGTTCATGTCTTACAAAGTTAGTTTCCTCAAGAAAACTTCATATAATGGATTTTCCTTTACCTTAGTCTAGATTTAAGCATGTTTAACTTAATAGAAGTGAAAATAACATTCAAAGGACCTATAAACACTTCACGTGCAGCATGCTATCTCCTCTTTTAAGTGCTTATTTCATAATTTTCTCAACTTAAAATCTTCCATCCTACGTATTAAACAAGTATCTCTACATAACACCAACTTTACATGTTCATATTTCAACTTTTAAGTAAAGGTGTCATAAGTTTGCTTCTTATGGTGGTCTTAACTATTTCATCAACTTATGATCATACTAATATCCTTAAGAAAACATGGTCTCCTAACATGGAATACCAAGTTACTAACACAAGGAAGCAACTCACTCATCCTCAAAGCGAAAACAAGGTGGTTGTGCACCAAGTTTCTTCTTAAGCTCCAAGTTTTACCTTCTCCTTCTTGCAACCTTTTTGGAATCTTGAGTTTTGGTCTTTTAAAGTGGGGTTTTGAGAGTCTTCTTCTAAGGATCCTAAAGGTGGCTTTGGAAGTTGACAAATGGAAGACACAAATTAGAGCATGTGTCGTAAGTGTAGAAGCTTGTTAGTGGCACTAATGTGTAGGATTGAAAGTGAGGGATAAGGGAAAGAGAGTGGCCGATTGTGGATGTGTGTGTAGTATATCCATAAAACCTCTTTTTGTTGTCTTTTATCAAGTACATGTGCCATACTTTAACATAATTGGATGATGTAAGCATTAAGGGGTGAATAGTGCTTGTGAAAGATAATGAGTTGATGGTTAAATGACAAGATATAGCCTCCCCTTTCCTTTTTTTTCAACCAGTCATGTCTTGTCTTGTAAGAGTATGGCCTTGTCTTCTCACTTATTTTAAAATTAGATAGACAATGTGATGAGATAGCTTATCCTCATGTATTAAAAGTTATGGTAAGATATGAGAATGGTCTTATCATAAGTTGTTGATAAGTTATCAAGTGATAGGTGATTTTAACTCTCAAATGATAAATTATTTAATGTGATTGGTTGGTTTGCTTATCCATATGTAACAAAGCTTATAAGTGAAAATAAGGGGATTATGTATACAAATAATAGATTTGTTTGTTATCAGTTTTATATGATTTTGCAAAATTAATAATAATTTTATTGATTAATGGCTTTTCAAGCATTAGGATAATTTTAGAGTTTTACCAATTTTTACGATTTGATATTTATGGTTTCTATTAAGTTTGGGTTCACATTTTTTAAAGGTACACATATGTAGGGATTAGGGTTTTCACGCATGATTAAGGTTTTTGAATTGTATAATAGGGTCTTTCAAGTTCGTTTTAAGTTTCAAGTTTAAAATTTTAATTGGTTTTTATTTTATGTGGTTTTATCGACTTAGGGAAACATCTATGATACTCGAGTTTGACACCATGTCTAGAAGGTTGAAGGTTGAATTTGCAAAGTCTACACTTCATTAGACTGTTTATACACCAGATGCGACATCAACATATTAATAGATTATTTATCTATTAAAACTAGAAGAAAATGTTGAGCATGCTCATGAGTTAGCATTCTTCGTCCACATTGAGCTCTAACTAAAGCCCCTTACATTCGCTCACTAGCGAGTGGTCAGTCATGGTATGGCCTTAGCTACAAACCACAGTATTGATTACAGTCAAATTATTGCTTAGGGCAATGCTTGAGCTATGGATAAATTTTTTACTAGCATCAAGCGTTGGTTTGATCATCCTTAAGGGATCGAAGTCAATGGACCTAGGTGGGGTATTGAGGCTGAGGATCTATATATACTTTTGGATGCTCCTATCACTTATGTTAAGTCTATACAAGAGTTACCCTCCACTGAGGAGTTTGAGTATTATCAGGTTAACCCTTGACTTCCTCCTTAGTATTGGTTAGAGGTGACCCCATTGGTGTACTATTCATCTACCCAAACCTCGTAGACTTCTAGTTAATTATAGAGTATGTTCGATAGGCTACTAGGGAGGAGTCAAGCATATACTCTAGTATTGGTTCTACTTTTCCATTCCAAGATTCAAACCCTAAGGTGACACTAATGCAAGACTGTCTTCTCGCCCTTGGTAGATATGATTGATGTTTATCCTTATAGGTTACTTTTTGTAGTTGTTGTTTGCCACTAGAGTAATCACACATGCTCCTTCTATTTTATACTCTAGGATCATTTATGATCATTTTGTATTCTGAAGGAAATTTTCTTGTAGTATGGTTATGATGTTCTCTAATCATTTTGATACTTTTGAAAGCTTATTGTGTTGTGAGGACATATGTGTCGAGTCTAATTTTTCAGTTTCTTATTATTTAAAATTAATTTCCCATTTCTTGATTAATACTAAACCCTAACCCATTTAATATTAATCATCAACTAAAGAAATTAAGAAATTTCGATTTTTATTGAAAATATTTTTTTTTTTTTTGAGTCGCCACCCGACCGAAGTTGGGAAAAGAAAAGAAACCGTAACCAATTGCGTAGATTGATTACGATTTGGCTACCGGTCTTTGATTTCAATTTGAATGAAGAATCAGAAGGTTCCAAGCTTGGGGGCTAACCTATTAAACCCTAATGGGTACTACTATTTATTTATCGAAATTAGGATTATTCTTCTAAATATAATATTTAAAAAATAAATAAGTAAATCAAGAGAAAAAAGAACCTAAGTTCTTACATATTTTATCGTTACCCCGAAAGTGCCTACGTACCTGCTAGTTGGGATTAGACTACCGTAGTTCTTTAAAATAATCTTTAATGTGTTGATTTATTTCAATTTTAAAAACTGGCCAAGTTTACGTTTTTAATTTATTCAGTTTATTTAAAAAAAAATCTAAAGGGGCCCTAACTCTTAAATGTTATTGTTTTATAAAAAAATTTCGCAAAAAGTCCTAAAATTTAAAAAGGATTTTTTATTAACTTTTATTTAAATTAAAAAACAACTTTCTATATGACAAATCATTAAATAAGATCAAATCTTAACAAAAACAACCAATCGTAACAAGTCCTAAACTAAAATAAAATATACATTCACTTAAATCAATACTTAATTTATCTAATCAAGAAAACTAATGTTAAAAGAAGAATACCTAAATTAATATATATATACATATATTATTATTATTATTAAACAATTATCTATATATAAAAGACTAAGAATAAAATCTCCTAAAACTAATATGTTCATATTCGTATATATTATATTCAATAACTAAAGATCTAAATAATAATAATATAACAATAATAAATAAACAATTCAACAAACAATTTCAAAACTGGAAAGAAACGGACCTGAACTTCTTGATTACGTAGTGAAGGACGATGGCTAGTGTATAACGGAGTTGCTGTTGCATGTGGCTACTAGCGTCGAAGTTGCGCTATGTGTTGTTGTCAGTAACCATCTACTGGACAAAGGATTTGATTTAGTTGCCGTTGTCTGATGAGGCACTAATCGGAATTGGTGTAAAGGTATGGTAGGCTTGTTGATTGGTATTGTGCGTCGTGGACAGTGTACGCATGGATAGTGTAGGCATGTTTTGTGTCTTGATCAATGTGGGTTGTTCGGCGAGAGTGATTTAGGTTTGGTTCTTATATGGTTAGTGACGTTGCTGGCTTAGTCGGTAGAGTACTGGACGTGAGTGAAGACAATGCGCAGCATCTGGATATTGTGTAGGTGCGAGAGATTATGGACATTTTCAATGTTGTTCGTTGGCATGCTTATGTCGTGATGCTGGCTTCTACAATGAGCTTGCGCACTGGCTGGAGTTGGTCACAATCGGTGATCAGGGGTAAGAAGAAGGTGATCGGATTGGGGTCTACTGTTGCGTTGCTCATGCATAGTAATGTTCTGTTCGCTGTTGTCCGCCTTGCTACTATCCTATTTGCTGCTGTCCGCTATGCTACTATACTGTTTGCTACTATCCTATTTGTTGTTGTCCGCCGTGCTGCTGTCCTGTTCACTGCTATCCACCTTGCTGCTACCCACTTTGCTGTTGTCCACCGTGCTGCTGTCCACCTTGCTACTGTCCGCTGTGTTGCTGTCCGCCTTGCTGTTGTCCGCTGTACCACTGTCCGCCTTATTGTTGATGCTACCAAGACTAATTTTTGTTGGATGAACCAAGGGGTTTGATTTTTTTGGAATTTTTTGTATTTATAAAAGCTAAAATAAGATCATATCAAATCATATCTATTGTATCCCATTAAATTATTAAACTAGATTCAAATGATTTTAATTAAATATAAATCCCGTTTATTTCTCTAGCTCTTGTAAAATATAGAAAAATAAAAGACATAAATACCTAGCGAGACTCGAACCCAAGATCTTAAATTAAATTCATTCCTATACTTTAATACTTATCCATTAGGTCGTTGGTCTGTGCCTTGATTTTTAATATACTAAATTGTACTTAAAATACCTGATTCCCTAAAATAAATTTTTTAACTAAGCTAAAACTAAAACTATTTGTTCCTAATCTACAAAATTTTTTCTTATTTTTTTGGTATTTTCATCATTTGTTAATTTTTTATTATTTCTATCTTTTATTTTACTTTTTTATTTTATGAATTAGGACCCTTTTTGTAAAATAAAATAAAATAAATTAGGATTACAAAGGGGCAAAAATTAGATATCTATAGCTGCCCTACTTTGTGGCAAAATTTGAGTAAAACTTGGCCATAAAGACAAAAGAGACACCATTTTTGCCTCGGGCCAACTTTATCTTAAGGAACGTTAAGATACTTGATGAAGGTTAGTTTGAAACAAAGAATAGCGAGGGGTAATGCCTTTGTGAGTTAGCAAAAATCCCTAAAAAGAATAATGAGAACTTGGTTGTACCTTAATGAGCTGACTAACCAAGGCGATCAAGGCGATCAAGGCGCCCTTTGAGCTGGCTAAGACCTAAAATTAAGAAAAACTTGGTCGTGCCCTAATAGGCTAACTAACTAAGGCGATCAAAGTGCCCTTTGAGCTAGCTAAGACCTAAAAGATGAGAAAAACTTGGTCGTACCCTAATAAGCTGACTAACCAAGGCAGTCAAAGCACCCTTTGAGCTGGCTAAGACTTAAAAACAAGAAAAACTTGGTCGTGCCCTAATGAGCTGACTAACCAAGACGATCAAAGCATTCTTTGAGCTGGCTAAGACTTAAAAATAAGGAAAACTTGGTCATGCCCTGATAAGCTGACTAACCAAGGTGGTCAAAGCACCCTTTAAGCTGGCTAAAATCTAAAAACAAGGAAAACATGGTTGTGCCCTAAAGAGCTGACTAACCAAGACTATCAAAGCGCTCTTTCAGCTGGCTAAGACCTAAAAATAAGGAAAACTTAGTCTTGCCCAGGTGAGCTAACAAACTAAGGCGATCAAAACGCCCTTTGAGTTGGTTAAGACCTAAAATGAGGAAACTTAGTTATGCCCTAATAAGCTGACTAACCAAGGCGGTTAAAGCGCTCTTTGAATTAGCTAAAACTTAAAAACAAGGAAAACTTGATCGTACCCTAATAAGCTGACTAACCAATGTGGTTAAAGCACCCTTTGAGTTGGTTAAGACCTAAAAAGAAGAAAAACTTGGTCATGCCCTAATGAGTTGATTAACCAAAGCGGTCAAAGCGCCCTTTAAGCAAGCCAAGACCTAAAGATGAAGAAACTTGGTCGTGCCCTAATGAGCTGAGTAACCAAGGTGGTAAAACTGCCCTTTAAGCTAGCCAAGACTTAAAGATGAAAAAACTTGGTCATACCCTAATGAGCTGACTAACCAAGGCAGTCAAAGTACTCTTTGAGCTGGCTAAGACCGAAAGATGAAGGAAACTTGGTTGTGCCCTAAGGAGCTGACTAACTAAGGCGGTTAAAGCGCCCTTTGAGTTGGCTAAGACCTAAAAATGAGGAAACTTTGTCGTGTGCTGATGAGCTGACTAACTAAGGCGGTCAAAGCGCCCTTTGAGCTACCTAAGACCTAAAGAATGAAGAAAACTTGGTCATGCCCTTAATAAGCTAACTAACCAAGGCAGTCAAAGCACCCTTTGAGCTGGCTAAGACCTAAAGATAAGGAAACTTGGTTATGCACCGGTAAGCTAACTAACCAAGGCGGTCAAAGTGCCCTTTGAGCTGGTTAAGACCTAAAATGAGGAAACTTGGTCGTGCCCAAATGAGGAAACTTAATCGTGAACTAAGGCGGTTAAAGCGCCCTTTGAGCTGGCTAAAACCTAAAAATATGGAAAACTTGGTCGTACCCTGATTAGCTGACTAACCAAGGTAGTCAAAGCGCCCTTTAAGCTGACTAATACCTAAAAAGAAGAAAAACTTGATCTTGTCCTAATGAGTTGACTAACCAAAGCTGTCAAAGCACCCTTTGAGCTAGCTAAGACTTAAAGATGTAGAAACTTGGTCGTGCCCTAATGAGCTGAGTAATCAAGGCGGTCAAAGTGCCCTTTGAGCTGGCTAAGACGTAAAGATGAAGAAACTTGGTCATGCCCTAATGAGCTGACTAACCAAGGCGATCAAAGCGCCCTTCAAGTTGGCTAAGACCTAAAAATAAGGAAAACTTGGTCATAACCTAATGAGCTAACTAACCAAGGTGGTCAATGCGCCCTTTGATCTGACTAATACCTAAAAGATGAGGAAAACTTGGTCGTACCCTAATGAGCTGACTAACTAAGGCGGTTAAAGCACCCTTTCAGCTAGCTAAGACCTAAAAATGAGGAAACTTTGTCGTGCCTTATTGAGCTGACCAACTAAGGCAGTCGAAGCACCCTTCAAGCTGGCTAAGACCTAAAAGATGAGGAAAACTTAGCCATGCCTTGATGAGCTAACTAACCAAGGTGGTCAAAGCGCCCTTTGAGTTGGCTAAGACATACAAGATGAGGAAAACTTGGTCGTGTCTTGATGAGCTGACTAACTAAGGTGGTCAAGGCCCCTTTTAAGTTGGCTAAGACCTAAAAACAAGGAAAACTTAGTCGTACCCTAACAAGCTGACTAACCAAGACGATCAAAGCGCCCTTTAAGCTAGCTATGACCTAAAGAATGAAGGAACTTGGTCGTACCCTAATGAGCTGGCTAAGACATAAAAATGAGGAAAACTTGGTCGTGCCCTGATGAACTGACTAACCAAGGTGGTCAAAGCACCCTTTGAGCTAGCTAAGACCTAAAAATGAGGAAAACTTAATCGTGCCCTAATAAGTTGACTAATCAAGGCGGTTAAAGCACTCTTTGAGCTGGCTAAGACCTAAAAATGAGGAAAAATTGGTCGTACCCTAATGAGCTGACTAACCAAGGCAGTCAAAGTGCCCTTTGAGCTGGCTAAGACCGAAAGATGAAGGAAACTTGGTCGTGCCCTAAGGAGCTGACTAACCAAGGCGGTCAAAGCGCCCTTTGTGTTGGCTAAGACCTAAAAATTAGGAAACTTGGTCGTGCGCTGATGAGTTGATTAACCAAGGTGGTCAAAGCACCCTTTGAGCTGGCTAAGACCTAAAGAATGAAGAAAACTTACTCATGCCCTTAATAAGTTATCTAACCAAGGCGATCAAAACGCCCTTTGAGCTGGCTAGGACCTAAAGATAGGGAAACTTGGTTATGCACTGGTAAGCTAACTAACCAAGGCAGTCAAAGTACCCTTTGAGCTAGTTAAGACCTAAAATGAGGAAACTTGGTCATGCCCTAATGAGCTGACTAACTAAGGCGGTCAAAGCGCCCTTTGAGCTGGCTAAAACCTAAAAATATGGAAAACTTGGTCGTACCCTGATTAGCTGACTAACCAAGGTAGTCAATGCGCCCTTTAAGCTGGCTAATACCTAAAAAGAAGAAAAACTTGATCTTGTCCTAATGAGTTGACTAACCAAAGCTGTCAAAGCACCCTTTGAGCTGGCTAAGACTTAAAGATGTACAAACTTAGTCGTGCCCTAATGAGCTGAGTAATCAAGGCGGTTAAAGTGCCCTTTGAGCTGGCTAAGACGTAAAGATGAAGAAACTTGGTCGTTCCCTAATGAGCTGACTAACCAAGGCGATCAAAACACCATTCGAGCTGGCTAATTCCTAAAAATAAAGAAAACTTGGTCATACCCTAATGAGCTAACTAACCAAGGTGGTCAATGCGCCCTTTGATCTGGCTAATACCTAAAAGATGAGGAAAACTTGGTCGTACCCTAATGAGCTGACTAACTAAGGCAGTTAAAGCACCCTTTGAGCTAGCTAATACCTAAAAATGAGGAAACTTTGTCGTGCCTTGTTGAGCTGACTAACTAAGGCAGTCGAAGCACCCTTCGAGCTGGCTAAGACCTAAAAGATGAGGAAAACTTAGCCATGCCTTGATGAGCTGACTAACCAAGGTGGTTAGAGCGCCCTTTGAGTTAGCTAAGACATAAAAGATGAGGAAAACTTGGTCGTGTCTTGATGAGCTGACTAACTAAGGTTGTCAAGGCGCCTTTTGAGTTGGCTAAAACCTAAAAACAAGGAAAACTTGGTCGTACCCTAATGAGCTGACTAACCAAGATGATCAAAGCGCCCTTAAAGCTAGCTATGACCTAAAGAATGAAGGAACTTGGTTGTACCCTAATGAGCTGGCTAAGACATAAAAATGAGGAAAACTTAGTAGTACCCTGATGAGCTGACTAACTAAGGTGGTCAAAGCACCCTTTGAGCTAGCTAAGACATAAAAATGAGGAAAACTTGGTCGTGTCCTAATAAGTTGACTAATCAAGGCGGTTGAAGCACTCTTTAAGCTGGCTAAGACCTAAAAATGAGAAAAACTTGGTTGTGCCCTATTGAGCTGACTAACCAAGGCCATCAAAGCGCCTTTTGAGCTGGCTAAGACCTAAAAACATGAAGGAAAACTAAGTCGTTCCCTGATGAGCTGACTAACCAAGGCGGTTAAAGCGCCCTTTAAGCTGGCTAAGACCTAAAAATGAAGGAAACTTGGTCATGCTCTGATGAGCTGACTAAGCAAGGCGATCAAAGTACCCTTTGAGTTGGCTAAGACCTAAAGATGAAGGAACTTGGTCGTACCCTAATGTGCTGACTAACCAAGGCGGTCAAAGCGCCCTTTGAGCTAGCTAAGACCCAAAAATGAGGAAACTTGGTTGTACCCTTAATGAACTGACTATCCATGGCGGTCAAAGCGCCCTTTAAGCTGGCTAAGACCTAAAAACATGGAAAACTTGGTCGTACCCTGATGAGCTGACTAACCAAGGCAGTTAAAGCGCCCTTTGAGCTGGCTAAGACCTAAAAACAAGGAAAACTTGGTCGTGCCCTGATGAGCTGACTAACTAAGGCGGTCAAAGTGCTCTTTGAGCTAGCTAAGACTTAAAGATGAAGAAATTTGGTTGTACCCTAATGAGCTGACTAACCAAGGTGGTCAAAGTGCCTTTTGAGCTGGCTAAGACCTAAAGATGAAGAAACTTAGTCATGCCCTAATAAGCTGAGTAACCAAGGCGGTCAAAGTGCCCTTTGAGCTGGTTAAGATCTAAAGATGAAGAAACTTGAATTGGGATAGCGCTTCCTGAGCTTGCTAAATCCCTTGAAGAAATTTTAAGTCGGGTAACATTCTGTGACTCAGACAACTAGGAGTCTATGAAACTCTAGATTGGGACTATACTCACGAGCTAGCTAGCTCACTAAGAGATTATAAATTGGGATTGTGTTTTGGGAGCCAGTTGGAAGCTTAAGAAACTTTAGATTAGGACTGTGCTCTATAAGCTGACTAGATCCCTAAATGAGAATATGAATCTGGATAGCGCTCCATAAGTTAACTAAAGCGCTAATGAAGATATGGATAGGAACAATGCTCTATAAGCTGGCTATATCCTTGAGAAAACAGATAAAGGGTAAGCACCCTTCAGACTCGTTTAAACTCTATTGGCAGTTAAAAGTAAAACCAGTGAACATATGAAGAAACTTAGTCGTACCCTAATAAGCTGAGTAACCAAGGCAGTCAAAGTGCCCTTTGAGCTGGCTAAGACCTAAAGATGAAGAAACTTGAATTGAGATAGTGCTTCCTAAGCTTGCTAAATCCCTTGAAGAAATTTTAAGTCGGGTAACATTCTGTGAGTCAGACAACTAGGAGTCTATGAAACTCTAGTTGGGACTACACTCACGAGCTAGCTAGCTCCCTAAGAGATTATAAATTGGGATTGTGTTTTAGGAGCCAGTTGGAAGCTTAAGAAACTTTAGATTGGGACTGCGCTCTATAAGCTGACTAGATCCCTAAATGAGAATATGAATCTGGATAGCGCTCCATAAGCTGATTGAAGCACTAACGAAGATATGGATAAGAATAGTGCTCTATAAGCTGGCTATATCCTTGAGAAAATGGATAAAGGGTAAGCACCCTTCAGACTCACTTAGACTCTATTGGCAGTTAAAAGTAAAACCAGCGAACATAGCCGACTCGAAAAAAACTCTTGATTTGAGAAATTTACCAACAAGGAATTTGGTGAAAACTGTTTGAAAATTTGGCTACTATGGATGAAATGAATGGAAAAACTAGTAACAAGCCTCCACTTTCTCTCTCCTTTTCATGTCTTTTCATTTTCTTTTTTCCTTCTTTTTCCTTGAAAGTTTGCTAACGAATACAAATTTCCTATTTAAAAGGCAAATGCTATAATCATGTAAGGTATCTCATATCCACCCTAGTTTGTAACCTAGACAATGAGCTTCTTGGATAGACCTTAAACATTTATTTTATAAGGAAAATGTAACTCATGATTAGTCTAGTCGAAGAGGACTTCCTTACGCACTCTCAGTCTGGATTTCACTCTTGATTACTATTCTAAAAATTATAATCTAGTTTGTAAATGATATGCTCTGATCGATCTATTAGGTCTTTTTGGGTTCAATATTATAAATTGGGCTTTTGGTCAAATGGTTTCAAAAGAAGTTAATTGAGAGGGCCTATTTTGAAAGAAGTGCTTTCGTCTAACTCGGGGGGTACAAGTCAAGAACCCTTAGGAATGAACTAGATGTACGCTTGGCCTAGTTTCAAAAATAATTTTTATCTTAGATAGATTATTCTTCAAAATTAGAAGAGCTTTGAGTAGGGAGGTATTGTGGGTGGAAAGGTCTTGTGTTTGAGAATCGAGTAGATAAAAAGGGTTTATGTTCGTTATTTGGAGTGTGATTTTGAACTAAATATGGAGTTTTTGGTTTATAGTTGAGAACGTGATTCTGAATGAATATGAGGTTTTGTGTTTTTGGTTAGGAATGCTATTCAAGGCCTTGTGTTTTTAGAGCAACTTGGGCCTTCTTTGATTGAGGATTTTCTCAAGCCCATTATTTGGGTATTTCTTCATTATCCTTTTTCCTAGTTTTTTTCTTTTTCTTTTTTTTCTTTATTTTTTCTTTTTTCATTTCATTTCTTCCTTTTCTCTCCGCAAAAATAACTATCTCTTTTGTCATGTTTTTGTCTCTAGATGAATCAAGGCCCTAAATCCATAAGTTCAGAGTGCATTGGCTTAAGTAAGGTATGTGTAGCCTTTAAGGTATCTGGAAAAATGTTAGCTCTTCTTCAAAAAGAACAATTTATCGAAAACAAAAATTATCCTTGAATTGTTATTACTGGGGTAAACACAAATCAGTTTCATCCATCTCTCCTAATCAATGACCCTAACCTTCGAATTGCCCCATTGTGGGGGTGGTTCTTGACAGGGTTTACATTTGAAAGAACTCCAGATTAGTTCAACTGGGTTATCAAAAGATAATTGTGTTTAGGATTTGAAAATGAATGCCTAACTTCATTTCGGTTTGCGTATCAAATTCAAAATGGACCTCCTTTAAGGAATGAGTCCAAAATATCCTCACCATGATGTCTCTTAACTCTCAAAGTGTTTAAGGGTTAGTGTATAGGATATAGCTCGCCTCTTTTCATTCAAAACTTTTTAAAAGTGAGTTACCAATTCCTTACATAAGGGTTGATTGATCTTAGGGTATTGACCTTACTCCCCAATTCTTTGGAACATGCCCCAATTGTGAAATTTCAAAGACTAAATGCCCCATAGCCCGGACTTATAGGTCTTAATGCCCTTAAGCTTCCATATGTGATTTTGGGTTAGGTTCTTTAGAGTTTGAATGAGCTAGAACTAACAACTTCTAAAGTCGAAGGGTTTAATAAATTGCCCTTTTTATTTGTACTAGGGATCAAGCTCAGGATAGTATTTCACAGTCTTGTGTTTTGACTTGATTCGTGTTTGGACTCGACAACTCAGGGGCTTTGAGTTAGTTGAATCATCTTGATGGGCTAAGGTTCAGGTTTGGTTGGTTATTTTCTTGGGCCAAGTGGATCTATTTAGGTTAGCTGCCTTAACGAGCTAAGTGATTGTGTTTGTGCTGAGTCCCATAAGAATCTATAACTGTTAGCAAATTTCTTTCTTTTCTTTTCTTTCCTTTCCTTCTTTTTTCTTTCTTTTCTCTTTCTTCTTCTTCTTTTTTTTTTTTTTTTTTGAAAGAGAGAGAGAAAAAGTTGGGGCTTTTGTGTTACAAAGACCGAGTGATGGAATTGTAAATGAAGGGTTGCTTTACTAGAATTCTATATACAAACCTTGAACAACATTACTGAGGGTCTATTTACAAATGAGGAATTCTAAAGGAAAAATGCTAAATAAAAATAAAAATAAAAATCTAAATCATATTTATTCCGAATGATAAAGGCTAAGGAGTCAATCTATCCAAAAGAATGAATATTTCTAGCTAGTAGAATACAAGGCAAAACAATAACTACTTGAAATTATTTTATAGGTTTGATTCGTTTTGTTTTGTTTTGTTTCTTTTTTTTTATTATTATTTTTATTTATTTACTCTACGAAGGTTAGGCTCAACTGATGTGGGCCCAAAGTGATAGATTCGAGCCTTAATAGATGTACTAAAGCCCTCACTATAGTAATATTTATAGGGCTCTTCTATAGGGTGCAAGATGAGCCCAATCTTGTTCCTAATGAATTTTTACTCATTTGGGCTGAAAAGTTAGAACCATATCTAGAGTACCTTTTAAGGCCAATGAGGTGGGTAGACGTAAATCTATTTAGAAGCCCCTTAACTTGATCTAGCCATTGTTATATAAAAAAAAAAATCAAAATTACAATCATTACCTATTCCAAACTTTACATAGAATTATTACAAATTATTTATGGATTTATATTACAATTATAACTTCACAACTGTCCTTGTCCATTTAGATTTGTCACATCATAGGTTCTTGTGATTTTTTTTTTTTTAAAATGTTTTCATGTGATGCAAAGGGTAGGTTCTAAAGGTCCTCAAGTTCTGCAACCACTATGTTTTTTAAAGTAACGATTCTATAATCACATCTAAACTTGTGTGGGATAGCCTAATCAGCCCCGGAAGGTGGTTACCCCACAATATCTGAAGCTTACACAATGGCTCACCTCCTAAGGTCTTAAGATGGCTTAGTTCTGACCGTATCTACCATGTATTTATGATGCAAAGAAATAAAAACAAGGTAAACCCCTAAAACTATCCCCTAAATAAATTGCAATGAAAAAATGTTAGTAAAAAAGAAATAAAATAAGCAAATAAATAAAATAACATACCTAAGTTCCCCCCTTTTTTTTTGTCTTTATATTTTTCCATCCTTTGTTGTTTTTCTTTTCTTGAAAAATAATCCTATCTTTGGTAACTTCTAGTAGCTAACCCTTTAGCGTCTCCAACGAAGTCGCCAAACTGTCGAGCTTGATTTTTCGGTTTCTTATTATTTAAAATTAATTTCCAATTTCCTGATTAATACTAAACCCTAACCTATTTAATATTAATCCTCAACTAAAGAAAATGAAAAATTCCAGTTTTTATTGAAAATAATTTTTTTTTAGAGTCGCCACCCGACCGAAGTCAAGAAAAGAAAAGAAACCGTAACCAATTAGGTGAATTGATTACAATTTGGCTATCGGTTTTTTATTTCAATTTGAATGAAAAACCAGAGGGTTCCAAGTTCAGGGGCTAACCTATTAAACCTTAATGGGTACTACTATTTTATTTACCGAAATTAGGATTATTCTTCTAAATATAATATTTAAAAAATAAATAAATAAATAAGTAAATCAAAAGAAAAAAGAACCTAAGTTTCTACATATTTTATCGTCCCCTCGAAGGTGTCTACGTACCCGCTAGTCGAGATCAGACGATCGTAGTTCTTTCAAAAAATCTTTAACGTGTTGATTTATTTTAATTTTAAAAACTGCCCAAGTTTATGTTTTTAATTTATTTGGTTTATTTAAAAAAAATCTAAAGGGGGCCTAACTCTTAAATCTTATTGTTTTATAAAAAAATTTTGCTACAAGTCCTAAAATTTAAAAAGGATTTTTTTATTAACTTTTACTTAAAAAAAAAAAAACTTTCTATATAACAAATCCTTAAACAAGATCAAATCTTAACAAAAACAACCAATCCTAACAACTCCTAAACTAAAATAAAATATACATTCGCTTAAATCAATACTTAATTTATCTAATCAAGAAAACTAATGTCAAAAGAAGAAAACCTAAATTAATATATATATGTACATATATTATTATTATTAAACAATTATCTATATATAAAAGACTAAGAATAAAATCTCCTAAAACTAATATGTTCATATTTGTATATATTATATTTAATAACTAAAGATCTAAATAATAATAATAATAATAATAATAATATAACAATAATAAATAAACAATTCAACAAACAATTTCAAAACTGGAAAGAAACGAACCTGAACTTCTTGATTACGTAGTGAAGGACGATGGCTTGCGTATAACGGAGTTGCTATTGCATGTGGCTACTGGCGTTGGAGTTGCGCTGTGTGTTGTTGTCAGCAACCGTCTGCTGGACGAAGGATTTGATTTAATTGCCGCTGTTTGATGAGGCATTGATTGGAATTGGTGTAAAGGTGTGGTAGGCTTGTTGATTGGTATTGTACGTCGTGGACAGTGTACACATGGATAGTGTAGGCGCGTGTTGTGTCTTGATCAATGTGGGCTGTTTGGCGAGAGTGATTTAAGTTTAGTTCTTGTGTGGTTAGTGATGTTACTAGCTTGGTCAGTGGAGTATTAGACATGAGTGAAGACAATGCGCAGCATCTGGATATCGTGTGGGTGTGAGAGATTTTTGACGTTTTCTATGTTATTCGTTAGCGTGCTCGTGTCGCAATGTTAGCTACTATAGTGAGCTTGCGCGCTGGCTGGAGTTAGTCACGGTCGGTGATCAGGGGTGAGAGGAAGGCGATCGGATTGGGGTCTGCTGTTGCGCTGCTCATGCATAGTAATGTTCTGTTCGTTGCTGTCTACCTTACTGCTGTCCTGTTCGCTGCTGTCCACCGTACTGCTATCCTGTTCGCTGCTGTCTACCTTGCTGCTGTCCTATTCACTACTGTTCACCATGCTACTGTTCGCCTTGCTGCTGTCTACCGTGCTGCTATCCTATTCGCTGTTGTTCGCCTTGCTACTACCCGCCTTACTGCTGTCTGCTATATTGCTGTCCGCCTTGCTGCTGATGCTACCAAGACTAATTTTTGTTAGACGAACCAGGGGGTTTGATTCTTTTGGAAGTTTTTGTATTTATAAAAGCTAAAATAAGATCATATCAAATCATATCTATTGTATCTCATTAAATTATTAAACTAGATCCAAATTAATTCAAATCCAATTTAATAAAATCAAACTAGATTCAAATGATTTTAATTAAATATGAATCCCATTTATTTCTCTCGCTCTTGTAAAATATAGAAAAATAAAAGACATAGATGCTTGGCGAGACTCGAACCCAAGACTTCAAATTAAATTCATTCATATACTTCAATACTTATCCGTTAAGCCGTTGGCTTGTGCCTTGATTTTTAATATAACTAAATTATACTTAAAACATCCGATTCCCTAAAATAAATTTTTTAACTAAGCTAAAACTAAAACTAAAACTAAAATTATTTGTTCCTAATCTACAAATTTTTTTATAATTTTTTCCTTTTCTTATTTTTTTAGTATTTTCATCATTTGTTAATTTTTTATTATTTTTATCTTTTATTTTATTTTTTATTTTTTGAATTAAGACCCTTTTTGAAAAATAAAATAAAATAATTAAGATTACAAACGTGTAAAAATTAGGTATCTACAATATGTATTAAGGGAAGCTTTGTAGTATTTTGAAACTTTGTCTTTTGATTTAGGTTTGTATAGTTTTATGGATGACTGGATGTAATTAAAGTGGAGTTCACTCAGTAGAAGTGACCATTAAATAGATGTAACCTCATTTTGTTGATAAGAAATGAAAGACTGTAGCCTTCTTTATTACTGTTGTTGCATGTGATTATACCTTATTTTCATTTTGTGCTTAAAGTATCCAAGTTTATTTAATTACAGCTTACTATTTCTAACTTAAAGTTGGAAATAAATTTCTCAATTGAAATAGGAACCGAGGGAGACCCTAGTTAATCGAGCCCCACCTACTCATAAAGGAGAACTAAGTACACTATAAAATGGTACTAATGAAATTCTGGCTGCAATTAATGGACAAAATGAATTGTTAAGGGCATATTTGGCCTGAAGTGTACTTTACCTACTCAAGCATTGCCTACGGTAGTAGTTCAAGATATTCCTTTACCATAGCCATCCCCATTACCTCCACCCCCACCACTACCTCCTCTACCACCAATTAGTCCAACAAGAGTTATGCCTTTAGTACCCCTTAATTTCAAATAGCAGCACAGTATTTTGCTCAAATTTATTTGCTGTAATAAGTATTTTGAGGGTGTTGCAAGTCATCTCGATGAGGTTGAGGATTGGTTAAATTAAATAAATAGGTCATTTGAGGCATTCGAGATACTGCTACATCTTAGACTCACTTATAGTACTTACTTGTTAAAGATGTGGCACATACTTGGTGGAATTTAAGCAACGGAATTTAAGAGGCCCAATCACCTAAGAAGACTTTAGATGTGAGTTTTTGGTATACTACTTTCCAAGAAGTTTAAGGATAAAATATGGTGAGGATCTACTTGACATTGTAAAAGGGACACATATTATAGAGTTGTATGAAGCCGAATTCAACAGATTGCTACAGTTGACACCTCTATAATATCTGACCAGTGATTGGTTGAAGATAGAAATATTCTCTAGAGGACATGATGGTGATATGAAAAGGAGACTTTTGGAATTTGAGTTAAGGAATTTTGTTGATATGGTAGAAAAAGTAATGGTGTTAGATAATGTAAAATGATAAAGTGAAGAGACTACTAAGCACACAGTTAGTATATTTGGTAAGAGGCCTTTTGAAGGGCGAAGTGGTAGTATTACTAATGAAGAGAGAAGATTTCGATGACCACAAAAGGTACTTCAAAAGAAGACTGGTGGAGCAGCTACATGTTGGAAATATAAGGGAAATCATTACCTTAGAGACTATCCTCAATTGCAGGGCAAGTGTTTCTTTTCTAGCAAAGGTTCGTACTGAGTAACTAACCATCATAAAAGAAACACTGTCACCTGCTTCATTTGCAATAAAGATGGACATTTCTCTACCACTTATCCACAATGCATAGCCACCACTACTCAAGCGGAAGCTTTGCCATTGGAAAAGCTGGTAAAGGATCAAGTTTAGGAAATAGTCACCTAGGTAAAGTTAATACTGCTAGAGTGTACAATTTGGAGGGTGATTGGAGTTATGAAGATTATTTGGGCAAAGACTTAGAAGTGTATGAAGAGGCCAAGCCTTTTGTTAGTATTGAGCTCATAGCAAGTATATACTTTAACTACTTCTTTGTTAAGTTGCTAATGGTATACTTAATAGTGCAAGTTCTAATTAAACAATAGTAAGTAACTAAGATTTAAGAGCATAATTTTATAATGTTAAACATTAAAGTAAGACTTATAATTGCGATTCAGGAAATATCAATATAGATGGGCACTTTGTGTATACCTTGTTCAATATTGGTGCTACATACTCTTTCATAGCCCTTGAAGTGGTAAAGTGAGTAGGTTTAACTACAAATGCTATTGAATCTAGTCTTAGCATGAAGACTCCCACAGTTTAATAGTAAAGTAGATATGATTCTTCTTGAGATGGGTAAGTATGATGCTATATTGGGAATGAATTGGACGACGGTTGCTAAAGCCACCATTGACTGTCAAGGAAAGAAGATAGTGTTTGAAACTTCCGAAAGGACAAAAGTTGATTTAAAGGGAGATTTTACCATGGTAAGAATACAAGAGTTGAGTAATCTAGAATTGATGATAGATGTTATTTGTTTAAATGCTCTAGAAACTGACTCAAAGAAGCTGAATGTAGAGGAAATTTTAGTGAATGAGTTTCCTCATGAGTTACCTAGATTACCACTAAAAAGAGAAATTGATTTTGTTATTGACTTAGTACTAGGAACTAAACCAATCTCAAAAGCCCCATGTAGAATGGCTCTAATTGAGTTGAAAGAATTGAAGAAGCAATTACAAGAGCTACTAAACCAAGGATTTATAAGACCAAATGTATCACCTTGAAGTACACTAGTTTTATTTGTTAAAAAAAAGGATGGATCACTCAAGCTTTGTATTGATTATAGAGAGCTAAATAAAGTAACCCTCAAGAACAAATATACACTTCCCCAAATTAATGATTTGTTCAACCAATTGCAAGGTGCAAGTGTCTTTTATTGATTTGAGACCAGGTTATCATCGATTGAGAATTAAACAGAAAATGTTTTGAAAATAGCCTTTCAAACATGATATGGCCATTATTAATTTCTTGTAATGCCTTTTGGTTTAACGAATGAGCCCATAGCATTTATGTACTTGATGAATTGCGTATTCTAACCACTATTGGTTAAGAGTATGATTGTGTTTATTAATGATATTTTACCATATTCTACCACACTTGAATAGCATGAGAAACATTTAAGAACGGTGCTATAGACATTATGAGAGTACAAGTTATATGCCAAATTATCTAAATGTGATTTCTAGTTGATGGAGCTATCCTTCCTTGGACATGTAATATCAAGTAATGGTATCTCTGTTGACTTACGAAAGATTAAAGCCATATTAGGTTAGAAAAGACCAAAACAGTGACACAAATCCAAAGTTTTCTTAGTTTGGCTAGATATTATAGAAAGTTTGTTTAAGATTTCTCAAAGATCACAAGACCACTCACTCAGTTGACATAAAAGAATGTGAAATTCAAGTGGAAAGAAAAGCAAGACAAGAGTTTTCAAGAATTGAAAAAGAGATTAGTACCCACCCCAATTCTTATGTTACCAAATAATGATGAACCTTTTATTGCGTATAGCGACACCTCAAAGAATGGATTAGGCTGTGTACTAATGCAAGGTGGAAAAGTGATTGCTTATGCTTATAGATAATTGAGGCCACATGAGTAAAACTATCTAGCGTATGATCTTGAACTTGTAGTTGTAATGTTAGCATTAAATTATGGCAACACTATTTATATGGATAAAGGTGTGAACATTGATCACAAGAGCCTTAAGTATCTATTCACTCAAACAGAATTAAATATGAGGTAAAGGAGATGGCTCTAGTTGATAAAAAATTATGACTTATGATTAAATTACCATCTTAACAGAGTAAATGCAGTTGCTAATACTTTAAGTAGAAGGCAGCATGTTGAAGTTGCATCTCTTCTTCCTAATCAGAAGGAGTTAATTAAAGAATTTGAAAGGTTGAAATTGGAATTTTCATGGCATGAAGTAAATGTAGAATTTTCAAATATAGTAGTTGACCCGACCTTAATGGAAAGAATTTAGGAAATGTAGTAAAATTAGCCTACCTTGATTTGAGTAAGGGAAAAAATAGCAAGTGAGAAGTATATAGATTTCAAAATAGATGAAAATGGAGCACTTCTTATGAACAACAAGTTGTGTATACCTAATAACTTCGAGCTTCGAAAAGAAATTTTAAGTGAAGCTCATTATTCTAGTTATATTATTCACCTAGGAGGAACAAAGATGTATCAAGATTTAAAGAGAAACTTTGGGTGGAATGGTATGAAACAGGATGTTGCTAATTTTATATTAAAGTGTAAAACCTTTCAAAGAGTAAAAGTTGAACATCAGTGACTAGGTAAGCTATTATAGCCATTATATATTCTTGAATGGAAATGGGATCAAATATCTATGGACTTCGTAAGTGGTTTACTCAAGATAGCCACTAGTTTTTATGTGATCTGGGTAGTTATTAACCGACTCACTAAGTCAGTACACTTTCTACCTATTAATAGGACCTTATCTCTAAAAAAGCTTACTCAAGTTTACATAAACAAAATAGTGAGGTTGCATGGTGTATCAGTAAGGATTGTGTAAGATAGAGATCTTCAATTTGTGTAGAAGTTTTGGACAAGCTTATAGAAAGTCATGGGGAAAAAACTACAATTCAGTACAACATATTAGCCTTAAATTGATAGACAAACTAAGAGGACTATATAGACTTTAGAGAATATGCTAAGGGTATGTACCATTGAATTTAAGGATAGTTAGGGTGCTCATTTACCTTTGATAGAGTTTTCTTAGAACAACACTTATTCAAATGAAAGAGGTATGAGATAGAGAAAGAGTTAGGCTGATCTTAAAAGACGAAAGTTAGAATTTAAAGTAAGGGATCATGTATACCTTAAAGTAAATCCAATCAAAAGTATTCATCATGTAAAAGCTCAAGGCAAATTGAGTCCAAGATATATTTATCCTTTTGAAATCTTGGAGCGAGTTAGGAATTTGGCTTATTGGTTAGCCCTACTACCTAAACTATCGAGAATTCATAATATGATTCACATGTTTGTTTTAAAGAGGCATATTCCTGATCTCGAATGCATTGTTAAGCTAGAGTCAGTAAGGTTATAAGAGAATTTGACATATGAAGAGCACCTAGTAGAGATCACGGACTGTAAGATACAAAAGTTAAGGAATTAGGAGATTTGATATGTCAAGGTATTGTGGAAAAACCATGAATGAGAATTAGCGACTTAGGAAGTGTAAGACAAAGTGAAGTGTTGATATCTGCATTTGTTTAAAACATTAGGTACGTCTTTCATGTTAAGGAGAAAACTTATTTAAAAGGGAGGAATGATGTAAACCTTGTAAATTTTTAAGCTGGACCCTAAATGGGATCTAGGTACCCTAGATAATTTCAAGAGTCAATAAGGCCAAATAAGTTAAACATTTAACTAAATTATAAACCTAAACTTATGTTGAATGAGAAAAACCCTAATATACTGATTGAAATCCTAATTGCATACAAAAACCTTAAACCTTAAACCCTATGTATGCATAAAAACAAGAGATGAAACCTGAACCTGATAAAAACTCTAAAATTAAAACTTCAAGCTTATAAAACTTATAAATTTACCTTGACAATGATAAAACCCTAATTGAGAGTAATTATTAATAGGCACCCGTAATCACGTAAAATCGTATATGATCAAATAGAGATAACTCCTAAATATTAATAAATATAAAGAGTAACAAATTAATTAAATAAATGAACAAGATTACAATTATTATCTTATGATTATGATTGATTTTATTTAAGAAGAAGGTCAGGCTTATGTTTTTTATTTGTTTTAATGTTAATTAAGGAAATTTTCGAAAAGATCCTAATTAGGGTTTTATTTTTGGAAAATTCTAAAGTGCCCTAATTTTGAAAATGGGTTGATTTATTTTTTCTTATTTGAAAAATTAACCTTTCTAAGTGATAAAACAAATTTTTTTTATTATTTTCTTTACTTGATTTCATTTCATTTTTTATTGTTTAGGTTTTAACTAAGAAAATAAATAAAAATGAACTAAGCTATTATATCCATTTTTCCTTCTTTTTTCTCTTTTTCTTTTTTTTTTCTTTTCTTTTCTTTTGTTTTTGTTTTTTTTATTTGATTTTACAATACAACTTACAATTTACAATACATAATTAAGAAAAAAAACAACAACAACAAGGGAGAAGGTTAAAGTAGTATAGGTTAGACTTAGGCTCAGATATAGGTTGGGTCTTTAGGTCTTTAGTGGATTCTCTTCAATTGTAGTTTACATGGATTTCCAAACTTGATCTAACCACCAAATTTAGCGGGAAGGTGGATTTTTGTGCATTTTAGATTAGGATTAGGGGGAGGGTTGGCTTAGGTTTGTTAAGATGAATGCCACCTAAGTTTGGTGTGCTTTTGAATGGTTTTTGGAAAGTGGGGTGATGGTAGAGGCCTAACGACTGTAGTTGGGGTTGCTAAGTGTAAGAGGGGAGTGTAACGTTAGGTTTTAGGCTACGGTGAGTTTGACCGTGGTGTTGGATTTAAGGAATAACCATTAGAAGTGGTGGTTTGATGAGACTAAGGTACGATGGTAGGGGTTTGCTAGGGTAGAGATGCTATTGATGGTTAGAGGCATGGTAGAGCTTTAGACCAATTGTGTTGGGAAACTTGGACTGTAGGGGTTCATGTAGGATTGAATTTGCTTGGGAATGGCTAGAGACAGAGGAGTATAGAGAGAGAGAATTGATGGATGGTAAAGAGAGAGAGAGAGTTTGAGAGTCAAGGATGAAAGTAAGAATCGATTTATTATGTATATGTTCTAAGCTTCCCTAATCACTTCTTATACCCATTGAGCATTTGATTTCACTTGGAAAGTGAGAAATCGAAGCAAACTTAAAAGGTGGGTTTTGAAAAAATTGAATTCAAATTAAATGAAAATTACTACAATATGATAGCTAATGATGGTATAAAAGTGTTCAAACTTACTTAAGATAGCTAGTGGAAGCTTCTAATTGCATTACAGAAGCTTGAATCACACATTAGAAATTCGAAGAAAAATAAGCGCCTCATATTTTTCTAAAACTTTAATTCAATTTTTGACCCAATTAATGAATGATTTTAGGCAAGTTTTTGAGTTCTATTCAAAGTAGGCTATGCGTAGATTACAATTTTACCATTGATTTGGAAAATTTGCAAAAAAAAAAAGAGGGCTCAAATTTGGTGTTGAAGATACTTGACCAACTTGTTTTATGTAAGAAAGTTTAGCAAAATTGTAGGAAAACAAAGGAAAGAGAAAGAAAGAGGCATTGATGTGCCACCACATCAACCACGTCATCTAATGAGAAAGTGTCATGTGTCTTAAAAGACACGTAGCTGATGACATGTCATGTGTGTGTATGACATGTATCATGCTACGTGGCAATACGTAACTGTGTGATGTACATGTATGTAGTAGTGCCACGTGTTTCATAGTAGAAACGTGGCGCAATGATATCCTAACATAAAGTGAAGAGCTCTATAGTGAAAAACAAAAGGCATTTTTATGCCTTTACTGAGATTTGAATCTAAGACCTTAAACTAGTTTTAATGCAATGTCTAAATGAGTTATCGTTAAGCCATTGGCATGTCCTATGTTTTATCTTGCAAATAAACAATACTTATTCTATAAGAAAAACCTAAAAAAAAAAAAACCTACAAAATAAAGTGCTATTTAATTAAATTATCTACAACTCTAAATGTATTTTTAAAAAAAAACAATTTATTTACCTAAAATGTCTACTTTACTTAAAAATTCTTCATTTCTTCACTATTTTCTATTTATCTCTTTTTTTATTCTTTTATTATTATTATTATCTTTTATTATTTTCATTTTTCCCTTTTTTTTACTTTTCTAAATTTTTGTGCTTTTTTCCAAATTTTCTATTTTTTTACACTTCTTCCTAAATTAGGACCCTTTACCTTATTTTAAAAAACAAAATTACATGGGAGCAAAAATGGGGTGTCTACACCACGATATGGAAAAAACTAAGTTGTGCGAAACACATAAGTGCAGGTCCCTTTAAGTAGTTCAATAATAACAACTACCACAACAAGATACTTGTAAGGTATGACAAGTCGAAATACACAATCAAGTCACCTTAGACCATGAATAGTAGAATAGCAAATAACACAACTGGAGGCATTATGTGCTAAGTTTGCAAAAGAATTGAAAGAGGTGTATGCCAATAATAGAGAATTGCGCTAAAGGCTCAATGAACAAGATGCTGCCTCTTCTTCTACTTCTTCCCTACAACGGTTGGATGGCAAGTCAATACTATGGTGCATGAAGATGCACTACAACAATTGTGAGGGAAAGCTCCTACGGTGAATGAGGATAGTCATCAACAAGTATAGGAGCTATGGTTAGTAATGGGAATCATCCTTTGACTATGTCCAAGCCAAGGCCAACCTGTTCATACCTAACGTCGACCCTCTAGAAGAAGATGTTGATCTATTCTAACTCGAGGCCGAATAGTTCAATGCTGAGGTAAAACAACTTTCACTGAGGGCGAGCAAATGATAGAAGACCAAAGGGAAGGAAAGGAGCCACTTGGCAACAAGTCTATTATCTACCGAGAAGACGAAATACCATAAGGCTGAGTACTTAAGACCAAAGAACCACTTGACACAGCATTAAGAGACTCATGCTGACTAATCTTAGAACTAGGTAATTATAGGCTAACCTTTTTAGTGTCTTAGCCAAACACTACAAGACTTCAGAGACTCCTTCCCTAACCCGCACATCCAATTGCTAACCCCGAATATTGCTCCTTCTAAGACATGTCAAGTAATTACATGCCGACTTCTCTTGTAAAAGGCACAGTTTTATATTATGGGCCCAATTATTTAGGGTTTAAGGCCTTGTACGTTATTTACAGTTTTGTCACTACGGTTTAAGAGTTGTTATAAATAGCAACATTTGTAAACATCAGAAGAAGAGACATACATAGAAGTCAATATATGAAATCAGATAGAAAAGTATATTCCTGCGATTGGAATCTTTTCCTTTTTGCATAAGGCTACTCTTGAGCTAACATTTTTCGGATTATCGAGTATAGATTAAGCTCTTTAATCTCTCCTACGTTCTTATCGATCTAATCTTAAGATTGTAGTGAACCCCTTCATTTGAATTGGTTAATGAGTTGTATCTGACCTTCATTTAAATCTAGAGCAACATTTAGTATTCATGAGTTGTATTAAACCCTATTTCAAGCTTAAACCCTTGATTGTGTTTTATCTTGGTGCGTGATATCCATTCACATTCATCGTCGAAACCAACTATCTCACTTCTTATCTGTCAAACCCATTGACCCATTTTAGGTTTTTGAGATTTGTTGCTATTTCGTTGATCCTTATCAGTTAGGGGAGAATAGCTAACCCCAAGTGCCATTATAGTCCCCTATAGTACCTATGTATAGACCCCTTTGGATGGAAGAGTAGAGAATGTAACTTGACATTTACCGCAAAGAGCTATCGCAGACATGAGCTTATAAGATTTGGTGGATTACATTAAGAAGCTAGCTATCGAAAAAAACTTTTAATAGGAGACAAATGTGAAAGGTAGAAAAGTAAGCCCCTTTTTTATGGTGTATAGTGGATAAGGTCTTCCCTTTAACTGTTCGGCTAGCTTAATTCAACATATATGAAAGAAGGAAGGACTTAGATGACCAATTGAACATTTTAGACTCTATAGGAGCTTTACAAACTATCAATTGTGATTAACTGCAAGGTTTTCCCATCTACTTTAAGGAAATCCACAAGCAACTGGCTTAATTTGTTGAGAGTGGCTTCCATTTCCTCTTTTGATTAGTTGGCAGAAGAGTTCTAGCAATACTTTGAGGCTAGTAAACCTCTAGCCAAAGATTGCTTGTCAGGACCCTACAGGAGGCCTAGTAGGATTACCTAAAATTTTCATAACATGTGTGCACCCATGATATGAAAACTATCTTGCAAGTCAGAGATTGCAAGACTTTAAATAATAAATCACTAAGATTACTGATTTTTAAGTAATTAATTTATTGTAACATAACATAACATAACATATAAATATAAATAACTATAGATATCCGATATCTCACAGTTCCTCAGAACCGCAAAGAATCAGTATCCCCTACCAAATAATAAAATAGGATATGCCAACATTATAAAACTGTAGGAAAAATTAAATTATATTAAATTCTAACCTGTGAATATTTTCTATAAAGAGTGTTTATGTATCACCTATAAAGATCTCAACTAATTCCAACACTAATATACATATCTTCATCTCGCACTCAGCACTCGAGATTTATCTTAATCCCATCGTAAGTAAACCTACAAAAGAAAGATTATTGGGGAATAAGCTACAAGAGCTTAGTGAGCTATCCCTCATACCATACTGGCAAACAAGTTATCAAACAAATTGTTATAACCATATGAATGCATGCACATGCAGTTGGCTAAACAATATATGCAGTTGACCGGTACTGCATATAATATCGAATTTTAACGCCCTTCGAGAAAGGGCTGGAGATTCATTGGCACCAATCACGACCGGGCTCTAGCACCTGGGTTTTTACCCATAACTTTGAATATCATATTTTGTAAAATATATTTTCATTTCTAAGTTATCTAATAGTATACAAAATCCCAAGCCTAGCGGTGAGATAGCCCCCGCAATCTACACTCACACCCTACAACAAAGATCTCTAGACTCGACCTTCAACCATATGGTTAGTGTCTCCCTCACCTAATAAGCCCATAGGTTCAGGTAAGGTCATGTTGTACGAGTGCACCATATAGAAACACTTTAATATATATAAACAACCCCCACAAGGCCTCTCTTTATCTCTACGTGAAGTGATTGCCGGAATAAGTAAATGCAATGCATGGATAATGCATGACCCCTTTTAATTTAAGAAAAGCCAAATATAATTAGATCAAATTATGAGGTGATCAATCAATACCAGCAAACTATCTAAATCATATAAAAATCAATCATACCATCGAATCATCAATTATCGTATTTAACAATATTTCTTATAATAACAATCAATATCAAGCATACGTATATCCTGAAACCCCATGCATCAAGTTATTGATATTCAATTTAAGTGCACTAACTACAAGCACAAACAAGTATAAAGTCATCGAGAGTACTCACTTAACTATGATGACTCACTCTAGTCGTAATAACCGATCGAAAGATCTTTGCCCTCATCAAGATCACCTGATCATTACAAGATAACAGGGATAATAAGTAGTTGACTCAATTAATGGTTCTAGATATCTATCTACCTAATTCTACTTAGATTACTATCAGCCTTTATTCGATTAAACCTAATTGCTAATCGTACGGAACTTTTTCATTCTATTTTCAATATTTACGAATTTATAGTCGTTTTTCATCGTTTTCGGATGCACGTTCACACGGTGATGTCTATTTTGGACGTTAAGACCTGTGTTTTACAATGTAGACTAAATTTATTGAAATTCTAACTATTGAAGCATAATTATTCCTATTGGCTAGTTTTATGTTCCATTTTAGTAGCTAATGATTTAATTAGCCATTTATTCTTATACTTAGGAAATTTTACATTGGTATTACTAATTTATGTCCTTGATTAAGTTTGATTCAATTTAAGAAGTGTATTAGGGTTTAAAGTTTTGGATCCTAAGTACATGTACATACTTATGTTCTTATTTTATAAACTTATACTTACATCATTGCTTATGTCATCATGTGATTACCTCATTGCTTACATCATCCTTTACTTACATAAGCCTTATCTCATGCCTAAGTGTATTATGTACACTTATGTACATTTATACATTTGTTAACTATATACCTACACCTTTGCTATACTTATATGTATACTAGTATACTTATACATATACTTATACATATATCGTATTTATACTTGTACATATACTCATATACCTATACGGTCATATACGTATTTTTTGTACAAATTTCGTATGCCAAATTTTTCTCTTAAGAAAACCTTCCTAATTTCATTCCTTTGTGTTTTCAAGTGTGTATTTAGTATAGTATAGGTATGTATAGTTAGGATTTGTCTTAGTTTAGGTTATATACATAGTAAATACTTACGTACAAAGATCCCCATACTTGTATTCTTCTAGTATATCCTTATGTACATATACTTAAGAGCATATACACATGTATTCCTTTCCTCTTCATCATGATTTCTATCTTCCTACACTTAAAGATGGAAACTTTATGCCTTATTCTACATGATCACACATAACCTATATTTACTTATCTAATCTACGTAATCACCTAACTAATGAGTAATATAAGGCAATATAAAATAACATGATCACATACCTTAATTTGTGTTTGAATTATGGAGGTAAAGTGGAAAGTTTTGAAAGTGAAAGGGGAGAGGAAGTGTCATGGCAATAGAGGTAGGGTTTGCTTTGTTTCTTTTTGTTTTGTTTTGATTATGGAATGAAAAAGATAGTGGGGTTTAATAGAAAAGAAGTGGACAGCAATTAATGAGGAGAAGGGAAAAGAAAAGCTAAAAGAAAAGAAAAGAAAAGGAATCATGAGATGGATTAGATATTTTCTTATGCATTCGTGTCTTTTGTTGACTTTTCTAATTGTTGACTTTAGTCAACATGTGTTGACTTAGTCAACCTTTTGACCTTAGTCAACATGTGTTGACTTGGTCAACTTTCCATAAGCATATGCCATTTTGTATACATAATGTAGTAATTAAGGAAAATTAAGGGAAAAATTAAGAAAATGAGGCATCTAGTGAATTAATTAGTAAAAATAGATTATGAGATCTTACTTTAGGTATTTATATCCTATATACATCATTTGGTAAGTTACTTAGTACAACTAGTATGAAAGGTGTCAATTAGGGTGTTAATGTTCACTACATTTAACCTAAGCTTCAACTATACCCCTAACTCTATGTAATACTATCTTAATCATATATTTAGGAGATAAATGTAATCTATGATTCATTATCTTAGTTTCTAAAGGATTACTTAAGGATTCTAAATATATATGCATGATTGAAAGTCATCTCTAATCTTTCACCAATGATTTGATAAAGTATGAAGGTTATATTATCAATTAGGGTTTTAGGGTATATTATGATGAATTAATGCTCATATGTCTTTAAGGTTATCATTTTAGGGTTTTTATCACTTTTGAATGAAATCTTTAGTGTTTACATACATTTAGGATAGAAAAGTTTCATACGTGATTGATTAGTTCTTTTAGGGTTTTCACTTTCATTTGCCTTGTCAACTGCTAAATTATTTAACATACTCGAGTCTATTTCAAAAGCTAGATTGAAAATTTTAAGGGTTTACATTGCTCGCTCTTAATATCAATCAAGTAGAAACATAAGGAATCAATAAGAGACTATGTATACAAATTCAATCAATTGATGATTCAGATCACCAACTGTGATAAGAGTATGGCATTACATACCATTTGTATAGGAGTTACAAAGAGGTTGGAAAAGTTTATCCAATAAGAGGATCAAATGTAGACTAAAAGAGAGTTGGAGCAAGAAAAATATGAAAGGAAGCTAGACAAAGATAAAGGATCTATAAAGGACAGATTAAGAAGAACTTTCGATGCATATAGCAAGCTCAACCAACCATTGGGAGATTGGAAATGACCAATACCTTCATTTGTTAAACATAACTTGTTCAGTTGTCCTATGTCAAATATTTTGATGGAAGTGTGTCATCAAGGTTTCTTTTCTTGACTTAAGAAAATGAAGAGTAACCCAGCAAAAGGAATTCTAATAAGTATTATGACTTCCATGGAAACAGGGACCATAATAGAAATGAGTGCATATATTTGAAGAATGCACTTGAAGATGTTGTGCAAAGGGGGTATTTAAAGAAATTCATAGCAAATAAGGAGAAATACATTAAGTGACTTACGCAAAGAAGAAGGATTAAGTAGTAAGTTCAAAATGGGGATAAAGGTAGTGTTGCCAATTGAGTTGTAGGTGTAAAGCATAAGAGTCTAAGCTTATAAACCTAAATATAATTATGTTGGCTTACAAGCTAATTTGGATACCATCCACAAGATGCATACATTGGCCAAAGCCCATCTCATTGCTTACCAACAGCAAACGGCTTGGTACTATGATGAATAGGTGAAGCATAAGTGCTTTCAACCTAATGATTTGATCTATAAGAAGTTAGAAGCATTAAGAGCAAATAGAATGTTAAGGGAAACTTACCTCAACATGGGAAGATCTTGTCAAAGTAAAGGAGCTACACATATATTAGAGAGGCTTGATGGATAGTCAATCCTAGGGGTATGGAATGTTGACAAGCTCAGACCATACTTCAAATGAAGAATATGGAGTACTGATATTTGGAGAACAAATGAAGATACGTTTGTTTGTTTACATGTTTGTGTTGTTATTAACCTAGTTTTGTTTAGTTTGCTTTGTTTGGTTATATGATGATTGAACTTATTTCCCAGATCTCATGTAGAAAAATATGTTTTTCCAATTTGGCTTGATTTGTTTCAGTTTGTGTTCATGTTATGAAAGGTCAAAAATGGTTTACCGATATGTTTCCATTTCAATATGGTATTAATGAAACATTTTGTTAACCATGCAATCCTTTTTGTTTTACTCTTTCATTATAGCATTCATCATTAAAATGTAATGTTGTGGAAAGTATGAACACGATCCTTATGTAATCTTTTTTTATAAGGAAAGACTCCTAAACGTCTCTAAGCCCTTGTCTTAAGGATGATGAGGAAATTGTAAAGTGCTATTCCTTAAGTCCTATATCTAACGAGTGATTAGAAATGAATATCCATGGATCTCTAAGTCCTAAGTGAAAACAATGAGATCTAAAAACCTTAAACCCTTGTAAGGGTGACAAGTATGGTAGCTATAAATCCTTTTGAGGATGACGAGCCTATGATCTAAAATACTTTTAAGGATTTTAATTCATAAGCTATAAGTCCTGTCACGAATGACTAGCCAAAGGCTATAAATCCTTTTAAGGATGACAAGCCATATATTACAAGTCCTACTAAGGGTAACAAACACAAGCATAATTCTAAATCCCTTAGTTAAAGAGGGGAGCAACACTTTGGAATCTAATTTAAGAGTAATGAGCTACTTCGAGGATGATGAGTAAGTCCAGTAAATGGACAACAGGTTACCAAGAGATCCTAAGCTATTAAATAAATAATAACATGAACCAGTTGGTGGACGACTTAAATCAATTAAATAACATAATTAAAGGTCATCATAAAGTACTAAGGTTCAATTACACTAACTTCTAATAGGGTAAGGGCAACCTCAACATTCAAATAAGAGAATCTCCCCTTAGGCTAAGTTGATCCCATCCAACATTTTTTGACTTATCAACCCTTTGTACTCATCACTCTCCTGAATATCCAAGTAAGCCTTACCATAAGCTTTCTAGTATAAAGAGTCCTTTCCTTTCTCTACATCAGCTAACTTAATTTTTAGCTCCTCATACGAGCTTTGCAAGTACATGACCTCCTCATTATGTTTAGCCTTGAGGGACTCGACCTCGCTCTATGTCTCTAGAGGTCAGACACAAGTGTAGAGCTTTTCTTTTGCTCTTTAGCTAGGGCTAATTCTTTTTCCTTGCAAATCTTAGATTCATTGGTTGGCTTTTCTCCTTCCAAACTTTCAGTTTATCCTTAACCTTGGTTTTCTCCTCCCCTAATTTAGTTTTCTCCAATCCCCATTTCTTCTATAAACTCCTCTTTTTAGCCTCCACACTAGTTGCCACTTGATTTTTTCCATCTTTGGTGGTCTAAAAGCAATAGAAGGGGAACTAATGGCTTTAAAGAAATAAAGAGAAACTTAAAACGAAGGTCAGACCAAAAGACTTACCACATTCTTTTCATTAGTCAAGGCTTCTACAATCATTAATAGTTGGCAGTTGTAAGAAATCAGCCCAAATGTCATAAAACTTGCAATAAATTCAAATAGGATTAAGCTCATAAATGGAGGAAAACTTAAATCATAACAACTTAAAGCAGCTAGGCGAAGTAAACTATCTTATGCTGAATTTTGACAAAGCTTGACTACATTGGTCAAAGGTTGAACATTGTTGGGTAAACAAATCCCATGCCCATTCCCTAATGCAAAGTTTTCTATATTGATGTACCTGGTTCACCAAAATTGCACTACCTTAGATTAGGGTCAATGGAATTACCCCTCGCCTTGAGATTAATGTCCCTTAGAGTTTTCCCCTTTAAAGGGCGCCTCTCTAAAGGATGGCATTCATGAGTATTTGGTTGCTTCCTTAATTTAATGACCTCAGTGACCTTCCTTTTAGTAAAAGCTTTAGGTTGTTGGGACTACTTAACATTTTTTGCCTACTGGCCATCCTTCTCCTTAGCTACAGCAAAGGCAATAGGTTTTGTTGACAGCTTGATCGAAGCCATTGGTTATCTCTTTACCAAAGGCTTGGATGACTATTGGGAAGGACTTGTTTAGAGGAGGTCTTCTTAGAATCCTCTTTCCCTTTTGATCCATTGGCGTTCAATGGTATGCCTAGGAGCTCGATTATCACTAAGACTTACCGTGGCAAATCTAATTGAAATGGGTCCTCCGAAATATCGAAGAAAATTAGAAGGGAGTAGTCTACAAACGAACAAGAGTAGCTGATGTAAAGCTGCTTGAAGGATGTGACTCACCAATGAATATAACACGACTTGACACCTCACTTGATATGACGCACAAATTGATGTCAAGGTTTACCCACCACTAATCCTAAGTTATTCAGCAAGATTAAATAAGAGTGTATGAAAAATGAGCTTGAAGAGGGTTGTCTCATTATAATAGAATATTCAGTATTAAAATGTAAGTTATATTTGGCTTACAAGAGAAAAGGACTATTTATAGTAAGTCTCGAGGGCAGCATTACAAATAACGAAATTACAAGAAAGTATATATGAAATGGGGATTCTTAGTACATAGAAAAAAGGATAAAAAGGACAAAAGACCAAAAATGGAAAAGTAGTTCAATGTCAGACGAGGTGAACTGGTGACAGTGTAACATTGCTCCCTTATGAATATTCTCTAAGCATAGTAGGTGAGAGGAGTCAAAATGTTGTGGTAATAAAGGGGCTAGGACGAGAGAGATGGTAGCATTTCAAGAGAAAATTATTTGACCGTTTAAGCAAGTCTCTCGTCACTTGGCTAGAACTTCTCGGTAGCAGTTAGTCGAATTATTTGGTATAGGATCCTTAGCAAGGGAATGGTTGACATCATCACTACTGAGTATACAGATCAATGAATGATAGTTTAGGGAGCTCAAGGAGTTCAGCTACATTCCTTCAGCGTAAACTTTCTCATCATCAGTATGTTGTCGAGAGAAAATTCGTTGAGTAAAGGACTGGAGTCCTCGAAGTCATACATGAGTAATGGGACTGTTGCTTAATAGTTCATCAGTTCCTTAAGGTTATTGAAGATTTTCCCTCAAATCTTGGTCTTCTTCATCTTTAGGCACATATAGAGTTAAGTCGATGACGTTAAATGTGGTAAATACGCCAAGATCTTCGGGTAACTCAATCTCATAGGCATTATCATTAATGTACCTCGGGATCTTATGGGTCCATCTGCCTTGGGAGATAGTTTGTTCGTCCTCTTGCTAGGGAAGCGTTCCTTGCTAAGATGGACCTAGACAAGGTCCCTAAGGGCATAAATGATTCCTTTCCTTCCATGGTTCCCCATTTCCTTTTGTCTGGCTACAGTTTTGGCCAATTGCTCGGCAATTCTTTGATGCAACCTATGAAATTCCTAAGTACATTGTAGGTCAGATTGACTCTCCCCTTATGTGGTCGGACATTTAACTAAGTCCAAGAGTAGGTTCGGGTTAAGTCCATAAACAACCTTAAATAGTGATGTTCCAATGGAGCTGTGAGTTAAGCAATTGTAGGCAAATTCAATGATAGGCAGGCATAAATCCCAGTTACGAGAGTTCTTTCCAATAGTGGCACGTAGGAGATTACTGACAGTTCTATTAACTACTACAATCTAGCCGTTTATCTAGGGGTAGCAAAAGGTACGGAATGGGAGCTTAATGCTGAGTTTCCTCCATAAGGTCTTCTAAATGAAGTTCGAGAATTTAGAGTCATGGTCGGACACAATAATCCTTGGCATTCCATGTAGTCATACAATTTCCTACAAAAAGAGGTTAGCGATGAATAAAGCATCATGAGTTTTGTGGCGAGGGATGAAGTGGCCTATTTTACTGAACTGATTGACCACCACTATGATCAAATCGTGTCTTCTCGATGTATGGGGAAGGCCGAGCATGAAATCCATGCTTAGATTGGTCCACAGCTACTTGAGAATTTGTAGGGGTGTATATTCTCCATAAGGCTCCTCCTCCCTTTTGCATACTTACACACCTTACATCTCTTAAGTATTTGGTATACATCCCCCATCATCTCAAGCCAGTAAAAGTGCTCCTTCAATATTACAATCATCCTTTTTTCCCTCAAATGGCCAGCTACACCCTTGGCATGAGCTTCTTGAACCAGTAGCTCCTTGGCAAAACCACTCAGCACGTAAATCTACTTACCCTTCATCAAGAACCCCTCACTCAAGTAGAATCCGTCTACAGCTCCTCTATTATTACACTTGGCTACTAAAGGCCCAAAATATGGGTCATGCTCATATTCATAAGGTAAAGTGCCAAATCAAAGCACTTTAGCTTATAACATTGTGATGAAGGTATGACAGTGAGAAATTGCATCACCTACTTGTGTTGGTGCTTCCCTTCTTATACCTGATGACATAGCAAAAGGTCTCCAAGAACTTAACTCACTTGGGGTGACGTCGAGAATGGTTCTACTGCCCACGAAGATGCTTGAGAGATTCATGATCCGAATAGATGATGAATTCTCTTGGCAGTAGATAATGCTGCCAATTCTAAAGTGTATGGATAAGGGCATAAAACTCCTTATCGTAGGTTGAGTAATTCAAGGCAATACTTAGGAGTTTTTCACTAAAGTAGGCAATAGGTCAGCGCTCCTGCATAAGGACAACACCAATGCTGACACTAGATGCATTACATTCAACCTCAAAAACCTTCTCAAAATCTAGGAAGGCAAGTACTAGAGTAGACGTAAACTTATACTTCACATCTTCAAAACTCCTTTGAGCCTTTTCTATCCATTTAAACTCAACATTCTTCTTGGTCAATTCAATCAACGATGCTGTTATGGAGCTGAAGTTTTGGATAAATCTCTGATAAAACGAGGCTAGGCCATGGAAGCCCTTGACCTCTATAGCATTAGTAGGCATAGGCCACTCATTAATAGCTTTTACCTTTTCCTTATCAACTTGAACTCCACTCCCTAAATCAACATATCTGAGGAATTGAACCTTACTTTGAGAGAAAGTACATTTCTTCAAGTTGCCGAATAATTTCTTGGTGTAGAGTATGCTAAACACCAATCTCAAATGTTTGACATGAATGAGAAGGTTGGTACTATAGACTAGAATATTATCAAAATAAACCACAACATATTTGCCTATTAATGTTTTGAACATATGATTCATGAGTCACATGAATGTACTCAGCATGTTAGTTAAATGAAACAGCTTAACCATCTACTCAAATAGACCATCCCAAGTCTTAAAGATTGTTTTCCATTCATCTTCCAATCTCATTTGTATTTGATGATAACTACTTTTTAGATTTATCTTCGAAAAGATGCATACACCATACAACTCATCGAGCATGTCATCCAACCAAGGGATCGGGTATTGGTACTTGACAGTAATCTTATTGATGGTACGACTATCAATGCACATCCTCCATGATCCATCTTTCTTTGGTACTAGCACGGCTAGGACGACACATGGGCTTATGCTATCACGGACATATCCACGATCTACCAACTTATCAACTTAGTTTTTCAACTCGGTTGCCTGTTCAAAATTGAGTCTATAAGTGGGTCGATTCAGTAGGGCTGTTCTAGGTTGAAGATCGATGCAATAGTCATTTCCTCTCAAGGGAAGTAATCCTTTCGACATCTCGGTGGGGAAGAGGTTAGCAAATTCCTGAAGTAGCTACTGGACTTTGACAAATAAGTTCTTAGCCTCTCTAACCTCTAAGAATCTCTTGACTAAGAGGAGTATATACTCCTCAACGTTGACCTCTCGTGCAAACTAAGCTTGGGAAATCACCAAGGACTTCCGCTGCAAAGATCTAGAAACCTTTTCCTAAGCTTCTTGTACATCCTTAGGACTCATCAGTGTCAATATAACTTTCTTCCCGTCCTTTTGAAACATATAGGTGTTTCTATACCCATCATGTAACACTCTCAAGTCTAATAACTACAGTCAGCCGAATAATACGTGAGATGCACACATGGGAAGGACATCACATAGCACCTCATCCCTATACCTATCACCAATAGTAATTAACACTCTCACTTGCTCAGAAATGTGTAATCCCCCTTTCTCATTCAGCTAGTGAATCTTATATGGCTTGAGGTGTGGGAGAGTTGGCAATTTCATGACCTTAACTACCCCTTATGCAATGACATTGGTACAACTCCCTCCATCAATGATTACGGCGCATAGCTTGTCATTCACTTAGTAATTCGTATGAAAGAGGTTCTCTCTTTGCTCATTCTCATTAGCCACAAAAGTATTGAGAGATCGCCAAACAACAAAGCAATAATTGGCTCTACCCTCATTGGGTATCTTGGCCTCCTAATCTTCCTCAAATTCTTCTAGCATTCGGTCGGTTGCCACTTCCTTCTCTCCTTCACTCACACTTTCTACTTCAAACTAAGGCTTGTCCCTATTTATCATCATGACTTGATAGTTTGGACATTGACTAGCCACGTGTTCATGGCCAAGGCATTTAAAACATTTGATTTCTTAGGTTTTCCTCCTTGAACTCTAATCCTAGTCTCTTCGGTTCTTAGGTTCCTCGATCTTGCCCTTACCTTGGCCCTCGTTTAGTCGGCTTAGTATGTGACCTCGACGTTTTACATCGGAACTATTTGAAACCCTGTCATTCCCTAATCTACTCCACAGGCCATTCCTATTCGACATCAATGTTTAGTTACTCATCATTCGGCTAACCTAGTTCCGCCACTGCCTTTTAGCTCTCTAGGCTATACGGATGGTTTCATCTAAAGTTATGAGGCTCTGCAATTCTACAAAGTGACCAATCTCAACTCGAAGTCCCGAGATGAATCATGCTTATAATTTAGGCCTTAAGCTTATCAACATCACATCGTATCATGAGCAACTGAAATTATCAGGCATAGTCGTCTATAGATCTGTTTACCTTACCTTAAGTCTTGGAGTCATCAGAAAGTGTCCTGTTCATAGTGTTCGAGAATGAACCTACTCCTCAAAACTCTCTTCATCTCGTTCCATGTTCAGACCTCCCGTTGGCTCCTTAAGCAAACGTTCTATAGCTTCTTCTACAACATTGCCTCATATTTAAAAAATTCTAATGCAGCCACTCTAATGCGTACAGCATTTTCATAATCATAGAAGTCAAATATCTTTTTGATCTTCTCTTCCCAATTCAAGTAATCATTAGCACTACCAAACCCATTGAAGTTCGAAATCTGTACCTTAAGATGTTCAGTACCTCTTAGCACTCTAAACTCACACTCATCACTCCCAATATACTGGTCTTCTTCTTCTTCGTACTTTACTACTTCGTCTAACTCTAACCTTCTCTTCATGACTCTATCAGCACATTGTAGTAGTGCATGGTTCACTTGAAAGGCTTTCAGAGCTTACTCTTTCATCTGCCTCCTCGGCCTATCTCTCATTTCTTAACCCTACTCAACAACTCTCTTACGCAGCCCATTCTCTAATTTACTAAGATAGCTACATTGGCTACAATAGTAGCAAGATCCTGTATTTACTCATTCTCTTCATGACTCTATCAGCACATTGTAGTGGTGCATGGTTCACTTGAAAGGCTTTCGGAGCTTACTCTTTCATCTGCCTCCTCGGCCTATCTCTCATTTCTTAACCCTACTCAACAACTCTCTTACGCAGCCCATTCTCTAATTTACTAAGATAGCTACATTGGCTACAATAGCAGCAAGATCCTGTATTTACTCATTAGTAGTACGTAGTGTTTGTTAGGTAACTCGACTACGACCATGAGCATCACTTTCGACATCGTGAATCTCTCCCTATACACTAGGGTTCGACATTCCCAACACAAAATTTTAGTAACTACACTTAATACGAATGGCTACAACACACATAGTATCTGGAACAGTTGACTAACTATTACTATACAGCTCTCAGTCTCAACCTCAACCTTAAGCTTAGATACCAAGAATATATGGTGTGCCTAGGAGCTTAGTTATCACTAGGACTTACTGTGGCAAATCTGATTGAAATGGGTCCTTCAAAATATCAAAGAAAATTAAAGGGAAGTGGTCCACAAATGAACAAGAGTAGTTGACATGAATTTGCTCAAAGTATGTGACTCACCAACGAACACAACACCACTTGACACCTCACTTGATATGACATACAAATTGATGTCAAGGTCCATCTACCACTAATCCTGAGCTACATGGCAAGATTAGATAAGAGTGCATGAAAAATAGGCTTGGAGAGGGTTGTCTTACAAGAATAGAATATTCAGTATTAAAAGTTATATCCAACTTACAAGAGAAAAGGACTATTTATAGTAAGTCCTAAGGGCAGCATTACAAAGAAAGAAATTATAGGAAAGTATATACAAAATGGGGGTTCCTAATACATACGAAAAAGGGTAAAAAGAACAAAAGACCAAAAAATGGAAAGGTAATATAATGTCAAACAAGGTAGACAGGTGGCAGTGTAACATTGGTCCCTTACGAATAATCTTTGAGTACAGTAGGCAAGAGGGGTCAAAGTGTTGTGGTAATAAAGGGGCTAGGATGAGATAAATGGTGGTAAGCCAAGAGAAAACTATTTAGCTGTTTATGTGAGTCTCTCGTCACTCAGCTATAACTTCTCGACAGCAATTGGTTGGATTACTTGGTAAGGGAATGGTCGGCATCATCAATACTAAGTGTGTAGATTAATATATGACAATTTGGGGAGCTCAAGGACTTCAGCCAAATTCCTTTAGCATAAACTTTCAAGTCATTAGTAGGTTGCTGAGAAAGAATTCCTCAGGTAAAGGAATGGAGTCCTTGGAGCTATATACGAGTAATGGGACTGTTGGTCAGCAATTCATCATTCAACTCAATAAACAAGTCTTTAGAGCTGTAATCTTTAAGCATCATATTTGTAGTAAGAAACCTAAGAGATGAGATCAGGATAACTAGAAAATAGGGTCAAAGAATTTACAACTACCCTACCAAGTACAAGTAAGGAAGACTATCCTACTTCCAAGTAGACGTAAAGATTCCTCCTCTTAGCACAGCAAGATCGTGATGGCCCATACCTTTCTTAACTTCCATTCCACTTTCCAAGCCTTCAGTGTTTCCATTAAAAGTGCCACTAGCACCTTCATCCATCGAGCTTCATCCTTAAGGAAGATCGAAGCATCCTTAGAATATTTAGATATGATCTCATCAGCATCTTAAAGGAAATATCTATTATTGTAAGCCTCCATAATGGCATCATGGGCCCTCTAGTTGTTGGGGAATAAGTGCTTAAGATCTGATAACTTAATCAGCTAGGTCCTAGTAGTTAGAAAATCTAATAGAATAGTCAACCTAACCACTATGCATTTCTATTTCCATTCATGGATTGAAGACTCGAATCTAACAAAAAGTTTTCGATGAGGTTGGGCATAGATATAAAACCAACCTTCTTTCTATTTCAAAGTAAAAAAAAGACCTAAATAGAGTAATGATGGTCTTAACCTCTAGATCTTCACATATACACTCAAAAGCTATGAGCAATCTATAAGAATTTAGGGTAAGCATAGAGGGATAAAGATGGTAATATGTAAAATAAGATCCTTGGAATATAGTAAAGGGCAGCTTCAAACCAACCTCAAATTATTTTTTAAAAAGGGAAAATTCTTGGTCACCTAGTGTCGTAATTCACTCATCTAGCTGCAGTTTCTCAAATGACCAATCTTGGGGGGCATTTCTAAAACAAAGTCGCATAGCATTAAATTCTTGTTCACTCATTATGCTTGCAACACCATTTAGACTCATATCATACTTGATCCCAACAATTAATAAGGGTAGTGTAGGAGACTCACCTTCATTTATCTATAGGATAATTGTCATATGGAAGCTTCCTAATTTTCCATGATCGAAGAGCATGAATTCTTACCAACCCTGTATACCCAGTCAAGTCCCATAAGCAATCGGCAACATTGGGATCTACCATACTAGGGGGTTCTTCCTAAGGAGGAGAATTGTGCAATAGGCAACTCTTGGCTCTACTTTTAGGAACAATTGAGTCATCAAATTGAGTATATGGTTTACCTTAGTAGAACAATTACTATAAGTTAAGTATAAAGGGAAATATGTGAAGAATAAGACGAAGAGAGTAGAAATTGAACAAAATGGGAATAATAAGGTAAGATGATAAGCATAAACTTTGACACTATCTCATAGATCCTTGAAATGGTATGTGAAATGTCACCTTTAACAGTTGAAGCTTCTCCAACAAGTTAAAATAAAAGGTAACATTCTAGTATCAGTTTACTACCTTAGTAGATTGAATGTAAGGTTTATGGATTAAGTAGTAGGAGTAGTAATCTCAAATTACCATTGAAAAAGAAAAGTGTGGTCAATATTTCTAGTCTTTGAAATGGTATTATTACACCTCTTGATTGATTTATTAAAAGGAGTTAGGGGGCTAATGTTGATAGGGATTTTTCCTAAAGGCATACATCAAATTACTTGGAGTTGCTTTTGACCTCTTATCTGATTACAATCCCTTTTTACCTTGCTTTTAACCTCTGAAAGCTCCTACCAATCATGTGGAATAGGATGGCAAAGGTTGGCAATCTAAACTTCTACATGACTAATTTAACTAAGGAAGGTCAAACCAACTTTCTTTAGTCGAAACAACCGTCTTTGCATTAGATTCTAACTTGATCGGCTCCAAAGAATTCAAACTCTAACATTGCACGTGAATAGTTAGCTTCCTTATCTAGATAACCATTCATCAACTGCCATGATGTCTACCACATCCCTCAAAATTAGGGAGTAGACTTAAACTTAAATCAAATGTACATACTAGAACTAGAGGGAACAGTTACAGCATTGGAAATGATTTTGCAACTATAAAAGGAGGTCTGAAGGTAATAAGTAGCTTCTTATGGACTCTCGAGCACTTTGACCTTATTTCTACCTATCCCTCTTAACTTTACTTAACTTAGGCATTGTAGTGGAAATGTTGGAGTTGCCTCGGCACCCCCTTAGCCTAATCATTTTCTATTTTGCAGAAGTGTTTGAGAGCTCAAAGATCTAATTCTGATTCCTTTTAAAAGTTGATATCAACAAAATTACCTTAAAACATATATGCTAAATGAGTGTTAGTTGTATAATAGTCATCAATAATAAGTTCTTTGCCCAGTTGTTCTTTATATTTCTTTTCTAATCTTCTATGAGAATTGGATCTATATCTACAACAACTTGAATGTGTCCATATTCGATGATATCCCATGAATCGAACTTAGTTGCTTTAATGAAGGTTTCCAATCTTACTTGTCTAGTATGAAAAATGAGTCCATTGAAATATAGAGCACAATTTGTAGCTACAAAAATATTGTTTTCTACCATTGGATCTGTAAACTCTAGATGATATAAGAGCTAAGCTCTAATACCATATGTAGGTCCCAAAATTAACCAAGAGGGGGGTGAATTAGTTACTTTAAAAAGTTAAATTTTTTTCTTAAATAGCTATTAAAATGTCCCCTTTTGATTACTTTGAGTAGATGGCATGAAAAACGATATAGAACAATAATGAAAATGTGAAAATAAAGAGTGTAAGGGAGTGAAAAGATTAGGTGAGCATATTTAGTCCTTTAACCTTATACCTATTGCACTCTTTTAGCTTCACTGCTAGGGACTCGATATTCTAAACTGGTATCATTCTACTATCTACTTCAAAAACTTCAATCAAAGAGAGAATACAGTTATAATTCTTTTACTTTGTCTCCCTAGGCTAGCTCTTACCTAACACAAATCTACAAAATACAAGTGTATTCCCTTTTCTAATAAACAACTTAACACTCAAAAAATAAGAGTTATAATAGTTCAAGGAATAAATACAAAGATCCTCAATATATATGCATAGAAAGTAATGTTAAAGGTGAAAGTTATATGATCAATAAATCCTTTGATTTATCTTTTGATTGTTTTGAGAGTGTAAAGATTGCAAATAGAAGTTTTAGAACTATGTGTCTTGAATTTTTGAATTGCCTTACTTATAGTTATTCATTAGATAAGGTCTCTATTGAAAATTTGGAGAATGTCTTAATAAATTTGAAAAAATCTTCAATTATCTATTTGGAACTTCTTATCCCTTAAATTGTTTAACCAAATCTTCTAGTCGTTGCTTGAATTTGAATGATGATATGCTGATAATTGATATTTAATGTTGTTATTAGTCTATTTTTCATGATATTATAATAGTCTCACTTGCTTCTATGTAGTTATTCCATTTTTAATAAAAAGAGTTTATAAGACTCTTAAAATTTTCGAGCATATCTTTAAGTTCTAATGTTTAAAAATTTGAACTTAATCCTTCAGATATCTCCTTCCTAACCTCTTGCACATGTAACTTGAGAATTTATCTTGATATTTTGAACTTTAATTTGCAATAATCCTTCCCATCTCTATATTTTAAATTTCAATAAAAAATCTGCTACAATTTTTAAAAGATCTATCCTTATCTTTGAAGTCTATCCATTTATGTAATGTTATAATCCCATATGGGAAAATAATACGGACTGAGTGCTACACTTGAGTCTAAAGAGGTCTTCTACCTATCAAGCTAGTATTTTAGGTTGGACTCTACCCTTAAACTTAGGTCATAACATTTGGTGCTCTCATTAAGAGACCAACTTTATGGAAGGAGCGACTTGGGAGAAGGCTACCTAAGAAAGGGTTACTTGATGAAGCAAAGTGTAAGCTGCTCAAAGTAAATGCTACCCGAATGGGCAGTCTTAAATAAGCCAACTGGGCTTTACCTTTCAAAAGGGGATGGTAATGTTACAATCTTACATGGGAAAGTAACATGGACTAAGTGCTATACTTAATTTGAAGGACCTTTCTCACTTAGTGTTAAGTAGGTGCACCTATCAAATTTATAGTAAGCAGATTAAGAAAGGACTTTGACTTCTAATACTCACTAGATTTTTATTATTTAACCTACAAATTGGAGTTTAAGAAACTTAAAGAATCTAATTTAAATTGTAGTAACTACTAAATTAACAATTAATTAATGAATATTAAAGAACTTAAATAAGAAAACAATAAAAGTATAAATTAATTCAAGATTCAAAAACTGTATCTAGATCTTTGTTTCCCCTAGATCTAATATGTGATTTTTCCTAAAGATAATCTAATTTCTTCTTTAATCTTTCATGACCAAGAGAATTCTCTGCTAAAGTTAAACTTTCTAAAGCCAATTAACCCTAATCTTAAAATCACCTATTAAAATATCTTATCAATAGCATGGCCTAAGATCACATTATTGCATAATGAATTCACTGCGCTATAATTCAAATTTCTAAAAAGATCTTGCAAATTATCTTTAATCTTATAATAATCTTCATCGATTATGCCTAGATCTAAACTTATAAGAAATCTCTCGATTCTTTTATCAGATATCAAATTCTAAATTACTATACATGAAAATAACAATCTAAATCATGAAGCATACATAGTTGAATCAAGAAAAATATAAAGAATTAATTAAATCCAATAAAAAGCATGTTACATGAGTAGATATGAGTAGATCCAGGTTCCACAAGACTGAATATCAAAGATCTACTCTTTGCACATCATAAAGTAATAATCTTGACTCAATGAATAAAGAATTGTAGAAGAGAAAATCATGAAATTTAAATAAGATTAAATCTTAATGTCCTCTTTGTCCCTTGCTTTCTTAAGTGTTCTTCGCTTGAAAAATTTTCCAAGAGTCGTTTAAAAAATCTCTCTAGAAAAACCCTAAAGATGCTTCATATAGGAAACGGAAAAATAAAGTTCATGTAAACGATACAATTAGGGATATGATCATGTCCCCTAGTCGTGTAACTCACTACCATTCCTTTGGATCTTATTTTCTCCTTTTTTTTTTTTTTTCAAAAGTGGTAATGACAAGACTAAGGACAAGATCATGTCCTTTGGTCATGTCACTAGCTATGATACTTTAAAATTGGCTCCAAATTCACTTGGAAACAATATAGTCATATTGTTTGGTTATGTCAATCTTCAAACTTCCATAACTTGTTCATTTTAGCTTCGATTTGAGTGAAACTTATTTCTATTTTCTTGTTTTCTCGTGTATATCATTTTAAAACCCTAGAAATAAAAATTTACTCAATTAAGTATCATTTTATAAAAATAAACTTAAATTTCAAGGGGAAATCATGAAAAATAACCAAATAAAATATATCTAATTTAGAGCTTATCACCACCTATGAAGCTAGTCTTTTAGGTTAAGCTCTCTCTTAAGACCTGGATTGTAACGTGCAACCTAATCTTGAGCTTTAATCTATAATTGATCTTTGTATACTCATGTAACTGTCGTTAATCTTCATGAATATTATAAATGTCTTAAAATATGTAGCTATAATAATTTGATGGAGTCAAATTTCATCAAATCCTATCATATGCTCTTCCATAGTAGATTGTCTTGAAATTGTTAAAATTTATCGTTCTTAATCCCTATAGATATGTATACTACTCAGTGGAACACATTAGAGAAATTAATCAAATATATCTAATGAGTGGTGTTAGGCCTTCAGCTAGTCAAAATTCCTACTTGTCATTTGATTTACAGTGTTTTATCAAAATATTACATTGTCTAAACACTCTGATCTATTCTTTGATATATCGTCTTATTCTTTCAACATGACTTAGTTTAAAATTTTAATTGTCCATAGTATCTTATATAGTCAACACACTTATTAATTATCTTTAATCTATTTTTGTCATCATCAAAACAATAACGGGAGGACTCAACACTCCTTAAGACAAGCATGATTGGAGATTATAGAAGAGACATGTTTCATGCAGATTTGGCTTGAATGCTTATCTTTTTCCATTTATTTAGAACCCAATCAATATAAATCATTAGCCTAAATTCAATGAAGCAAAAAATGTTCCCTTTAATTTGTCAAAGTTTAAATTTTGAAACTCTAGCTTGTTTATCTTTTAAGCTTAACCATGTACTTCAATTCAGAAAAAATGGCATAGACTGAGCAATCAATCAATGGCTAAACTCATTCTTAATTCTTTTTGAGTAGTTAATTGCCTTTAGATCATTTTAAGCTACATCGAAGTTTAAATTTGAACCCCATTGAATCTAACATGTTTGTCCTTCATGAGTCCAAGCTGATCATTACTTCCTATTTCACCTATAAACAAAAGGCACTTTCTAAAGCTCAAATACTCCTCCACACATACACAATCAACCATTAATGATCCCACAGTTTTATGGACAAACCTGCCGATCTAGAATATTACCACCCTTCACCATCATCTCAAACATCGTAATTAACTCCACCAATAGGTCAAAACTTACTCTTAACCATTCTAGAAAGTCGAAACCACCACAAACAGCCACCTAGAGAGTTTATTTGAGCTTCATTCACATCTTTCCAACACTAATTCTAACCATCTTAAACAACCTATCAAAACCACAATTATCACTGTCCCCAACCATTTCAATCTATCACCACCTATGTGAAATCACCCTTAGAACCTAAAGCTACCATCTAAAACTATCCGGAAAGGTCAATCTACCATTATCATTATTGATCCTTAACGAGTCCATTCAGCTGCAACCACCTTCACAATAACATGAAGCCATCATTTCAAGCCACCAAACTTGTCTTAAATCACCTTCAACTACTACCTAGATTCATCAAAAAGCCACCAAAAAGAAAAAATCATCTTCAAGCCTCAACTACCCTATTCTTTTTAACCTAACCTAATTGGAAAGCACTACCACCTTGAATATGCTATGTAGTGACCATTACTAGTTGAACATCCTTAAATGTTAAACAAACATCCTTAAATCTTTCAAACTTTGGTTTCACGAAAATCCTAATGCTTAGATGTTAAAATTAGATCACTTAACTGATTTTAACTTTATTTTCTAGCATTTGTTTATGGTAACTCCAAAGGAATTTTTCATTTTTTTTTAAATATTAATCATCTTTTACTTCCTTTATTGAGCAATTCATATTAGATGCCAACCTTTTATGAATTAAGGAATTACAAGGAAAACATTTTCAAAATTCAGGCTTAATGGTATGTTTAAAGTTCCAAGTTGCTTTTGGCCATATCTACATGACTATATAAAAGACCTTTTAAAATGATGATTTTGAGACCGTACTGTGCTCACCGACCAATATGCCAAGTGATATGCAACAATAAATTGATGAGTATTTACTAGGTCAAATTCCACATGGAGAAGGGTTATAGCTAAGTACTAGACATGAGATATCATTCTAATCTAGGGGAACCAATAAAGTTGTGATTTTTATCTAATTGTAACTATTAACTAGTCTATTTACACTAAACATGGGATTCCAACTCTCAAGAAAATACAATTATGAACCAAAGACATGAATCATTAAACAACACAATGGTTATGCTATTTCATGAAAAACCCTATATTGCAAATGAATCATCAATCAACCAATACAATAAACCATAATTGAATTAGAATGTGCAAGCATTATTCTACACTAGCTAGTTTGAGAGGCGATGGGGATTAATGTTTCAAAACATAATCTTAATCTACAAGCATTCCTATACATGAAACGCTTATTCTATAACTAAAGATTAACAACCCATTCACAATATAAGGAAACAACGCAACAACAAATAAATAATTTATAAAAGATTCATAATCTCATCAATTGTAGCAAGAAAGTAGAGATGAACAACATCCAAAGCAAAGAAATGTATTAAAGGAGAGAAAACACCTCTAAGCTTAAATGGTGTTTCTCTAACATTTCTTGAGTTGAAATCTCTAAAAAATAGCTAAATCTAGCCTAGAAGCACCCTACATTATAAAACCTAAAGCTAAGGAAAGAAAAGGGGTCAAAAAGAAAGAAAATGGCATCTATCTCATCTAATATGTAGAATGTAGATTATATAAGAGGCCTATTGATCAATTGGTAGCAACACCTACCAATCGATCAATAGGTGTAATGTACTATTCTGCAGTTGTTGAATTAGCAGGCCGATTCAAGTTGGAACTAATTGGTTGATTACTCCTACATCTAACTATTTTCTTTCTTTTCTTATCTTCGAGCGATGATCAACTAGCAAGGGCTACTCAATACATGGTAGCCCTCGTGCACCAACACATAACATTTCAAATTAATATAATTTAAGTGAAGTTTTGATCTTTTTGAATAACTTATGCAATTTTAACATGTTTAGTCCATTTTTTGTGTAAATGCTACTCTAATGTAATAATTAATCAAATTCTATATAAATTTATGCACAAGTGTGGTTCTTAAGTTAGAAAAACGTTACAAATTTTCACTTATTTGGGCCTTCTAGACTCTTTTGTGTGCCAAAGCCCATACTGAACTTAAGCCTTCAACACAATAAATGAATAAAAATAATTTGTTGAAAGAAAAGTTACATAAAATAACTAAAATAAGTACTTTGAAATTACATTTAACTTATCTCTTTGTGCATGAAATCTTTAGACATTTGAGGGTATATCAAGAAAAATATATATATAAAAAATCAATGCACCAACATAATGATATTAATAACAAAATACTAATTCAATGCTGATAAATGGAATTATTATTGTAATTGATAGGTTAAAAAATATTATGTACACTGGAATTACATTTTTTTTTTTTTTGGCAATCCGAATTTCATTTAATTCATCTCTTGTTGTGCATGAAATATTCAAATGTTTGAAGGTATATTAAGAATAAAAAAAAAATTATATGCTATAACGTATTGATGTCGTCTTATAAATAATGGAATACTCAATTCAATATTATTCAATGAAATTATTATTATAATTAATAGTAATAATGATACTAGAAATATCATAATAACCATTTTCAAAGTTAATTGACATTTATAACCCCGGTGACATGACATAATGCATGTATTATAGTAAAGTTGCCTATAATAAAATATAAAAATAATAAAATTCTCAAAGGGCAATTTAGGCATATTGAAAAAATGACCATAAGCCCATTAGAGTTTAAATAATATAGATATTTATCAAACATTAAATTCTATTCAAATTTTACTGTTTCGCTTCTTTGATCATATTTAATCGTTTACATCATTTATAAAGTTGTTTCCTTTGCAATTGTTTATTAGTTTCTTGTATAGTTCAAGTGTCTACTTCTTGTTATTTTTCTTTTTGTAGGTACTTTAGGAAAAGACCATTTGAGCTACATTGATCATAATCGCCAAGTGTTGGGATTGAGTTTTTGAGCTAATAAGTAGTATAGGTGATTGCATGAGTTGATCTTTTCCCTACTTTGTACTATTGAGCTGAGATGGGAAATATAATCATTTCTTCAATATAAGGGCAAATCATTGGGTAAAACATAGATCAGACATAAGGGCTTAATGGTAGATTTCCTTATTACAAATCCCAAAATTAGGCACAGTTAGGAGTATTTTTTAATGGATTGGGAGATCATGATAGGATGGTGTTATTATTTGCCGCAAGAGGGCCATTAATGAATATGCTAGTGGAAATGACATTTTCAATGATTAAGGATTTAATTGCTAGATTAGGCAATGACCATTATAGATCTTATTTAGTAGTATATTTTAGGTTATTACACTACATGAGAGTAAGAAAGGATAAGGATATAGTCATGAATTGAGTCTAAATGACTATAGTGAAGAGTAGTAGCACCAACAAGATGTGCTAATAAGTCAAGTAGATGTTGTAAGCCTACCTGCAACACTAACAATTCCAGTTCACAATAAAGAGGGAAGAATGGAAGAGTTATTGAAGAGGTTAGAGGAAAAATGGGTTGAGAGGTTTGAAAAGCAAGAATTTATCATCCATAAGCTAGAGACTCGGTTAGAACTATTAACCCTTAACTAGTTTAAAAGAAAGTGAAAAGTCAAGTAATACTCAAGAAGGTCCCTAATGTGTACAAGAGGAAGAAGCTCCCACAACTATAGGAAGTTCAGAACCTACAATTGATCTAAAAACAAATAAAACCACACTATAAGTAACTAAAGAAGAAATGCAAAAAGATGAAAACCAATGATGAAGACTTTTGAACAGTAGGCGCTTGAAGAAGTTTGGACTACTAATCAAGAGGAAGAGGTTGCTTTGAGGAATAGGAAAGAAGTTGGGACAAAGACTAAGTCATTGTTAGAAGAAGGAATAATGAGTGTATCTAAGGACACCAAAGTTGATGGCGATCTTCTAGCAGCCAACGAGATGTCTACAAGAGAAGAAAGACCAACTAAAGAAGCCCTAATTGAGAAGCTTGACCATTTAACCTTAGTGGGGTTAAAAAGTGGAAGATTGATAATGCTGTAAGTACTTCTAAACCTACTAAGCAAGAAATAAAGTGAACTTAAGGTTAGGAAAGAAGGCAAATGTAAGGGATACTCCAACTTCTACATGAGATAGAGAGGAGGAAGTGGTACAGCAAGAGCACACTCCTATAATAACTAAGCCTACTATCAAGCCTTATGTACCACCAATATTTTTCCTAGGATGATTGAAATAGAGTAGGGAGAATGAACAATTTGAGCAGTTCGTGGAGATGTTTAAGTAGTTAGAGGTAAACATCCCATGGATTGAATTATTAAGGTAAACACCTCACTATTGAAAGTTCCTAAAAAGAGCTTTAAGTAAGAAGAGAAGGATGGATGGACAAGAGATAGTAATGTTAGCTTAACATGCTCATAAGTAATAAGAAACACCCATCCCCCTAAATTAAATTATCAAGGGAAGTTTGCATTAGCCTGCACTATTGGTGATAAGCTTTCTAAGAATGCATCTTGTAACACTAGTGTTGGAGTTAACATAATTTCTTCATCTATAGTTGAAGAGTGGGATTAAGGAAGGAAATGAAGAAGCTCAAGCTAACCACGCGATTAGATAACTGCTTTATTAGAAGACCTAAAGGGATGATTGCAAATTTGTTGGTAAAGATAGATAAGTTGGTGTTCCCCATGGACTTTGTAGTAGTAGACATTGATAATGATTCAAGGCTTCCAATCATATTTTAGGTGACCATTCATGGCCACTACTAGAGCTATAATTGACATTAAGAACGATAAGTTAGTCTTAAAGGTTAGAGATATAGAAAGGACTATGAATATCTTGAAGAGATGGAGAAGAAACTACCCTCAAGCTACTAAGTCTTAATCACCATTGGAAGCTTCGAGTAAAGAAGGGATGAATCTTAGCAAGGTTAAACAGCATAAGGATAAAAAGAAGAAAAATGGAGTTGATGAGAGGAGATCTAGTGTGCATAGGAGCTAAGTATCACTAGCTCTTACCATAATTAGATGGTCCTTCGCACTACTGAAGATATTGAGGTGGATTTAATGATACAACTATGTGAAGTAGCTATACATGGATATGACTTACTAGGATGCTCAATATGACTTAGGTCACAATTTCATATGATGCATAAGTAATGGGCTAAGGCCCATTCACCATTATCGTTAGTTGCTTTAAGTTAGATAAGCGTATAAAAAAGAATGACATAGAGAGTGTATCTTGTAAGAATAAGAATATTCATGAAATGTTTGAGATGATTCTGCCTATAGGAGAGAAGCTAATTATTGTAAGCATCTTAGGGCAACAAATGCAAAATATGCAATGACAAAATTAGAAGGGTCCTAAAATAACCTTAGAATAAGGTTGCTAAACTCGTGATTCTACTTAGAGCCATTCAAGGTTCTAGGGAATCGTAATGTAAAATTGAGATCTTGAATCATAAGTTTTCATAACCTATGTAAATTAGCCATAGAAAAATGATAAATATGCTTATAGTAACTATAAAAAAAATTAAAATATATGATAAAAATGAAGAAATGAAGAAATTAAGTTCTTGTTTCCATATGAAAGTTTAATCTATAATCTAACATTTAAGAAAGAGGGGTAAGCAAAGTTGAAGCTCTTTTCTGTTTTTTTTTTTTTTTTAACAAAAGCAATAAATTGAAGAGAACCAAATATTTCTACTTATTTTGAGTTATTAATGGTATAAACTTAAATATATAGCTTTCTTTATAAACAAGCTAAAACTTAAACGAAGGCAATGAATATCAAACAAGGGACAAAGAGAGAGAAAAAGAGGAAAAAAGTCTTAATAAGATAAGAAAGATGTTTTCATGTCTCAATAGTCAATAGGCAAATAGAAGCTTAGTTACAATTTTTAATTTATTTTTTTATTTTTGGCCCATTTGACTCACATATGTAGAATCGATCAATTTGGTTAAAAACATAATTTTCTATTGTTTTGACATGTAAAATTGGTTAAAAATGTAAGTTTCTAGAAAAAAAATGATTTTATGTATGAGTTAACTTGAAAAAGTATCCTAAAATCGTAAACTTATAAAATCATATGGGGAAAATCATGATTTTGACAACTATGCCTTAGACAAGCCAAAAGGGGTATAAAAGTTGAAATACAAAAGAATAATACTACATGCACACAAAAGAAAGGGACATATGTCAAAGCTTCATGTGAGTTGTACTCTATCCTGATCTTATACAAAAGCAAGTGAAAGTCAAGCCTAGCTAAGTTAGTATAGGTTGGGAGGTTGGTGGATAAGTTGCTCAAGAGACTAGGAACATGTTGGGGTTCATTTCTAGTGTAAGGTCAGGAGTCAAGTTGCTTCTGGAAAGGGTTGAGATGGTGCACCTACCCCAAGGGTTAGGTCGAGGTCAAGCTAAAATGTAGATATTCTTAATGTTAGTCGAGGACTACTCCTTAGTAGAAGCCAAGTTGCTAAGGATGAGGTTAACGGTTTACATGGGAAGGGGCTTAAGAGCTCAAACAAATGTATAAGGGCCTAAGTGAGCTAAAGAGTATAGAAGAGGGCTAACTTGGTAATTGAACTCATTCTTACTAGTCGTTGAGACAAAACCTACTTAGCTAACCCTTAAAGCTAGGGCTGTAAATGAGCTAAATTGAGACGAGTTTTTGAAGGCTTGAGCTTAACTTGTTTAGAAATTATCAAGTTCAAGCTGAGCTAAGATTGTTCAAGCTTAAAAATTACAAACTTAAGCTAGAGCTTATTAAGGAATTCAAGCTCGAGCTTAGCTTTTTTAGATAAACAAGCTAGAGCTCGTTCACGTAAATGAGTCTAAACTCAAGCTCAAGATTAAATATACGGTGTTTGTTATAATCTTATAATTATATCAATCTTATTCTTATATTCTTATATTATAATTTTTTAATGTAATATAACTTTTAATATAATATATCGAGTTGTTTGCATATTTATACGCTCACTCACAAGCTAGCTTATTAGTAATATTTGTGAGCCTATTTACCAGCCATTTGTGAGCCTAAACAAAATCTCAAGCTTGGGTCATTTAAATAAATGAGCTTTAATTTGAGTTTAAACTTAGCTAGCTTATGAATCGAGCTTGATTCAAACTAAGCTTAAGCCAAGTTGAGTTCAAGCAGCTCATGAGCTACTCGGCCCATTTATAGTGTTGAACCTTGCTCAATAATATGATTCATTGATATTTATTTTTAAGCAACCCATAAGTAATTTGATACATTGTAATTTCATAACATTAAAATGCTAAAATTACAATCTACCTATTTTATAACATATAAATCACAAAAACAAAGCATTTGATGATGAAAAATTATACGATATGTATTACAAACAATTTTATTGATTCCTATTAATTACCACTTGTTGTTACTAATAAACCTAAAAGAGTTTCTGGTTATAAATCATGAAAATGCTTACATACATGCACATTTTACTATACTAATTTCATATTGTATAGGATTTTATATTATCTCTTAAAGGGCATGATAGGATGCTAGCAAATACTGCATTGACGATGTATGTGCAAATTCAATAACATTAGTTCCCTAAAAAATTAATCGCAAAACATTTACATAGTAAATTAAATCAAGGACAATGAATAAGAATATTTAGGGAAAGAAAACTAATGTAAAAATTATTGAAATATATTAACAACACATAACTGTCTATATACCAAAAGAAAGTAATACTAATCATAGTTGATTCACTCCATTAGGTATCTTACTAGTATACTTACAAAATAATGCAAAACATATTAAATAAGCTAAATTAGTATGTGAAGATGGAATAGTTCCTTTTATGTATATATTCATAACCTATTAATAATGTTGTCAAACTCATTATACATTAAGAAGAATGGATAGTCTTAAATGGGTCATAGTGAGGATAAAAGAAAACAAAAGAAAAAATATATGTTTGTATAATAACTCACGTTGTATATGGTACACATGTATCTTCAATTAAGAATAATAGATAGTCTTAAAGTAACTTCTAGTCATCTATTTTTAATAATGAAACAATTGCATACTAGAGCATATTTCTAGGAATAAAGCACAAAGAAAATAGGCTCTACACTAACTAAACTATATACTTAACACTTTGATTGTCACATCTTGAATAATATAAGATGCCACACCAAATAAGTAAAACTTGCTAAAGACTTACATATAACCTATTGTTTCTAATAAACATTATATAACCAACACTTTCCTTAGATTTTAGCTATAACTTTTAAGCTTCATTTAGATATAACTCTTACATATTACAAAATATCATATTTATAAACTGGTACATTTTTTTTTTCTTTCCTATACATTCTTCAAAATAGTACTATACTTCAATTTGAAATGTCCTTCCCAAAAGGTCGCTGACTCTTATAGTATACTCCAAAAGTAACCCCCACTAGTTACTTAGCTCAGTATCTACTTTAAAACTTGAGAATAAAACACTTTTCCCCCTCAACTCATCATAAGCTAAGTGAGAGTGGATTGCCTAATAAAAATACAACATACGCAAGTAACAACTAAAGAGCAAGATCATACCCCAACATATTATGCTAATTCACATAACATGCATTAGTACCGATATCTTAACATAACCATAGCCTTCATCCAGTTGGTCAACTTCAATCTGAGCATCTAGAAAGGTTTCTAGGAACCTAGCAACCTACCTAATAGTAACTACAATTGTGGTTATAGTTATTGGTTAATGTAAATCTACATCCATGAAAACCCAATTTTTACTAAACATGTGCTTATTAAGAAAAATTCATCTTTTCAATTAAATTCAACCTAGCAAACTTTATATCCTTGAAAACACAACCCATAGGTCACCTTTTGTGCCATTCCATGAATGTATCAACCATTCATCACATTAATGTTAAGCAAATTCAACTCTTAATCTAAGCTTTTACTTATTGTTTTTTTAAATTCTAAAGCTTTGGTATCAGATTCACTTAAGTGAGAACCTTATGAAGCTAGGTTAGCACCTAATTATTTTAGCCATAATAGTATGGAACCAAGCATCAAAATATCAATAACAGCCTAACAGCAACATTTGACATATTCACAACACATGGGTCATTTAGCAATACTTGCATCCAAAAGATCATAACTCATGTCAGTAGCTCACTAAACATAGCACAATCACATATGAGAGCACACATTCATTATAGTTAGACAAGTTAGGAGTGGATAAAATCTACTCTAAAACATAGCAATCTACTCACTAGGGCCGCTTGGTGATTCCTCTCAAAAGTTTGTCCTTGTTGCTAAGGCTCTTCCTCACCCATTTCACCTAAACAAACGTATACAACATCTAGAGTCAATATATATATATATATATATCAAGTAGATGCAAGAGTACTAACTTACTTACACTTGAGGTCTAAGTCTTAGTATTATTCATTTTAAGACAACTTTTGACTTAGATACATTCTAACCAAGTTTCTGATTACCCCCTGTACATAAGGTCCTTCTAGAATACTTTTTGATATAGCTTCTGACTTCTTCAACATTACATAAATATTATTACATGTACTTTTCTTACCATACTATTTGGATTATTGTATATAAAACTTTAGTAAAACACTTATTAAACGTCCAATTGGTTATAGTACTACTAATATATCAATTAAGTTAACTATTTTGCTAACCATTCCTAAAGGGCATAGAAAATTACAGTAAAAAACAAAAAAAGACACACACACACACACTAATAGTTATTAGCCTGTGATGACCCTTTTGTTGGGGCCGAATTGTCAAAAGCTAAGATCGACCAACTAAAAGCTAAAGCCAACTTATCCTAACCTGAGGACAACCTACTCTTATCAAGGCCAGACTGATGACCGAAGCCTGAAGGGAGGAAAAGGAACCATTTGGTATCAAGCTTGTCGTCTGCCAAGATGATAAGAAACCAAAGGACCGAAGCCCCTAAGCCAAAGAACAGCTCAGCACAGCTTAGTAAAGCTAGTGCCAAGCAATCTACCAGTGTAGCAACTATGGGCTGATCTCACTAGGACCTCGAGCAAACACAACAAGACTTCCAAACATCCCACCCCTGCTTGAGCATCCGACTGCCAATTGGCCCTTGCTCAAGTTCGACCCTACAAATAGCTCGAATGACTACATTTCAACCACTCTATTAAATGCATAATCTTATATACCTTGTAAATGTTTTTCTTATTTCAATTGTAAGCCAATCTTTAAGGTTTAAGGCTTTGTATATTATTTACAGTTTTGCTACTAGAGTTTTAGGACTTGCTATAAATAACAACAATTGTAACTATCAAAGACAGTGAAGAATATTCAAATAGAGAATTTACACTTGAACATTCCTTCTGGAAGTAAGGACATTCTTGAACCTTTTTGAGCTGGCGTCTTGGACTATTGTTGTTATAGTCCAAGATGCCCCCTCCCCACCTACCCCTTGATTATGTTTGTGTTTATATCTTGGTGAGTGATATCCATACACATTCACTATCAAAAACCCCTTCTTACTTCCCTTTCCTTGTTCCCATTCAAACCCCATTAGTGTTCGAGACCGTTGTATAGATTATGCATCAACTTCATTAGTATTAGAGCTTTAGGGAGACATGTGCGTTAGTGTTCTTCAAAGTTGATTCGTAGTTTGGACCTCTATTAGTGTCATTTTATAGCATAATGTGTTGTTCGTGTTTTTACTAGTCGTAGGAATGTGCTATTGATTGAGTTGAGAAAGAGTAGTTTCAACAATTGATTCTAGTTGCTATAGAAGTATTTAATAGTTGTAGGTAGCTACAAATGTCGATTAGTAGTCATTTCTAGGTTACTATAGTTGTTTTTGTTGTAATGTTTCTATCACAAAATGTGTTTGTTCAATTTTCTGGAAATTACTGTATAAGAATGTCGAAAGATAGTATCAACAACACTGGTGATAGTCCTCGTAGAAGCTTGAGATGACGTATTGATAACTTAGAATATCATATCCAAAATCTCACTAACTCTATCTTGGAGCTTACTGGGTTAATTAGAGGCTAGGGACATAACGGCCAAGGTGAAAGAAGGAAACGTGCAACCATTAGTCGAAGTAGTTTAAACAAGCTTGATAATGACGAAGAACAGTTGAGAAGAGCTACCAAGATAAGGAGAAGAGAAAATTGACCCAAGTCGAGGAGAAGCAATGACAAGAGCATTGACTTTGAGGTGAACCAAAGAGCTTGGAGAAGAGAGTCGAGGCCGAGAAAAGAGCTAAGGTCGAGAAAAGAGCCAAGGCCGAAAAGAGATGTAGCCGAGTAGAGCTCTAAAGAAGTAGCTGATCAGAGGTGAACCGACCAACTCGAAATGCAAGGGATGAACCCTGAACACCTGGTCGAGGAGTTGATAATATCAAGCTTAAACTACTGACCTTTAATGAAGGTAATCGACCTGAAGAATTCCTTAACTAGGTTCCCCAAGTCGAAAAGTTGTTTAAGTACTACGAGTGTGATGATCGAACAAAAGTTAAGTTCGCTTCATTATCACTTATTGAATATTCATGTCTTTGGTAGGATAAATTGGTCGCCAAGTGAGATACTGAAGGAAAGGAGCTACTTAGAACTTAGAGGCTGACGAAGAGGTTGATGAATCAGCACTTTGTACCAACCTACTTCAAGCAAGAGATGCTCTATGCTTTCTAGCACCTGAGGCAAAGATGAAACATTGTTGAAGAATACTTGTAGGAGTTTGAAACCCTAATGACGAGATGTGAGATTGCCGAGCTACTGGACCATACCATTACCAGGTTGTTAAGTAAACTCTGAGATGATATTGGCAACATAGTTGAATTGCAACCATTCAACTCTCTAGATAAGCTAATCAATTTAGCGCTAAGAATGGAGAGATAGAGGAGGAGGAGGCATCAAAGGTCAACCATCCGACATCAATAAGGCAACCTTAAGCCTAAGAGGTATGAAGAGAAGAAAAAGCCTAAGAGAAGGATAAAGAAAGGAGAGCTTAGCTAACTTAACTAGGCTGATGCCAAGAAAGAATAGAAGGAGAAAGTGCCCAACACCAAAGCCCTAGAAGTTAAGTGCTTCAAATGCTTATGTTACAAATACATTGCTTCCCAATGCCCAAATAAGAGGGTAATGATTTTGAAGCGTAAAGGAGCCGACACTCCGGTAGAGAGCCATAGTGATGAGAGCTCTAAGAGTGAGGAAGCAATAAACATTTATCTCGATAAGGGAGAACCTTTAGCCATGATGAGTAAACGAGTCGACATGGTGGAAGACTCGGGTCAAATGGAGAACTTATTTCAAATCTAATGTTTAGTGAATGGGAAGACCTGTTCCCTAGTAGTTGATGGAGGTAGTTGCACCAACATCGTTTTTGCTGAGCAAGTAGAGAAGATGAAATTACTGACCTACCCACATCCCCGCCCATATGGATTGAAGTGGTTTAATGATAAGGGTATAGTCCATATACATAAGAGAGCTTAGATAACATTCAAGGCAAGATAATACAAAGATAAGGTTAACTTCGACATAATACCTATGAATGCAGTAAATTTGCTTCATGGCTGACCTTGGGAATATGATTAAGGAATGATCCACGATGCCCAATGCCCATGGTAAATAAAAAGGGGAAGAGGAGCTTGTTTGGCTTTCAGGTTTGTGCTCATAACTTAAAGTCAAGGATGACTTCTTTTCAACCTTACGGTGATGATAGGAATCAACTCGCAACAACCCTCTAACCAAGGTTGAATTGTCAAAAGCAGAGATTGACTAACCAGAAATTGAAGCCAAACTATGCTAACCCAAGGATGACCTACTATTGTCGAGGCCAGACTAATGACGGAAGCCTAAAGGGAAGAAAAGGAACCATTCGGCATCAAGCTTGTTGTCTGTCAAGACGATAAGAAACCAAACGGCTAAAGCCCTTAAGCCAAAGAATAACCTAGCAAATCTCAATAAAGTTGGTACCAAGCAATCCACAAGTGCAGCAACTATGGTTCAACATAATTGGGAGCTCAAGCAAACACAACAAGACTTCCAAACATCCTACCCCTACTCAGGCATCTAACTGCCAATTGGTCCCTACTCGGGTTTGATCCTACAAACAGCTCGGATTACTGCATTTCAACCGCTCTATTAAATGCATAGTCTTGTATACCTTGTAAATGTTTTTTTTATTTCAATTGTGGGCCATTCTTTAAGGTTTAAGGCCTTGTATATTATTTATAATTTTGCCACTAAGGTTTTAGGACTAACTATAAATAGCAACAATTGTAATCATCAAAGATAGTGAAGAATATTTAGATAGAGAATTTACACTTAAACGTTCCTTCTGACAGTAAGGACATTCTTGAGCCCTTTTAAGTTGGCGTCTCGCATTATTGAGTGTCAAATAACTCTTTAATCTTTCTTGCATTCTTATTAATCTTGTCCTTAAGATTATGGCGAACCCTTCATTTGAGTGAGTTAGTGAGTCACATCTAACCTCTTATTTGAAACCTCGAGCAGCATTTAGCGTTTGTAAGTCATATCAAACCTTATTTCAAGCTCAAAACCCCCTTGATTGTGATTGTTCCTTAGTGCATGATATCCATACACGTTCAATGTCAAAACCCCCTTCTCACTCTCCTTTCCTTGTTCCTATTCAAACCCCATTAGTATTCGAGACCGCTACATGGATGGCTAGCTTAAGGAACTCAAATTTCACCCAATTTTGCCCTATTTCTTCTTAGTTTTTCCAAAGACTCTTATTGATGTCTTTAAGGTCACCAATATTTTTCCTAGATCTTAGAGTATGTAAACACAATTCTAGAAGTATATTTGTGATTTTATACCCTTTCCTTTGTCAGTGATGAATTCTCTAATGCCTAAAACATTCTTTTTCCACTATTTTGTTACTTAACCACATGTAAAAGCATTCCTAACTTATACCAGCCATTGCCATACCCCATAATTGTCTTAAGAGAGTCCTACAACTGTCCCTTAGATATTTTTTTTATTTATTTAGCTTCATTATACTACTATTTTTAAATATATTATATAATATGTTGCTATTTTCCTATTTCAAATATATACTTCGATACGTGATACCTATACTAGCTATTTTATTCTCAATTTTCTTTAAGTAATTATTTCATAAGTTAGGTAACTTTATTTTTAAAGCCTCGTTATAATTTGATGTTACGCTTCTGGTATATGGCATAAATATTTCACTACCGATAAAAATATGTTTTTATCGATTTAAATATTTTGCTAACTTAGTTTTACAAGATAAATTATACCAAGGTGTTTCCTTTAACTTCTTGACCTTATATTAAAATATCATCCAATTCGAAGGACTTTTTCCAAACACCCTAAATCACACTAATACCACATAACTAGGGTCTTGCATTCTATCCCTCTACAAAAAGTTTCATCTTTGAAACCTATACTTATTCTATGGGTCCAGTGTCACATTAGCAACTTATAAAAAGAATACTAACCTGGCATAAACAATTTTTGATATTTTGCTTTCATACAATTTGCAAATTCTCAAGTTACCTCTTCTATGGTATTTCTACTCCATAGAACTTTGACATATTCAATATCTCAATTCCTTAGTCTTTGTACCTTTGTATCTAATATTTAGTATCATTGTTGGATCTCATACAAACATTCTAAGTGTTGAAACATGAGAAACATTATGAATACCAGCCATCTCGTTTGGTAGATCAAGTTCATATGCTACTTTTCTAATCCTTCTCCTAATTTGATAAGGACCAATATATCGCAAATTTAACTTTCCTTCGATTCTAAATAGTCTTTGATGCGTCTCCAAGGTTAGATACATGGAAAAGCACCAAAACGAAGCAAACTGGAAAGAAACAAAGTAAAAGCTAGCAAAGCCCAAGAACCTATTTAATGGATATGACACACCACTCGATCCTGCTTGGCCTACAATCCATCGGATATGATACATCGGTTTGAATTAAGAGTCACTTGCCATTACTCCTTGCTAAAGAGAATAGATAAGAGTTGAATGATAATAAGAACACTAAGGTTGCTCAAAGTGAGTAATTTTTGTATTTAAGAGATATGATTCTTGCATACAAGAAAGTAGAGGTTTATATACCTATCTACTAAGGTTAGTTTACCTATATGAAAAGACAAAGGGGTATGATAAAACTAAGTTACATAAGACATACTAAAGAGAGTAAAAGAGACAAAGAATATTTAATGTGAAAAAGAAAGAATCATTCTAGAATATTGTGTCAAAAGACATGTGTTGCACATCAAAAATATGACACAACATAAGTGGGAGTAGGAATGCATTACAATCAAAGGTTGGTCTGATTTAGATCAGGTCGGGAGCCAATTAGCCTAGTAAAGAGGTTGGTTGACTTGAAGTTAGACGCTAGTGGTCAATTAGGGAGCTCGGCTCAACTAGTTCTAAGCTATCTTCTAGAATAGGACTTCGCTGTTGGGCAGGAGCATGTTTGACACACATGAGAATATGATAGATAGGTCAGCAAGAAGCTAAGTCAGGAGAGGAATCCTCATCTTGGCTATGGCTTAGAGCTAGTTTTCTTCATGTAAGCCCTTGGAGTCCTCTAACTTAGCTTCTTGTGATTAGTCCAAGGGAGTTGATTCCTATCATCTACCTAAGGGTCAGAAAGATTTGCCCTCCAATCTGAAGTGGTTTTTGCCTCCTCTCTTAGGGCACACGTAGGGTCATCTTCTACTAATTGGTAAGGGATCAAATCAGATACATTAAAGGTTAAAGAAACTCCATAGTCATCAGGTAACTCGATTTAGTAAGCGTTGCAATTCATTTTCTTCAAGACTTTGAATGAACCATCAGCTCAAGGAGATAGTTTGTTCTATCTCAAATGTAGGAATTGTTATCGGCTGAGATGTATCCATACCGAGTCTCTTAGGTGGAAAGAAGTAGTTCAGTGGCCTTAGCTACCAATTTCATGCTACTTCTGATTGAACTTAGTGATTTTCCTATTTATAGATTAGTGTAGTTGATGCAATGCTTAGGCTCTGTCCACTCCAGATTGATTATCTTCAGTAGCTGTTGGGGTACCAATCATATCCAGGAGAATGGTAGGGTTAAGGCCATAGATGACCTTGAATGGGGTCCTCTCAATAGTGCCAAGGATAGTTCAATTGTATGCAATCTCCACAACTGGTAAGCATAGATTCCAATCCCATAAGTTCTTTCCCATATGAACAAGAAGGTCAGCATTGTAAACCAAAATATTGTCAAAATAAACCATAACGCATTTTCCTTTCAATGCTTAAAGCACATGATTCATGAGTCATATGAATGTACTCGGCGCGTTAATTAAACCAAATGGCATAACCGTCCACTCAAATAGACCATCCCGAGTCTTAAAGGTTGTTTTCCATTCATCTCCCGATCTCATTCGTATTTAATGATAGCCACTCTTTAGATCTATTTTCAAAAAGATGCGTGCACCATGCAACTCATCAAGCATGTCATCTAACTGTAAGATCGGGTATCAGTACTTAATAGTAATCTTGTTGATGGCATGGCTATCAATGCACATCCTCTATGATCCATCTTTCTTTAGCACTAGCATGGCTAGGATAGCACATAGGCCTATGCTCTTACGAACATATCTGCGATCCACCAACTCATCAACTTGCTTTTTCAACTCAGCTACCTGTTTAGGATTGAGTCTATATGAGAGTCAATTTAGTAGGGCTGCTCTAGGTTGAAGATCGATGCAATGCTCAATTCCTCTTAAGGGAGGTAATCCTTTCAACATCTCAGATGGAAATAGGTCAGCAAATTCTTGAAGTAGTTGTAGCACTTCGGTAGGTAAGTTCTCGGCCTCTTTAACCTCTAGGAGTCTCCTGACCAAAAGGAGTACATAGTCCTCAGGTTTGACCTCTCGTGCAAACTGAGCTCAAGAAATCACTAAGGACTTCCACTACAGAGATCTTGCAACTTCCCTAGGACTCATTGGCTTCCACTAAGATCTTTCCTAGGCTTCTTACACTTCCCTAGGACTCATTGGCATCAATATAACTTTCTTTCTGTCCTTTTGAAACATATAAGTGTTTCTATACCCATTATGTAAAACCCTTAAGTCAAATAGCTACGATCAATCGAGTAATATGTGCGATGCACACATGGGCAGGACATCATACAACACCTCGTCCCTATACCTATCACCAATAGTAATCGGCACTCTAACTTTGCTCAGAAACATGTAATCCTCCTCTCTCATTTAGCTAGTGAATCTTGTATAGCTTAGGGTGTAGAAGAGTTGGCAATTTCATGGCCCTAACTACCCCTTGCGCAATGACGTTGGTACACTCCCTCCATCAATTATCACAGCGCATAGCTTGCCAGCCACCCAGCAAATTGTATGAAAGAGGTTCTCTCTTTGCTCATTCTCATTAGCCACAAAAGTACTAAGAGATCATTGAACAACAAAGCAATACTCGGCACCGCCCTCAGGGGGTATCTTAGCTCCTGGATCTTCCTCAAATTCTTCTAACATCTGATCAGTTACCACTTCTTCCTATCCTTCACTAGCACTTTCTACTTCAAACTAGGGCTTATCTCTCTTGATGGTTATGACTCGACAGTTCAGACATTGACTATCTTAGTTCCGCCATTGCCTTTCAACTCTTTAGGTTACACGGATGGTTTCATCTAGAGTTGTAAGGCTTTGCAATTCTATGACATGAACAATTTCAGCTTGGAGTCCCGAGATGAAGCGTACTATAGTTCGGGTCTCAGGCTCGTCGACATCACATCGTATCATGAGCAACTGAAACTCTTGGACATAGTCATCTACGAATCTATTACCTTACCACAAGTCTTGGAGCCATCAGAAAGTGTATTGCTCATAGTGTTTGGGAATGAACCTACTTCTCATAACTCTCTTCATCTCGTTCTATGTTCAAACTTCATGTTGGGCCCTTAGATGAACATTCTGTAGCTTCTTCCACCACATTACCACATACCTAGAAAATTCTAACATGACTGCCTTAATGCGGACATCATCTTCATAATCATAGAAGTCAAATATCTTTTTTATCTTCTCTTCCTAGTCAAGGTAGTCATCAGCACTACCAGACTCATTGAAGCTAGAAATACATACTTTAAGATGCTCAGCACCTCTTGGCACTTTGAACTCACACTCATCCATCCCATCATACTGGTCTTCTTCCTCTTCGCACTCTTCCACTTCATCCAACTCTAACCTTCTTCTCGTGACTCTATCGACAAGTCAAGGTGGTGCTTGGTTCATAGGAAAGGCTTCTGAAGGTCACTCTTTCATTTGCCTCCTTGGCCTATCTCTCGTTTCTTGGTCCTGCTTAGTAACTCTTTCATGGGGTCCAGCCTCTAAGACCCTATTTACTAAGACAACTAAGTTGGCCACAATAATAGCAAGATCTTGTATTTGCTCATCAATAGTACATAGTGTTTGTTAGCTAACTCGACCACGACCATGAGCATCACTCTCGACATTGTGAATCTCTCCCTATACACTAGGGTTTGACATTCTCAATACAAGCTTCAGCAAGAATACTTCACGCAAATACTTTCTACACACAAATATCTCAAATAGCAAACACAATAGACTAACACTACACAACTCTCGGTCTCAACCTCAAGCTCTGATACCACGAATATATGGTGTACCTAAGAGCTCAGTTATCACTAAGACTTACCGGAGCAAAATTGAACATAAGTAGGTCCTTCGAGATATCAAAGAAAATTAGAGAGAAACAATCCACAATTGAACAAGAGTTATTAACGTAAAGCTACTTGGAGGATGTGACTCACCAACGAACACAACATGACTTGACACCTTACTTGATATGACGTACAAGTTGATGTCGAAGTCTACCCGCCACTAATATTGAGCTATTCAACAAGAATAGATAAGAGTATAAGGGGTATGGACTTAGAGAGGATTGTCTCACAAGAACAAAGTATTCAGTATTAAGATGTAAGTTATCTCTAGCTTATAAGAGAAAATAACTATTTATAGTAAGTTCTTAGGGCAACATTACAAATAAAGAAATTACAAGAAAGTATTTATAAAAAGGGGATCCTTAGTGCAAATGAAAAGGGTAAAAAGGACAACAAACCAAAAATGGAAAAGTAGTTAAATGTCAGATGAGGTAGATAGCTGGCAGTGCAGCATTGGTCCCGTACAAATATTCTCTATGCATAGCAAGCGAGTAAGGTCAAAATGTTGCTGTACTAAAGGGGTTAAGACAAGAGAGATGGCAGTATGCTAAGAGAAAACTATACAGCCGTTTAAGTGAGTCTCTCATCACTCGGTAAGTGATTCTCGGTAGTAGTTGGTCAGGGTACTCAATACAAGGTCCTCAGTAAGGGAATAGTCGGGATCATCACTACCGAGTGTACAAATCAATATAAGACAATGTGGGGAGCTTAGGGAGTTCAACAACCTTTCTTTGATGTACAGTTTTTTATCATCAGCAGGTTATCAAGAGAGAATTCTTCGGGAGAGGGATTAGAGGCTTCAAAGGTACACTCGAGTAATGGGATCACTAACCAGCAGTACATCATAAATGTAAAGAAATAAAGAAAAAGCTAGCAAAGCCCGGGTACCTACCGAATGGATATTGTTAGGGCCCTCAAAGGGGCCTAGTAGGATTATCAAAAATTTCCATGTCACGTGTGCACTCATGATATGGAAACTGCCTTACAAGTTAGAGATTGTAAGACTCTAAATGATAAATCACTAAGATTACTGATTTTTAAGTAATTAATTTATTATAACATATAAATATAAATAACTATGGATGTCCCACAATTCCTCAAAACCACAGAGAATTGGTATTCCCTACCAAATGATAAGATCAAATAGAATAAACTTAAAATTCAAACTTATTGAAGTTACTAAATCTAAATATATAAGTAGTAGTGACATTTAAACTTGCAAATGAGCAATACAATCTCTCTTTAATTCTAACCTCTGAAACATCTTAGTACTTGCACTCAACGCTTGGCTCTTAACCCATGTCCGATTATCTATCAACCTGCAAAAGAAAAATTATTGGAGAGTAAGCTATAAGAGCTTAGTGAGCTATCCCTCGTATTAAACTAGCAAACAAGTTGTCAAACAAATTGTTACAACCAAATGAATGCATGCATATATAGTATGCTAAACAATATGTGTAGATAACCGGTGCTACATATAATATCGCATTTTAACGCCCTCCGAGATAAGGGTTAGAGATACATTGGTACCAATCACGACCGAATTCTAGCGCCTGGGTTTTTAACCATAACTTTGAATTTCGTATTTCACAAAGCACATTTTCATTTTTGAAAGTCCAGTAGTACACAAAATCCCAAGCCTAACGGTGAGGTGGCCCCCACAGTCCACACTCATACCCTACAACAGAGATCTCTAGACTCGACCTTCAGCCATACGGTTGGCGTCTTCATCACCTAGTAAGCCCATAGGTTCAGGTAAGGTCACGTTGTACGTATGCATTGTACAAAAACACTTTAATATATATAAACAACCCTTGTAAGGCCTCTCTTTACCTCAGCGTAAAGTGACGGCTGGAATAAGTAATGCAATGCATGGATAATACATGACCCTTTTATTTTAAGATAAGCCAAATTTAATTAAGTCAAATTATGAGGTGATCAATCAATATCAACAAACCATCCAAATCACATAATAATCAATTATACAATCAAATCATTAATTATCATATTTAACAATATTTCTCACAATAATCAATCAATATCAAGCATATGCATATTCTAAAACCCCATGCATCAAGTTATTAGTATTTAATTTAAGTGCACTAACTACAAGCACAAATAAGTATAGAGTCATCTGGAGTACTCACTTGACTATGATGTCTCGCACTAATTGCAGTAGTCCTCAAGAAAATCCTGACCTTCGTCAAGATCACCTAATTATTATAAGATAAAAACGACAGTAAGTAACTGAATGAACTAGTTATTCTAGATATTTGTTCACCTATTTCTACTTAGGTTCCTATTAGTTTTCAATAGGTTGAACCTTATCACCAACCGTATGTAACTTTTTTGTTTTATTTCCAATATTTACGAACTTATAGTCATTTTTCATCATTTCCAGATGTACATTGGTGATGTCCGTTTTAGACATTACAACCCGTGTTTTACGACATGGACTAAATTTATTGAAATTTTAACTATTGAAACTTAAATATTCTTATTGCTTATGTTTATATCCTATTTTAGTACTTAATGATTTAATTAGCCATTAGATTCTTACACTTAGATGATCTTATAGTTTATTATTTTAGAGGCTTATGTCATCACTTATGTCATCAATTGCTTATATCATCATTTATGTCATCAATTGATTAAGTCATTGCTTAGGTCATCATTTGCTTACACAAGTCCTTACTTCATGCTTAAGGGTCTTATGTACATTTATACATATACTAAGTATACACTTATACTTTTACTATACTTATATGTATACTAGTATATTTATACATATACCGTATTTATACTTGTACATATAGCCATATATACATATGGTTACATACGTATTTTATATGTAGTTTCGTATGCCTAGTATATCCTCTCAAGAAATCTTCATAAAATCCATATTTTTGCACTTTAAGGGCTTATTTAGCAAAGTGTTTGTCTATATACTTAGTATACTCCTTATTTTAGGTTATATACATATAGGGTATTCATGTACATGGCTTTGAATGCTTATGTACAAGTAGTTTTCTTATTCTTACCTATGTATATGTACATCTATACTATGTATTCTACTCTGATACCTAAGTGTTTCTACACTTATATACATGTATATAAGAATCCTATTTGTGTCAACATACATGTACATATTACATGATAATTCCAAAACTAACATAACATAAACAACTAATTACCAATTAAAATGAAAGATTATATGAAAACATACCTCTTTTTCCTTCTAGATAAGGGTGAAGAGTTTACTTTAATATTAGGATATAAGATATGTATTAAGGTAAAGGTAAAAGAAAAAAAATGGAAGTTTCGAAAACGGGAAGAAGAAGAGGGGATTACGATTTTGATAAGAGGGGGAAAAGGGGATTTTGTTGTGTTTTTTATGTGTTTAGAAGAAGATAGAAGAGGGGTCTAGAAGGAGGATAAAGGGGCAGCAAAAGGGGGAAAAGAAAGGGGAAAAAAATCAAAAGAAAAGAGAAGAAAACTCTAGATGACAATGACATATTTGTTGAAATTTCAACATGTTGACTTAGTCAACTCTTTAGGATTACATGTAATTTAAGTGTACATAATGAAGTAATTAGGGAAAATTGAGAAGAAAATTAAGGAAATGAAAGGAAATATGGAGTTTATTGAAATGATTAGTAAGAATTGGTAATGAGATCTTCCTTTAGGTATTTATATCCTATTCATATCATTTGGTAGGCTACTTAATGTAATTATCATGAAAATTATCATTTAGGGTACTAATACCTACTATATATAATATAAGCATCAACTAAACACTTAACTCTTTATAATACTAACCTAGTTATATAATTAAAAGATGAATATAATCTATAATGCAATATACTAGTTTCTAGTAAATTAAATTAGTATTATATACATTTATGAATAATTGAAAGTTATCTTGATTTTTTACTAATGATTTGGTAAGATACTGAGGATATATTATCAATTAAGGTTTTAGGATAAATTATAGTGAATTAGTACTTTCATGTCTTTAAAGCTATAATTTTAGGGTTTTATCACTTTCGAACGCAATCTCTAGTGTTTATATAAATTTAGGGTATAAAAGTTTTCTACACGATTAAATCTTCGGTTGTTATCTTAGGGTTTTCATCTTAACTAGTCTTGTCAACTCTTAAAGTCTTCAAGCACATTAGGGTCTACTTTGGGTATTAGGTTAAAAATTTTAAGGGTTTACAGATATGATGTACCACTAGATCCTACTCAGCCTACAATCCATCGGATATAGCACACCGATCCGAATTAAAAGGTCACTCGCTTCTACTCCTTACTAAAGGGAATAGATAAGAGTTGAATAATAATAAGAATACTAAGGTTGCTCAAAGTAATTAATTTCTGTATTTAAGAGATATGGTTCTTGCATACAAGAAAGTGAAGGTTTATATACCCATCTACTAGGGTTACTCTACATGTATAAAAAGATAAAAGGATATTCTACAACTAAGTTACATAAGACATACTGAAAGGGGTAAAAGAGATAAAGAATATTCAATATAAAAAAGAAAGAATCATTTTGGAATATTGTGTCAGAACACACATATTGCACATCAGGAATATGATACAACATAAGCAGAAGTAGGAATGCATTGCAGTCAGGGGCTGGCCTAATCTGGAGCAGGTTGGGAGCTAATCATCCTAATAAAGAGGTCAGCTGACTTGAAGTCAGACACCAGTAGTTGGTTGGGGAGCTCAACTCAGCCAGTTCTAGGCTGTCTTCTAGATTAGGACTTCACTGTTAGGCAAGAGCATGTCTAACACACATGAGGATATGATAGATAGGTTGGTAGGAAGATAAGTCGAGATAAGAATCCCCATCTCGACTTTAGCTTATAGCTAGTACTCTTCGTGTGAACCCTTAGAGTCCTCTAACTCAGCTTATTGTGATCAGTCATGGGGATTGATTCCTTTCAGTCTTACTCCTTTCATCAGAGATATCTTTATAAAGACCTAATCTCCTACCTAAAATTCCAAAAGGTTTCCTTCTAACTTCTACATAACTTTTCTACAGAATCTATATAGTTCTCATTTGATCTCTAATTACTTATACCTTTTCTTTGAGATCTTGCAACAAGGTTGGTCCAATTGTCTACATATTCACCACTTCATCCCAATAGACCAAGGATCTACACTTACACCCATATAACGCCTCATATGCTTCCATTCGAATTGTATTGGAATAGCTATTATTATAAGAAAATTTTACCAATAGTATCCCAATTTCCTCCAAATTCTAGTATGTATGCTCTCATCATATCTTCTAAGTTTTGTATAGTACATTCTAGCTATCTATTGCTTTGTGAATGATATATAGTACCAAAGTTCAACTTAGTGCTCATCTCATTTTGTAATGCTTGCCAAAATTGGGATAAGAAATGAAAGCAATTGTCTGAAAATATCGAATTGGCACTCCATGTAATTGAATTATCTCTTTGATGCATACTTCTACCAATTGTGGTATTGTCACTATTTATCCTATTGCAAGGAAGTGTGCTAAGTTAGTGAGTTGATCTACTACAGCCCATATCATATCATGATGCTTCCTAGTCCAAGGTAAGCTACTTATGAAATCCATAGTTACATGTTTCCATTTCTACTATTGTATACGTAAAGGTTATAGGAACCTACTAAGTTGTTGGTGTTTGACTTTCACTTTCTAAAAAGTCACACATTTTGATATATATCTTGCTACATCTCCTTTCATTCCCATCTACCAGAAATTTTGTTTTAAGTCCTTATACATCTTATTATTCTCTAGATGAAAAGAATACATCATATTATGAGTTTCTTCTAAAATCATCTTCTTAATTACTAATTCTCTTGGAATGCATTATCTTCCTTTAAATCTCAATACTCCCTGAGCCTCTACTTCAAAATCTAAACATTTCTCAAGATTACCTTGAATCTTCTACAACTCCTCATCAACTTTTTAAGCCACCTTTATGCACTCAAGGAGTGTAGATTGTATTTGCAATGTAGCTAACATAAATTCACTTCCCCTAGTTATAACTTCTAAACTCAACTTTTCCATCACCAAAATCAACTCTTGCTTTTCAGTAATTAAGGAAGCAATACTAACTTTTTCCTACTTAAAGCATCAACAATTGCATTTGCAATAATGAATTGATAAGTCATAGTCCTTCAACAATTCCAAGTACTGTCTTTACCTTCAGTTCAACTTATTGAGCTTGGTCTTTTCCTCTTAGTACATAAATTAGTATTCTTTAAACCAGTCAATATTAAATCTTACCCATTTAATACAGACCCTCAACTAAGGTTTAAAGAAAATCGGTTCTTTTATATTTTGAAAACATTTTGAAGTCATCACTCGACTAGAGTTGGGAAAAAGGGTTGAGTTATAATCAATTGAGTTAATTGATTATAACTTAGCTACTGATTTTTTAATAAAATTAATTTTTTGTTAAAACAATTTTTTAAAACGAAAGATTTAGATCAGGGACTAATTTTTTAAATCTTAAATGGGTACCACTTTTAATCTTTCTAAATTTAAATTTATCTTTTAATATACCCTTATAATGACATTTAATTACAAGCTATAATTGAAATTATGCCTATTAATAAAAAATGAGGATTTAAAGAATTAACTACTGAAAGTGGAAAATAAAATTTTTCATTTTTTAAGTCACCCCGTATATATAGGTGCCTATGTATATTTTATTCAGGATCAAACTTTCGTAGTTTGTTCTAAAAATATTAGCAATTTGGTTGATTTTAACTTAAAAAAAAAAAGGTTAAGCTTACGTTTTTACCTAATTCAATTTATTTAAGGAAATTATTTTAAAGGACCCTAATCGATATTTATTTTTGAAAATTCTAACTAGGATCCTGATTTTGAAAAGGGTTCATTTATTACATACTTATTCTTTTCTAAGATCCTGATTTTGAAAAAAAACTAATTTTTTTAAGTGATTTATTTCTTCATTTATTACCTACCTATTTTTCTTAAATCTTTTAATTTTTTTATTTTTCTAAATTTTATATTTTTGTGATTTTTTTTTAATTTCTTCATTATTGTTTTTTTTTTATTTTCTTAAATCTTCTATTTTTTTTTTTTATCTTTCTAAATTTCTTATTTTTTGGCTTTCATTCTTAAATTTTCTACTTTTTTTTTTTGTATTTTTCTAAATTTCTTATTTTTTAGGGTTTTCTTCTTTTTTTTTTTTTTTTGCTTTTTTTTCTAATTTAAGACCCTTTACCTTATTGAAAAATTAAAACAAGGCAAAAATTGGGTGTCTATAGCTGGCCCTCTTTATAGTGAAGTTTGAATAAAACTTTATCACAAAGACAAAAAATATACTATTTTTGCCTAGGGGGTGACTTTAACCTAAGAAGCGCAACAAATAACTAGCTATCCTATACTTGATTCGCTAGAGATTTGGTGAAAAGGTTAAAGAGAGAGAAGGTGCTCTAATGGCTGAAAAGAACAAATGAAGCCTGGTTGTACCCTTATGGGCTCACTAACCTAGGTAGGTTTATAAAAAGTGACAAGAAATCGAGATAATGCTCCGAGTGCACGTAATCTAAAGATTTTAAGGTTAAGATAACGCTGTAAGAGCATACGATCCAAGGGTTTCAAGCTTGTGCGATCAAAGGTTTTCAAGCTTGGGATAGCACTCTAAGAGCATGAGATCTAAGGGTTGATGGCACTCTGAGAGCACACAATCTAAGGGTTTAGCTTAAGTCAGGATAACGCTCTAAGAGCATGTGATCTGAGAGTTTCAGCTTGGGTCAGGATAATGCTCTAAGAGCATGCGATCCATCGATTTTAAAGTTAGGATAGTACTCTAAAAGCATGCGATCCAAGTATTTCAAGCTTAAGATAGCGCTCCAAGAGCATGCGATCTAATGGTTGAAAGGGCTCCAAGAGCATGCGATCTAAGGGTTGAAAGGGCTCTAAGAGCATGTCATTTGAGAATTTCAACTTAGGTTAGGATAGCACTCCAAAAGTATGCGATTTGAAAGTTTTAAGGTCAGGATAATGCTCCTAGAGCATCAATCCAACAATTTCAAAGTCAGGATAGCGCTCTAAAAGCATGCGATCCGAAGGTTTTAAGCTTAGGATAGCACTCAAAGAGCATGCGATCTAAGGGTTGATAGCGCTCCAAGAGTATGCGATCCAAGGGTTGATAGCGCTCTAAGAGCATGCAATTCGAGAGTTTCGACTTGGGTTAGGATAGTGCTCTAAGATCATGCGATTTGATGATTTAAAAGTCAAGATAGCACTCGGAGAGCATGAGATCTAAGATAGGATAGCACTTCATGAGCATGCAATCCAAGAGCTTCAAATTAGAATAGTGCACCAAGAGCATGAGATCCAAGGGTTTTAAGCTTTAGATAGCACTCTAAGAGCATACGATTTGAAGGTTTAGCTTAAGTTAGAATAGCACTTTGAGAGCATGCGATTTGATAGTTTCAAGGTTAAGATAGCACTTTGAGAGCATGCAATCTAAGAGTTTCAAGTCAAGATAGCGCTTGGAGAGTTTAAAGGTCACAGTAACACTTTGAGAGCATGCAATTCGACATTTTTACTACATAGATAGTGCTCTAAAGAGCAAACGATCCATAGGGACCAAAGCAAAAGGAGTTTATGTAAAAAATTCTTGGAAAAGACTGATTTGTTGATTGGTAATCATGAAAGATGGAGTAGACATTAGGGATAAAGTCCCTTGATAGAAAGAGAGGTAGATGGCTTCAACCATGAGGGCGATCATGTCAATGAGGATGATTTTGGCCTCTAAGGCCAACTTAGGAGCAATTTTTATGTGGGAATAGATCCCTAAGCTTTAGATGATAGGAAGTGAACTCGTTTGAAAACAATTGTTACTGGGGTAATGATAGAAGCTTACCGCTAGGGTTAACTCTAGTGAAAACGACTTTCAAAATAAATAAGGATTTTTGTCTTGTTGAAAACTTAGACAACTAAGGGGATATAGACAATAGAAAGGACAAAAATGAGAAGAAATCAAATATATTGCTAATAGGTTTTGATTCTCCTAGTGTATAGGCTTTTCAGTAACATAACAACTTAATCTTTCAAGCTACCTTTGTCTAAGAGAACCCTTTCTTTCCTTTAGGGGCAAATAACTTTCAATGACTTCGTCAAATTTCTTCTTATCAAAGGATATGACATTAGATATAGGTTTAGTCTAAAAGGGCTTCCTCGCACTCTCAGCTTAAACTTCTCTCTCTTGACTTTAATTCAAAAAATTATGGTCCACCTTATAAGTAATATACTTTTAATCAATTCATTAGGTCTTTTTCAAATTGCAATATAATAGAGGCTTTTGGTCCTCAGTTTCAAAATGGATATTACTTAAATAGGTTTTTATAAAAGAATTGCTTTTCAACCCGAGTTTACAAGTCAAGAACCTTATAGGTAAAACTAAAATTATGCTTGCCTTAATTTCAAATGTAGCTTTGACCAATGATAAGTTATTTCCTTTAATCAAAAGGGCCTTAAAGGTGAGCCATGAACCATATGTCCATTGCAATAATTTTAGGGGGGAAACTTTGGTATTTACTTCGACTTCTTTTAAGCTTAATTGCTTTAATTGCGTTTCTAGGGCTTTTATTTGAAATGTGGGTTTTTATTCAACAATGGGTTTCTATACCCCATTTGGGCTTTAGAGCTTTGGACTTGATCACCTTGTTTGTGTAGATTTATTTCTCAAGCACATTTTCCATTTTTCATTTCAAATTTTCCCATTTTTCACTTTTTTCCTTTTTCATTTAAGGCAAAAAATGATTATTCTTTCTTTTGGCTGGTAGCTCAAAGCATATGTGGTTTGTGTTTAGTGTTTAAAATGGATGCCTTTCTTCATCTTAGAGGAAATTAGTTATCAATGGTAACAATTACTTTTAAATTGATGCAACTAAAGCAAGCACAAATTAGTTTTAACCTTTCTTCTAATAGATGCTCTTAATAGGGTTTAATTTTTGAAAATACCCTAACAAAAAGTCCAACAGGGTTGACAAAGGATTTTGTGTTTGGCATATTGAAAAGATTAGGTAACTTCATTTTGATTTGGGTATTAAATACAAGATAGACTTCCTTTAAGGAATGAGTCCAATATCCTCACAATGATTCGATTCGACTCTCAAAGTGTCTCAGGGTCGGTGTTTGGGATTCGTCTTGCTTTTCTTCATTCTAAACCTTTTAACTAATGAGATATCTTAAAATAGGAGAAATGCAAACAAAATACTTTATTTAAATCAATTGTCTTTTACAAACATTGTGAAATTTGACCCTATCTTTGAATTGAGTCAATTAAATTGCCTCCATATCAATTAGGTCCTAAACTTTGTTTTTCAATTCCCAATAGTTGTCAGTAACATGCCCTTACGAATCCATATGATATTCACATTCTGCATTTAGGTTGTATTTCCTCGACTTGTATCCTGGTATTGGGGCTTTTTGTTGCAATAAACCTTTGTTTCTTAGCTGGTCAAAGACTTAAGAAAACGAGGCAAGGACTTAAGTGAACTTTCTTCTAGGTATTTTTGGGCCTTTTTTACTTAGTGCAGGTGTTGACATTGTAATATTTATATATGCCATTAAATCTGGTGAGGTTGGTCTTTTTTTCGGTTAGCCTCCTTATTCTTATGGCTTCTTCAATTCAACTCCCAATAAGTACAATGTCAATAAAACTGGCCATTATATTACCTAATAAGTGGCCATCATATGGTTCCTCTAATGAGTCAATAAAGATAGATATTAATTCTTTTTCAAGGAGAGAAGGAATGATTCTGGCTGCCATGCCCCTCCAACTTTGGGCGTATTCCTTAAATGACTCATTTTTCTTCTTTCTTACTATGCACAAGTCCTAAATTAAAAGAGTTATCTCAATGTTGAACGTGTATTGCCCATAAAATGCTTAAGCCAATTTCTCTCAAGTATTGATTTGGCTAAGATCAAGCTAGGCAAACCCGGTTAATGTAGGCCCTATCAAACTATCTTTGAAAGTTTGTACTATGAGTTGATTATTTTGAACATATTTACCCATCTTGCAAATGTATAATTTGGTGTGTAGCTTTAGGCATTCGGTCCCATTGTACTTCTTAAACTCTGGTATTTTGAATTTTTCTAGATAAGCCTTAACATCAAATGCTAAAAGGTTAATGATCCTAGCCTGCTCGAATCCATCATAGCCTCTAAACACCTTCATTTTCTCAATGATTTGTTGGGTCAATTTCCTTTCCAATTCTTTTAAACTATCCTGGTTGGCCCTAAAGTTAATTAGCATTATACTGATTAGGAATAAGTATGTGTTAAGCTTAAAAATTGGGTTAACTTTTAGATAGACCCCTTCCAATTCAAAAGACTCAAAAGTTGGAATAGCCTTTAGATAGTTCTCTCTCGCTTCCAAAGGTAAGGCCTCAATATACTTTCCACAGTGGGCCTTAGAGTGCTCTTCATTCGATGTGGCTCTAAATAAAGCATTATTATCAATAAGGAAACTTAATTGATCTGCAATTTTTTCCACAATTTGCTCTAATGAACAAAGACCTTACTTCTACAAGGTTAGTGTAAACCTCGCAAATCTAGCCATCTAAGTATAGAATCAAACCCCTAAACTATAGATAATTTTCTGAAGTTAATAGAGCCAGTGAGATTGAAAATTGATTAAAATCATAATTTAAAACCTAAAGTGAATATGTAAAACCTTAAATTATCAATTGAACCCCTAATCGCATATGAAGACCTTAAAACTTTAAGTATATGTAACTGTAAAAGTTGACCTTAAACATCATCAAAACCTTAAGATAACAACCGAAGATTTAATCGCGTAGAAAACTTTTATACCCTAAATGTATATAAGCACTAAAGATGTCGCTCAAAGGTGATAAAACCCTAAAACTATAACTTTGAAGATATAAAAGTACTAATTCACTATACTTTACTTTAAAACCCTAGTTAACAATATATCTTCAGTATCTTATCAAATCATTAGTAAAAGATCAAAGATAACTTTCAATCATTCATAAATACATATAATACTAAAGTAATCCATTAAAAATTAGTATATTGCATTATAGATCATATCCATCTTCTAATTATATAACTAGGTTAGTATTATAAGGAGTTAAGTGTTTAGTTGATGCTTATATTACATATAGTAGGTATTAGTATCCTTAATGATATTCTTCATGATAGTTACATTAAGTAGCCTATCAAATGATGTATACAGGATATAAATACTTAGAGGAAGATTTTACTAACTATTCTTACTAATCATTTCAATAAACCCCATATTTCCTTTCATTTCCTTAATTTTCTTCCCAATTTTCCTTAATTACCTCATTATGTGCATTTAAATTACATGTAATTTTAAGAGAGTTGACTAAGTCAACATTTGACCAAGTCAACAAAATATCATTGTCATCTAGAATTTTCTCCCATCTTCTTTAACTTTCTATGCATTTACATATGTAATCTCGTCCCCTTTTGCTTCCTTCTTGCCATCCATCTCTCCCTACATCTGGACCCCACTTGTTTTAATTTTTAAAACATAACTGAAGACACAAAAACACTCTTTTCGCCTTCACTTCCAAACTGTAAATTTCCCTTACCTTTTTCACCTTCAACCTTTTCACAATTTCAACTGCTACCATAAGCTAACATACTATATATACTTGTCTTCCTTTTTATATTATAAAGGAGAGAAAGGCATGCTTTTATATGATCTCTTATCTTAATTAGTAATTAGTTGTGTATGTTAGGTTAGTTTTGAAATTTACATGTAATATGTACTTATATGTTGTTAAAGATAGGAATCCTTATACCATGCTTAGAAGTATAGAAATACTTAAGTATATAGATAGAAACATATATGTACATATAACAAGTGGATCCATGTCAAGTAGTAGTGTAAGAATTTTAGTAAAATACTTAGTATAAGTAAAAGAATCCTTAGATAAATAGAGAAGGAGCACATATACATATGCTCAAGTATGTGTATACAAGAATATCCTTGATGTACATGTGTATGGATACCCTTATACATAAGTATCTTCTATGTATATAAGCTAAAATGAGGAGTATACTGAGTATATATACATATAACTTGCTAAGTAAGGCTATAAAGTGCAAAAATATGGATTACATGAAGATTTATTAAGGGATTATACAAGGCATGCGAAAATACCTATAAAAATATATATAACACTGTATGTATATATGGGTATTTGTATGGGTATAGATACTGTATATGTACAAGTATACTAGTATACGTATAAGTGTATTAGAAGTATATATATACACAAAATAAGTATAAGGTACATAAGTACTTAAGTGTAAAAGTTATACATAAATAATTTATAACATAATTATTTGAAATACCACAAGATAGTATAATAAGATAATAAACTATACAATATGTACAAATGTATACATATATGAGCCAAAATTACTATAAGCCCATAACATACATCTCAAATTGAATTAGCATTATTTGAGCACATAAAATAGTAATAACAATGTAAAATCATCTAAGTGTAAGAATCTAATGGCTAATTAAATCATTAAGTACTAAAATAGGATATAAACATAAGCAATAAGAATATTTAAGTTTCAATAGTTAAAATTCCAATAAATTTAGTCCATATCGTAAAATATAGGTCGTAACATTCAAAATAGACATCACCATGTGAACGTACGTCTAAAAATAATGAAAAACGACTATAAATTTGTAAATATCGAAAATAGAAAGAAAAAGTTACAGACCATTAGCAATTAGGTTTAATCAAATAAAAACTAATAGTAATATAAGTAGAATTAGGTAGATAGATATCTAGAACCGTTAGTTAATTCAATTACTTATTATCTATGTTATCTCGTAATAATCAGGTGATCTCGATGAGAGCGAGAATCTTCTAATCGATTATTACGACTAGAGCGAGTCGTCATAGTCAAGTGAGTACTCCCAATGACTCTATACTTGTTTTGTGTTTGTAGTTAGTGCACTTAAATTAAATAGTAATAACTTAATGTGTGGGGATTCGAGATATGCTTGTACTTGATACTAATTGCTTACTGTAAAAAATATTTTTTAATACATTAATTGAGGATTTGATTGTATGATTGATTGTTGCATGATTTAGATAGTTTGCAGATATTAATTGATTGCCACATAATTTGAGTTAATTATATTTGGCTTATCGTAAATTAAAAGGATCATGCATTATCTATGCATTGCATTACTTATTCTGGCCATCACTTTACGCGAAGGTAAAGAGAGGCTTTGCGGGGGTTGTATATATATATTAAAGTGTTTCTATATGGTGCACTTATATAACATGACCTTACCCAAACCTACAGGCTTACTAGGAGATGGAGATACCAACCATATGGCTAAGGGTCGAGTCTAGAGATCTCTACTGTAGGGTGTGAGTGTGGATTGCAGGGGCCACCTTACCGTTAGGCTTGAGATTTTGTATACTATTGGATTTTCGGAAATGAAAATGTATTTTGTGAAATACGAAATTCAAAGTTATGGTTAAAAACCCAGGTGCTAGAGCCCAGTCGTGATTGATGCTGATGTATCTCCAACCCTTATCTTGGAGGGCGTTAAAATCCGATATTATATGCAGTACCGGTCAACTGCATATATTGTTTGGCATATTGCGTGTGCATGCATTCATATGATTGTAATAACTTGTTTGATAACTTATTTGTCAGTATAGTATCAGGGATAACTTACTAAGCTCTTATAGCTTATCCCTTAATAGTTTTTCTTTTGCAGCTGCTAGATATTTGGGCATGGGTTAAGAGTTGAGCATTGATTGTGTGTATTGATATGTTTTAGAGGTTAGAATTAGAGAAAGACTGTATTGCTCATTTGAGAGTTTAAATGTCACTACTACTTATATATTTAGATTTAGCAACTTTAATAAGTTTGAATTTTAAGTTTATACTATTTTATCTTATCATTTGGTAGGGGATACCGATTCTTTACAGTTTTGAGGAACTGTGGAATAGTAGATATCCATAGCTATTTATATCCTATAATATGTTAATTAATTAACAATTCAACATCCTCAGTAACGAATCATTTAAAGTCTTGCAACTTTTTACTTATAAGGCAGTTTTCATATCATAGGTACACACATGTTATGGAAATTTTAGGTAATCCCACTAGGCCCTCTTTAAGGTCCTAATAGTTGGTGCCATCAAGTTTGTTGTTATTTCCGCTATGGGCCATTACTCTGGATAAGAATCCTCACCTGTTAGCAAGTTCTTCATTTTAATTTCTTTTTTTGAAAGAATTCTCTTCTTTTTAAGAAAAAGAAAATGAAAAAATGGAACATAAGGATAAGATTTATTTACAAGTTCTAAGAAAGGAGTAGAAAAACATTCTTAAGGGATCAGGAGCCCAAATATTTACAATCCTATAAGAAAAATGATCTTAAGGATGTATAAGAGAAAAGATTAGAAAGAGTTAGAGTAGAAGGCACAAAGAAAATAAATCAAATATTTAGAAGCCTAAAGACATGATTCTCATGATGTTACAGAAAAAAACTTTCCTTTTTACTTTTTTTTTTTCAAAAAGCTATTCAAACAAAAACTAACGAATATTTACAGGCAAATAAAAAATGCAATATGAGGGCATGCGGATGTAGAGAGGGGAACTGGCAACTAAATAGTAATGTGGTAATATAAAAGAGTTTAGGGTTAAGACCTTACCAGAATTCCATTATTATAATATAGGGAAATTAAAATGTTACATAAGAATGTCATTTATACTAAATTTATAAGGAAACGATAATTTTATAATGGAAAAGTTCTATACAAAAGGATAAAATTATATTTGGTGGTATATGGAAAGTATATTACAGCATTTTTTTTTTTGTATAATAGAAGTCCGTTAATGTTCAGACTTTTTGTAGGTGACATGCCTCATTACTATTTACTTGCCAGTCTAAAAGTTATATATGTAATCAAGATAGGTTCTAATGGTCCTTAAGTTTTGTGACCTCACTTGTTTTTAGAAAAAACTTTCATTGGTCACATTGAGTTTAAGTGGAGTGGCCTAATCAACCTTGAGTGGTAGTTACACCACATCACCCGAAGCTTACATGATGGCCTCTCCCCTAAGGTCCTAAGACAGCCTGATTCTAACCGTATCTACCCTGTATCTTTAATGCAACGAATGAACTCCCCGTGTCTCAATGTATGCAATATGCAAAATAAATATAAAAATTAAAATAAAGAATACAAATGAGGTTAATAACAAACATAAATATACAAACAAATAAATAAATGGGTATTTTGAAAAGCAATTTTAATTTCGGAAAGTTTTTAAGTGGTTAGCTCTCTTGACATCCTCAATGGATGCACCAATCTGTTGAGCTTGGTTTTTTCCTCCTAGTTCTTTAAACCAATCAATATTAAACCCTACCCATTTAATACTAACCCTCGACTAGGGTTTAAAGAAAATCAATTCTTTTATGTTTGGAAAACATTTTGGAGTCGCCACTCAACCGAAGACGAGAAAAAGGATTAAGTTATAAACAATTAGATTGATTAATTATAACTTAGCTACTAATCTATCAATAAAACCGATTTTTTATTTAAACAATTTTTGAAAACTAAAGGTTTAGATCCAGGGGCTAATTTTCTAAACCCTAAACGGATACGACTTTTAATCTTTCCAAATTTAAATTTACCTTTCAATATACCCTTATAATGACATTTATTTACAAGCTATAATTGAAATTATGCCTATATATAAAAAATGAGGATTTAAAGAATTAACTACTAAAAGGGGAAAATAAATCTTTTCATTTTTTAAGTCACCCCATATGTACAAGTGCCTACGTACCTAGTACCTACTATTGGGACTGGAATTCTATAATTCCTTCCAAAAATATTAACGGATTGGTTGATTTTAACTTTAAAAAAAAAGGTCGAGTTTACATTTTTTCCCAATTCAATTTATTTAAAGAAATTATTCTAAAAAGACTTAGTCAATGTTTATTTTTAAAAATTCTGAGTAGGATCCTAATTTTGAAAAAGTTTCATTTACTTTATTTACTAAAAAAAAATATTATTTTTCTAAGTGATTTATTTATTCATCTATTACTTACTTATTTTATTTCTAAAAAAATAAAAATGGACTTCCTTTTTTTTCCTCTCTTTTTTTTTTAAGTTTCTTTATTTCTTCCTTTCTTTTTTTCCTTTTCTCATTTATTGTTACATTTGCAAATAAAATAATTAAATAAAATAAAATAAAAAAGGCAACAGACCAGAACGGCTCAAGGTCGGCTTAGATTGACTTAAGTCAGCTTGGGTCGGGTCAGCTTAGGTTAGCTCAATTTGACTCAGTCAGCTTAGGTTGGCTCCAATTAGCTTTGGTCAGCTCCGATCGGCTTCAATTAGCTCAGATCGATTGGGAAAATTATATGTCAATTCTTGCATATAAGGAATTCGATGGTGGTGGTGGTTTTTGTTCAAAAACACCGTAAGGAATACTATTCTAAAGAGAAAGGAACCGTGCTAGAGAGAGAAAGCTTCGATTTTTGTTTTTTTTAAGTGTTTCAAAGTTTTGTTATGTTTTGAAAATGAAGAACAAACCCCTATTTATAGGTATCATGGTCGAGTTATGGATGGAAAATATTAAATGCAATATGATTTTCTTTCATGTTTGGGTTAGGTGAACTTAGACAATATATGATGCCAAATACAAAGCTACACGTATAAGAGTGTATCCAATGTACGTAAGAGTATGCCTACCACACTTAGAAGGGATGTGGCTCATGATATGGTGATGACATGGCGATGAAGTAAGAAAATAAAATAAAAGATCTATTTGCACCTTGCATTGATTGAACCTAGGATCTGTAAGTCATATGCATTATCAAGTTTGTATACTTATCGATCTAGGCTATTAGTTTTTCTTAATTCATATGCATAACTAGGTCAACTTATGTTAGATTCAAATCTAGGCCTAAACTCAATGACCCTCTCTTTATTTTATTATATTTTACTAAACTATCTAAAAGATTAATTTTTTTCTTAAATCTTCTTTTTTTTTTTTGTATTTTTCTAAATTTTATATTTTTGTGATTTTTTCTAAATTTCTTTATTATTTTTTTTTCTTTTCTTAAATCTTATATTTTTTGGCTTTCTTTCTTAAATTTCTTATTTTTTTGTGTTTTTTCTTATTTTTCTAATTTTTTTGCATTTTTTCTAATTTAAGGCCCTTTACCTTATTGAAAAATAAAATGAGGCAAAAATCAAGTGTTTATACAACTCCTTCTATGTTAAAATGTATTTAAGGCTCTTGTGATTCATATATACTTTACAACTTTCACCATATAAATAATGTTTCCAAGTCTTTAAAGCAAATATTACAGATACCAATTCCAAATCATGAGTCAAGTAATTCTGCTAATATAGCCCTAGTTTCCTTAAAGTGTACACAATGACTTTGTCATTTTGCATCAACACACATCTTAACCTATTCTTGAAGGCATAATAATAAATTTCATACTCTCCAAATGATAGGGATCACGGACCAATCACTAATTCCCAAGGTTAAGGACTCACCCATATGGTTCTTTGAGCTGTTCAAGGAGAGTTAAACTCTAAAGAACAATGCATTCTCCAGTCCGACTTACCAAATTACTCTACTCTCGATTCCATTAAAGAGATTCTTGAGGTGCCCAACCTATTGCTAAGTCGACCCCTTCTCAAGACATTAGTCTAAAGTCAAGCACCAAACCCACTTACACCGACCTAATACATCGCTGAGGCTAAGCTACCCCAATCTCGAGTTAATTAACTGAGGCCAACGAAACAATAGGCTACCCCCATAGACTAATCCTTCCTCAATCTAGAACATCCGAGCCACTGAGCATCTGAGCTAGACCAAATGTACTCAAAACCTATTTTGTTAGACAAATAGAATTTTTAGGACCATAGAATGGACAAATGACACACGCCCCTTTTTTTGACCTACATATAATCCTTTTTATAATGCAATATCCTATTTGCTTGTTTACAACTTTGCCATTGTAAACTATGTATCTTTCTTTTTCTAGTAAGAATCCTTTTTTAAATTACATATACTTACGACTTGCTCTAAGTGGGCCATATAAATATTTGTAAAATATAATAGCTGTAATCAATAGAATAGTGATATTAAACTGTTGACATTTCACCCATCCTTCTTCTTAAGCTTATGTTTTCTTAAGGAGGATTAAGACCTTGAAGAGCTCTTATCTAGGCCATTGAGTGTAGATTAGTGGCTAACAACCTCCTGTTATACTTGTGCATCACATCAAGTATAGTCTAAGCTCTATGAGGCATTGGTGATTCATATCCACCATCAGTGCATGAAGACCCCCTAATCAACCTTTAACTTCCATTTATCCTTTGGACCATCTCACAATTTAGACCTACCCTTTTGTCTCACATGTTATCGATAGCTGTGTGTCTTCCCTTTTCCCAGTGATTTGTATCATTCTGGTATCAAAGCTTGGTTACATTCGAGCAAGTCTCTATTACTTTGTACTTTATGTAGCTTGTTACAACGTGTTGTGAAAGCTATTTATCATTGTTGTAAGTGTTTGGAAAGTGTTTAGTGTTAAAGAACTTTAGTGCTCTATATTCCCCTAGTTCTTGTTTACAAAAGAAAGTGTTAAGTATTCGAGTGGTTTTTCGTGTGTTGGTTGTAATAGCTGTTAGTGTATTAAGTGTTGTTTTGTTGTAGTTTGTAGGAGGAAATCTTAAGTTGTGTTTTAGTTATTAATCTCTTATAATAGACAACAATGTCTAATTCTAGTGTTTAAGGAACCCTAGATAACTAAGGGAGTGGTGCTCAAAATGGCTAAGGTCAATAAGGAAGTTTTATACCCTAGTTTGTAGACAACCAACTAGATAAACTTACTGACTTGGTGGCTAATCTAGTGATTGCCATAAACAAAGATAGACAATGAACCAAAAATGATCCCTATAGAGGATGAGCTAAAGAACAACCTGAGAGAGGCAATGGTCGATATGGTTGAGCTATTGCCCTGGTTAGACCACACCAAGCTAGAGGAGTAGACAAAGTTACTAGATGTAGACTAATGTTAGATGACATCGAAGAAGAGGATGAAGATGTAGGTGATGAAGCTAAAGAATATGATGAACTAGAGGAGAGGAATGTCCTAATCCCTATAGTAGAAGGGTTGATGATGCATTTCCTTAGTTTTTCTTAGAGTAGTGATGCTGTAGACTACCTAGATTAGGTAAATAAGATTGAAAAGCAGTTTAAGTGTCATGAAGTACCTGATAATACTAAGGTTAAACTTATTGTGCTAGAGTTTATTGGCTATGTTGCCCTGTGGTGGAAAAACTTGCAAGCTACCCACAAAAGAGAAGAAGAACGTGAAGTTAGGAATTATGATGAAAGGAAAAGAGTCATGAGACAAAGATTTGTTTTAAGCTATTATTTGCAAGACACATTCAAAAGGTTACAGGAGTTGAGGCAAGGTAGATCAAGTGTCGATGCATATGTGAAAGAGTTGCAGATGTTAATGATCCATTGCAAAGTTGTTAAGCCTCAAGATAGAACTGTATACCCATTCATCAATGAGCTAAAGTATGAGATTGAAGATATTCTAGAAACAGTGAATATTAGTTCACTTGATGAGGCTATCTAAGTAGCTCAAACAATCAAGACTTGACCAGTAGGAAGATTCTGAGCTCTTGTCAGTCAACCTACCACTAGCTGACCTATTTCGAGCAAACTTGTATGATTGAAACTAAGCAAAGTTGCCAAGGTCCAACCTATTCAAAATACATAGGCAAAGGAGGAAGAGAACCTAAGGAAGTTTGAGAAAGGCTAGAGCTCAGGAAGAAAGACAAGTGAAATCAAGTGTTTCAAGTGTTAAGGGATTGGACACATGGCCACTCAATGTCCGAACAATGGAACCATGGTGATTCGAGGAGAAACACCAACCTTTGGAATAGATAGTACTAATGATGAGGTAGAGGAGCTAAAAGAGACTGGATGAATCAAGTTATTAGAGGAAGAGGAGATCATTTATAGTAACTAGGGTAATTTTATGCTTATGACCATGGTATTGAGGAAAGCTATGAGTATAAGTCCTATGCCGGAGGATGAGTAGCAAGAGAATTTTTTCCACATTGGCTACCAAGTGAATGGGTTGTTGTGTGCATTGATTGTTAATAGTGGCAGCTACACCAAAACAACATCGACATTCACGGTCGAACAGCTGAAGTTGCTAACCAAGCCTTACCCTAAGCCTTATAATCTACATTAGCTTAGTGACAAAGGAGCCCCATAAGTAAATAAATAAATGACTATACCATCAATATTGGAAACTATTAAGATGAAGTGCTTTGTGATGTGAAATGAGTGCGTCCTATATTCTTCTTGGACAACCATGGATGTTTGACCGGAATGTGGTATATGATGAAAGGAAGAACATATGTTCCTTAGAGAACGATGGTAGGAAGGTAAGGTTAAGCCCAATAACTACTGAATAAGTTTAAAATATCCAGATTCAACTAAGTCAAGTTTTAAAGAAAGAGGCATTGGTAATGACTTAAACTGAGCTGAAAAGAGAGATGAAGCTTGAGGAGCTAACCTATCTACTGGTCATAAGGTTGCTTAAGATGAGGATTAAAGGAGGAACTGTTACCTACCGAAGTGAAGACCTTACTAGATGATATTGTAGACCTATTCCTACGTGAATTACTAGAAGGTCTACCTTCCATCGAAGGCATTGAACATTCGACGAACTTACAGCCAAGAACCACTTTACCAAACAAGCTTGGCTATAACCTAAATCCTAAACAAGCTACTAAGCTATAGAGACAAGTAGATGAGCTGATCAAGAGAAGGTATGTACAAGAGTCCCTAAGCCTATGCCCTATACTAGCTCTATTGATGCCAAAGAAGGATGGGACATGGAGGATGTAGCAATCGATCACAGTATCATCAAGTATAGGTACCTTATGCTAAGGCTTGATGACATACTCGATGAATTGAATGGAGGAAGAGTATTCTCCAAGATTAATCTCAAATTTGGTCACCATTAGGAGATGAGTGGAAAATTACATTTAAGACCTGCAATGGATTATATGAATGGCTTATAATGCCTTGCAAAATATCAAATGCACCGAACACCTTCATGAGATTGATGAACCTTATAGTCCAGGAACTAATAAGGAAATTTGTGGTGGTATATTTTGATGACATTCTAGTTTATAACCCTAACTTAGAGACTTACTATGAGCGACTTCAAGTAATTTTCTCGAAACTCTAAGTGAAGAAGCTTTATACCAATATGAAGAAATGTTACTTTTGCCGACCTGAAGTAATCTTTCTAGGATTTGTTGTGAGTGGTGATGGTATATAGGCTGATGATGAGAAGGTAAAAATAATCACTAAATGGCCTATGCTGACTTGCTCAGCCGAAATGTAAAGCTTCTACAGCTTGACATCATTTTATCACTAATTTTTTAAGGAACTTCAGTACTATTATGGCCCTACACACCGAGCTATCAAAGAAAAATGTTGAGTTTAGGTAGGAGAGAAGGAGTAGAGGAGTTTTAAGGAGGTGAAGAGGAAGTTAAATACCGCCCCTATCTTAGCTCTGTCAAGCATTGATAAAGTATTAGAAGTGAAGTGTGATGCATCTGGACTAAGCATAGGTGTTGTGCTAATGTAGGAGGGCCGACTTATTACCTACTTCAGTGAAAAGCTTAGTAGAGATACACTTAACTACTTTGTATATGACAAGAAGTTCTATTCCTTGATTCAAGCTCTAACTATCTAGCAACATTACCTATTACCCACAAAATCTATGATCTATACTAATCATGAATCTTTGAGATATCTGAAGAGCTAGCCTAAGTTGTCTAAGAGACAAGCCAAGTAGGTATAATTCATGGAGGGATCTTCTTATATACTATAATACAAGAACAGCAAGAACACGGCACTAATTGATGCCTTATCAAGACAACATTTCCTCTTTACTAAGCTGCAAATTAGGTTACTTGGTTTCTCTGTGATTAAGGATTTATATGTTGAGGTTCAACATTTTTGCACGATCTATGTCAAATGTGAAGAAGGTCAAACACTTGATGACTATCATAAGGAAGATGGATACTTGTTCAAAAAGAGGAAATTATGTATCCTAACATGTTCTATGCGAGAATTATTGGTGCGTGAGGCGTATGGTGGAGGATTATCTAGAGATTTTAGTGAACATTGAACTCATGAGGTCCTATCGTCTAGATTCTATTGGCTAAGGATGATAAGAGATATCAAAGTTGTACTAGAAAGATGTGCTACCTACAGAAGGGTAAAGAGTCGAACTAAGCAGGGATAATATTTACTTTTGTTGATCCCGACTAAACCATTGTCCAAGTTGAGTATAGACTTTATGTTATGATTATCGAGGACATCATGAGGGAAGTACTCCATCTTGGTGATCGAGGATTGATTTAGTAAGATGGCACAATTTGTGCCCTATTCTAAAACTAATAATGCTTCGGTTATCTCTTTTCTTTTCTTATAGGAGATCGTCAAACTCCATAGTGAATGCTAAAGACTATTGTTTCAAAATGAGACCCAAAATTCATGAGCCACTTCTGGAGAACATTATGGAAGAGAATGGGAACTATACTATTATTCAGTAAATCCTACCATCTACAGATGGATGGATATATCGAGGTTGCCAATAGGACAGTAGGAACATGGCTATTTAGGATCGATACCTACCTACAATTGAGTTTGCCTACAATAAGATCACCTGCAACACCACAAGCATGTCACCATTTGATATTACCTATGGATTCAACCCTAACCTTCTACTAGATCAAGCGCCCCTTCTAAGCTAAAATGAAGATCAACCATCAGTAGAAAGATCCGAGGCCATCAAGACAATGTACTAAAAGGTCATAGAACAATTGAATTGAGCTACCACTAAGCTAGAGAGGCAAGTCAAAGGATGAAAGAACAAAGAATTTTAGCTTGGTGATTTGGTCTAGATCTACCTTAGTAAAGATCGATTTCTATGTTTGAAGAAGAGCAAGTTATCTCCTAGATCCAAGGGACCCTTTAGAGTGCATTAAAGGATCAATCCTAATGCCGATAGGATTAAATTACCTAAAGACTAAGGGGTCTCATGCTCCTTTAGTGTTGCTGACCTCCATTCATATGTCCTTAAAGACGAGAAACAATTAGCCGAGCCAGATTTGATCCCAAATCTTAAATAGCCTAGCGAGGATGATAGGGATCACAAACCAATCACTTTCTCTTGAGCTCGAAGGCTTACCCATATGTAACCATAAGTGGCTCTAGAACTCCTGGAATTTAAGGATCCGAAAAACTCTATTTGTAGTAGAATTTTTTTTTACTTTGAATAAAAAACTCAATCCTTAAATCACCAATGGATCCATGCAATAAATTAAATTGATATGAGAGAAGTTCTTTTACCTCATGCAAATATAGGCCACATTGCTAATGTAGATTTATAGGCACTGCAATCTCGTGAGCCCCCTTTACGGTATCCATACTTGAACAAACACACCAAAAAAATAGATTGTAGTGTGCTAGTAACAAAACTAATGCAAGAAACCCTTCTAATTTCCATGTTTCACTATCTGTTTTTGGTCTACAAAGTTTCTCTATAGGTCTAATGTTAACAATATAACTGATAACTCTAATTTTAAACATATTTCATATGGTGATTTTATAGCATTTCCCTTACATTTTTGGTTTTCTTTAAAGAAAATGATACTTAATTGAGTAAAATGTTGATTTCAGGGTTTAAACGCGTTCTAGGCTCGAAAACGAAGAAAAGGAATCAAGTTTCACTCAATTCCGAGTTCAAACGAAGAAGTTATGAAGTTTTGAAGTTGTGCAGAAATTTTGCCTTTGTGCAGAAAGTTACACGGCTTGGGGACACGGCCATGTCCCAGGCCGTGTCTGGTGACGAAATTAAAATCCGTGTAATACACATATATAAGGAGATCTTAGGGTTCAAAAGGAAGAGAGACATTACAGAAACGGAGACACAAGAGAAGAGAAGAGACTTGAGGAGAACATCAAGAAGCGATAACGACATCGATTTCAAGATTAAAGATTGTTCATCAAATCAAGAGGGGTTTTCATGCTTTATTTCATGTTTTTGATGAAACTCGTTTTTAGATTCGTCATGATAGCTTAGAATTCAAGTATTTAGGATTATGGAACCTGGGGTTTCATGTGATTCTTGGATTGAATTATAATTTCAAGAAAGTTTCTATCTTTTCTTGATTCAATTATGTCGTTTAGTTATGGATTGATAATTCTAGAGTATCAATATATGATATTATGCATGTTAATTGAGAAATTGCATGTATAATTAGATCTTAGCATAATTGAAGAGAATTACATGTATACTTAGAGATAAGATACATGGTTCTTTCGGAAAGTTGATTGTTTGTGTGGGAATTCATTAAACATTAATGCAATTCTAAGTTATATTACTAAGTGAAGAGATTCCGGTAAATAATTTAGAATTAGGGTTAATATGCTTGAGAAAGATATTAGCTTTAATTGTGAATCCCTCCGATCAAGAATTATAGAAACTGAATTGAATACATTTTAAAAAGGTTACATGTTAAACACTAGGGGAAATAATTCCTAAATACATCATTGCATACTTGAAGTCGTTCATAGTTTTATTGCTTTCTAATTTGCGTAATTAAGTCTCATAAGTAGTTTAGTTGTTAATTTCAGTATTTTTAATTCATTCAACTCATCATAATTTTCCGGTTAGATAATAAAGCTAAAGCTAATATTAGTACTCAAAATCTCTGAGGGATCGACTCGGACTCATATCCGACTATATTAAAATTGATAGGTGCGCTTGCCTCGTATCAATAACGTTAGCATAACCCTAATAGAGAATTGTCTACATCTATATATAGACCAACGAAAATACCTTCTATAAGATATTATGAGATTGGTGAGAAATTAACGAATATTAAATATGTTATTTATTATTTTTCACCAAAAATAATAAACATAATTATTTATCACTCTTAAATAATAAAGAATAACAAATATTTCAATACTTGAACTTTTGCTTGTCTTCAAGCAAATAGACTTTCTCATAATTTAAGACTTGCATTTCTGGTGCCTACTACTCTAACTATACTGTAAACATGTAACTAGATTACTTTAGTTATAATTGAGTAATTAATCTAGAAAGAGTAATCTTTTAATCCTATTGTTTAACCCCATAATTCTTAGTTCAAAAGTAAATACTCAATCAAGTGAGGAAGAAAACTTATTTAAACTTCATTAGCAATGAACAAGTATATGATCTCTCAAATTACCTATCTAAACAAGTTAACACAAAGTGAAAGCAGAAGGTATCCATTCTTTCCCTAGATTTATCTATTTTTATTTTATTTCAAGTATATATATATATACTTGATTTTTTTTTTTTTATTCCACCCTTCTCGTTATAGTGAGTTCACTGAGTCGGCACATCCCGAGCTCATCACCCAAGTGACCAGGTTTTAAAGGGACCCCTACGAACTCTCACTCACTCTAACATTCAAGATTGGATAGTCTTAACTCACTTACCTAAGTCATTAGAGTAAGGGTTTTACTTTCACTTTTCCATGTTACCTTACATTATCTACCTCTTTCACTAAGTGTTAGAATACTCTCAAGGTAACTCAAAGGAAAATACACAAGCTCAATCCACCAAGAAGTAGACCTACTAATTCTGCACTCAAAGACTCGAACTACTCTCAAATTCCAAATTCAAAAGCTAAACAAAAGGTAAATTTATGCCTTAAAGATTCTATCACTTAATTATCACTAAGTAAACTAGTCA
>JAMXBB010000001.1:72351831-72388304 GCA_024138015.1 Lumnitzera littorea | reverse complement strand
AGGTAAGTGAGTTAAGAGTATCCAATCTTGAATGTTAGAGTGAGTGAGAGTTCGTAGGGGCCCCTTTAAAACCTAATCACTTGGGTGATGAGCTCGGGATGTGCCGACTCAGTGAACTCACTATAACATTCAAGATTGGATACTCTTAACTCACTTACCTGAGTCATTGGAGTAAGGGTTTTACTTTCACTTTTCCATGTTACCTTACATTATCTACCTCTTTCACTAAGTGTTAGAATACTCTCAAGGTAACTCAAAGGAAAATACACAAGCTTAATCCACCAAGAAGTAGACCTACTTATTCTACACTCAAAGACTCGACCTACTCTCAAATTCCAAATTCAAAAGCTAAACAAAAGGTAAATTTGTGCCTTAAAGATTCTATCACTTAATTATCACTAAGTAAACTAGTCACAATAGTAAGTGAGTAAGGCACCTCTTCAAATTCAAATCTCCCCTTTTTCTTTTTTCTTTTTTGTGAAATTCGTGCATAAATGTATCCTAAAAACAGCCATATCACTTTAAGGATAAGACAAGTTCAGTAATACATGCAACTGTAGCTCAAGAGTATTCTCAACCCTTAAGTTCTTATTCATCTTATCATGTGCACATACAACCCATACAACCTTCCCTACACTTAGTATTGGACAATGTCCCTATTGTCTACTCTGAAAATATAAGTGCAGAAAGTGAACATTGAACATGCATTGGAGTAATGAAACTTCCCTGGAAAGGAGTACATTAGAATAGCTGACAATTGATAGCATACTTTCCAAAGTTAATTGCACTAAAATCTTTACAGTTCAAAAATGAAAAAATACAATGACTAATCCTCATCATCATCATCATCATACTCCTTCTCATCGCCATAGTCGGTGTCCTCCTTGTCTCTAGAATCCTCCTCTTCAAATGATGAGCTATCTTCTACAATTTCTAGTGTAGGTTCTACTGCTCTCTCTATTCTGATTATGGTAGACCTTCTGGGTGTGATTTTCATCCAACAACCTCTAGTGGATGAGCTAGGAATAATGGCAATAGGAACAACGTGGTGGTGGAGGAACAACGTCCTCATCAGAACTACTCCCACAGGAGGGAACGTTGAAGCCCAAAGCATCACCCATCTTCTTGAAGCAAGTATAAACATACTTCTTTAAGCTTTTGATTTTTTTTCTTTGTGCTTGTTGTTCCCTTTTAATTTCCTCAATGTCTTCTTGAAATTGATCAAGAGAGGTAGAGAATCCTCTCCTTTCTTGTTGAGGAACTTTGACCCTGCTAGGACCTGATTCTTCTTTAGGAACTAGACTAAAACCCCACACTCAAAGAATCTGTTCAGGCATTAAGATAGAAGAACCTACTCTATCAGTTGGCTCTTGTCCTAGAAAGACCCCAATGTTCTTCAGAATTCTTATAATCCATGCTCCCACATAGATCCCTTTTCTTCCTTTCTCACATTGTTGTCTGATGCACTTAACTGCTACGAGTCCGACATTCAGACGTCGGTTTTGAATCATGGACCACATTTGCAAACAGTCAAACATGCTTACAATCCCTTCACTATCTATCTTCCCACTTGTGGAGCGGGCAATTATATAGTGAAGTATCCTGTGAGCAAGATTTTTCAACTCAAAACCCCGAGAGGTGGATGCACTGTAAGACCCTTTGCCAATTAGATCCCAAAATCTAGTTGCTGACATTTGATCATACCAATAATCTTTCAATCTCCTCAAATCATCGGAAAACACGTACTCCTCATTCTCATAAATTCCCAGCATCTTTATGAACTCACCAATAGACATTGTGAAGTACTTACCTCCAAACAAAAAGGACACTGAATTTTCCATTCCTATTGTCAGGTTAGCTGTGAGTTCAAATGTGGCCATAAACTCCACAACAATCTTCCGATAAATATTTTCTTTGATATCTAACAGATTTCTCCATGCCCTGTCTTGGAAGAAGGTCTTGAATTCTTGAGCGAAGCCATATCGCTCTAACACTTCCCAGTTTAAAACCGTGTTAGCTTTAATTACCTTCTCTTTCAACACTAAGTTGTAGCGGTCCTGATGCTGCTACTTCAAGCCAAAAGGATATGGATCCTTTCACGATTGAACAGTAGGTCTTGCTGTTCTTTTATCCTTGCGTGCTCTCTTTTTAAAAGATGACTGACCTTGGTCTCTTGGCATCTGAAATGTAGCCATATAATACTCATAATTGATGTTCTAACATACTAAGATTCTAAAATAAATAAATAAATAAACAAATAAAAATAAAATAAAATAAAATCATCAAACACAAGTATTTGAACAAAATACATAAACCCTTGACCAGGTAACACAGCAAAAAATCATTAACAAGCATTTTTCTCACATCACACAACAAGACCGAGGAGCTCCATACATGACATGGCCGTGGCTCATCATATAGTGTGAAGTTTGCGCCAAAAATTGTATTTTCAAAAGAAAAACGGCTAGTAAAAATCCTTCTTCAGTAGTGCATAAGCAAGATCTACAGAATTTATTCCGAACATGTATAAACACCGCAAAAGAAGTAAGCTTTAAAACTTCAACAATAGAGACAATTGCAGATACCCATAACATGTACACGTCCCTTAAAGATTCGTCAAGAACAATAAAGGATAAGAGATTTTCGCATGCACATGCAAGAGAAATACAAGATCATTCAAAAATCAAAGTCTCCTTCATCACGAACTGAAATAATTAACTTAGATCTATTCTACCCAAGACAAGAACAAGCATGGAAAAGTGCAAAAAATTGGATGAAAGTGAAAGATGTTACCTTTTTTTGCTTGAGAAGAGGATGTAGTGCACAAAGATGGAAGCTTTTTGGAGAAAACCTTTGAGGAAAAAGGTTTAGAGAGAGAAAATGCAAAGAGGAAGAAGAGAGGAGAGAGAAGGAAATAAGAGGAAAGAGAAAGAACAAAGAAAAAATTTCGTTCTGCATTGGGCTTTAAATACCCAGATCAGGCACGGGAAGACCCACGGTCGTGCCTCGACCCATGGTTTCTTCATCTTCTATTTATTTATTTATTTTTTTTGTAACGGTTCACCAACCTACGGCCGTGTCCTGAGTGGTAAGCAATTTCCACGGCCGTAGGGTAACCCCATAAAGCCCACTGTGGATTTTTATTAGGGTAGCCACGGCCTGTCCCACGGCCGTGGGGTAAACCCATAAAGCCCACTATGGATTTTTTTTTTTTTATAATTTATTCTTCCCTAAAACATGGGCTGCCTCCCATGGAGCGCTTAGTTTAGAGTCGATGGCCTGACTTTCCTTTGACTTACTTAGGATTTTCGAGATCTACAATTGTGGTCTCTTGATTAATGTCTTCCCTTACCTGGTAATGCTTGAGAAGTTGTCCATTTACCTTGAAAATATGATTGTTCTCCGCCTTCACTTCTATAGTACCATAAGGAAAAACCTTAGTGACAACGAAGGGTCCAAACCATCTTAAACGCAACTTCCTTAGAAACAACTTCAATCGAGAGTTGTACAGTAAAACTTTTTGGCCTAGTACAAATTCTCTTTGTAAGATGTTTTTGTCATGCCATCTCTTTGCTCTTTCTTTGTAAATCCTCACATTCTCATACGCTTCTTCTCTGAACTCAACCAATTGATTCAATTGAAGTAATCTCTTTTCACCTACAGCTTGCAAATCATAATTCAAAAATTTTATGGCCCAATTGCCTTGTGCTCAAGCTCTACAGGTAGGTGACATGACTTACCAAAAACAATCTTGTATGGGGACATTCCAATAGGAGTTTTAAAAGTAGTCCTATAAGCCCACAATGCATCATCTAATTTTAAAGACCAATCATTCCTAGATGCATTGACTGTTTTCTCTAAGATTTGCTTAATCTCCCTATTAGAAACCTCTACTTGTCCACAAGTTTGTGGGTGATAGGGGGTGGCAGTCCTATGGTGAACTCCATATTTTGTTAACAATTTTTCAAATTGTCTATTGCAAAAGTGCGACCCCCCATCACTAATGATAGCTTTAGGTACCCCAAATCTTGAAAATATGTTCTTTTTCAAAAATCTAATGACAACTCTGGCATCATTACTTTGTAAAGCAACTGCTTCTACCCATTTTGAGACATAATCTACTACCAAAAGAATGTATTTATTTGAAAAAGAAGAAGGGAAGGGACCCATGAAGTCAATTCCCCACACATCAAAAAGTTCAATTTCAAGGATATTGTTTTGTAGTAATTCATGTCTCCTAGAAATGTTGCCAGTCCTTTGGCATTAAGCATAAGTCATAATGAAACGTCTACAATCATGAAACAATTTGGGCCAAAAAAATCCACAAGACAAAATTTTTGCTGCCGTTCTCTCTACACCAAAATGACCTCCTACTTCTTTCGAATGACAATGCTCAATGATGCTAAACTGTTCATTTTTTGGCACACAACGTCTTATTACTTGGTCAACACAACATTTAAACAAGTATGGTTCGTCCCAAAAATAGTATTTTATATCATGTAAAAACTTCTTTCTCTATTGAGATGACAAACCATAAGGCAAAAGTTTACTAACCAAGTAATTGACAATATCGGCATACCAAGGCAATCCTTGGATTCCTACTACATGTAATTGTTCATCAAGAAATGTTTCATTGATAAGGAAATTTACACAAGCGGATTCTATCCTAGATAAATTATCAGCCATAATATTCTCTGTTCCCTTTTTATCTTTAATTTCAAGATCAAACTCTTGTAGTAAAAGAATCCAACGGATTAGTCTTGGTTTTGCATCAGCCTTAGCAAACAAATACTTAAGCGTAGCATGATCAGTATATACTATGATTTTAGAACCTATCAAATAAGGACGGAATTTGTCACGTGCAAAAACAATAGCTAAAAGTTCTTTTTCCGTAGTTGCATAATTTCGTTGAGCTTCATTTAAAGTTCTACTAGCATAGTATATAACATGAAAGAACTTACCTCTCCTCTGGCTTAGAACTGCACCTATAGCAAAGTCGCTAGCATCACACATTAATTTAAACGGAAGCTCCCAATTAGGAGCCACAATCACTGGTGCTATAGTGAGCTTCTACTTCAACAAGTTAAATGCCTGCAAACAATCATCATTGAATTCAAAAGCAGTATCTTTTTCCAATAAATTACACAGAGGTTTAGAGATTTTAGAGAAGTCCCTGATAAATCTTCTATGGAATCCAGCATGACCAAGGAAGCTTCTAACTCCTTTCACTAAGGTAGGTGGTGGCAACTTCTCAATTACCTCCACTTTTGCCCTGTCAACTTCAATCCCTTTTTTAGATACTTTATGACTTAAGACTATCCCTTCCTTTACCATAAAATGGATTTCTCCCAATTCAAAATCAAATTAGTCTCCTTACATCTTTTGAGTACACAGCCTAAATTTACCAGGCAGGCTTCAAATGATTTACCAAAAACTGAAAAATCATCCATAAATATTTCAATGAATTTTTCTAGCATGTCAAAAAAAATAGACATCATACACCTTTGAAAAGTGGCAGGTACATTACAGAGACCAAAGGGCATTCTCCTAAAGGCAAACGTACCATAAGGACAAGTAAATGTGATTTTTTCCTGGTCCTCGGGTGCTATATAGATTTGATTATAACCAGAATACCCATCTAAAAAATAATAGTAATCATGCCCTGCAAGTTTTTCTAACATTTGATCTAAAAAAGGAAGAGGGAAATGGTCTTTTTGTGTGGCATCATTTACTTTCCTATAGTCAATACAGACTCTCCACCCTGTCACTGTTCTAGTAGGGATTAACTCATTAGATTCATTTGTCACTACTTGAACAGGACTAACCCACTTGCTATCAGAGATAGGAAAGATAATACCTACATCTAGCAGTTTAAGCACTTCCTTCTTCACTACCTCTTTGAGAGTTGGGTTAAGTCGTCTCTGTGGTTGAATTGTAGGTTTGCACTCAGCTTCAAGATAGATTCGATGGGTACACATCGAAGGGCTTATTCCCTTAATATCAGCGATTGTCTATCCTATCGCCTCCTTGTGCTCTCTCAAGACTTGTAAGAGTTGTTGTTCTTGATCATCTGTTAAAAAAGCAGAAATGATTATTGGCAACGTATCATTCGTTCCTAAATAAGCATATTTTAAATGACAAGGTAAAGGTTTAAGCTCAAGCATCGGAGGTTGTATCAAAGATGACACTGGTTTTGATGCACTTGTTCCTAACTCCTCATAATGTCTAGCCTTGATTTCTAGCACTTGTTCCACAACTTCTTCCATAGGGTCATCATTGTCACTCCAATCATCTAAATCTCTCAAAACAGACTCCATGGTATATATATCTGCATTCTCGTCCATATTCTCATAAATAATTTCGTTAATTGTATCAATGGTATAACATGACTTACACTCCTCAAACTTCTTCATGGTATCATATACATTAAACGTTATCTGATCATCCATGACTCTTAAAGTAAGCTTACCTTGTTCCACATCTATTAGTAGTTTACCTGTCGTAAGGAATGGTCTGCCCAAGATCATTGGTACCTCTCTATTCTCTTCCATCTCCAACACAATGAAATCTACTGGAAAGTAGAATTTATCTACTTTCACCAAGACATTCTCCACAATACCTCTAGGGTATTTAATGCTCCTATCAGCTAGTTGTAAGGTGACATGAGTCTTCTTGCATTCTCCAAGTCCTAATTTCCTGAAAATAGATAAGGGCATCAAATTTATACTAGCACCTGAATCAATAAGTACTTTATCAAAATAACAATTTCCAATTGTGCAAGGGACAGTAAAACTCCCCTAATCTTGTTGCTTCGTTGGCAAATGGGAAAGATCTTTTTGCAGGATCATTGAACACTCTCCTGTAAGCATCACCTGCTCATTTCCATCGATCTTTCTTTTCTTGGTGAGTAGATCCTTCATGAATCTCGCATATGAGGGCATTTGCTGGAGAGCTTCTGCAAATGGAATGTTGATTTGCAATTTCTTGAAGACATCCAAAAATTTGGCAAACTGTATGTCTAACTATTGCTGCTTCAGTCTTCCTGGAAAAGGAACAGGAGGAACATATGGGTTCACCTCTAATGATTTCAGTTTTGGTTCCTCCTCCCTTGCCTTCCTTTTTTCTTTCTCTAAGTTTTCCCTTTTATTCTTAACCTTGTTATCTACTTCTTCCAATTCTTTGCCACTCCTCAACATGATAGCATTAATTCCCTTGGAGTTCTCCTCTATGTTGCTAGGTAAAGACCTTAATGGTCTAGTACTTATCTATTGAGAAAATTGACTCAACTGTCCCTCCAAGTTCTGAATTGAAGTTTGTTGATTTTGGAGGAGAGTATCAGTCTTGACACCCACCATAGAAGAATACTCGCAGCTACTTAGTGCCTAGCCCCTTGAAGCAAGTATAGCTATCCTTGATCTTAGAGTCTAGCCTAAGAAAATCTTCATGACATTATTGGGGGTTAAGAAGTCAACTTTGGCCCCATTCTTATCTTCAAAAGGCTAAAAATGTCTCAATATCCTAAGATTAGTGGAGTAGTTTTCAAGCCCAAATGCTTACCAGAAATATAGCCAGATCTTCTACGGAAGGTATGAATCGTGGGTCAAAAAGAGGATCAACGCCTTTATTGTAGTAGTGTTTGAAACAGTGCTGTTTCCCCTTAGATATGGCTAGGTCCACTATAGGGTTGTCGAGTTAGTGACTCAATTCCTAGTTAGTAAATCTTATATACCGGTGCTATTAACAGAACAGTTTAGAATGCTTACCACCTAAAGAAGCAAGGGTACGGTTATTTCATGGCTAACCCTGCAATCCTTGCCGTATGGTTTCTTAGTCACATAGATGGGTATGGATGGAATCTTCTTAGAGTGTCTTTGACAGAGAATATGGACCTAATTGACGAATTTTCCTGCCACCTCAAGGTACTGGATGAAGCTCAATTTAAGGGATGGGTATCAGTTATCAGCAAAATGCAGCCAGCAGATTTTATATGGATAGCTAAACGGAGCCATTACACTCAAGCCGTCTCGAAGTACACCGATTATGCAAGAGTTCCCCTTATTGGTATTGCAGGCCATACCAGATATTTCCCAGCTTGTGTTACCTTAGGCCCACTACAAGAGATAGCCTATAGAGACTCCTTAGATGTCGTCATAGTGAATTATCAAGATCCTTGTCTATCCACAGCTACTCTAATCCAATGACTAGTAGAAGTCGTGAAGTTATAGGAACGAAGAGAAGTCAAGATGATAGTCAATGTAGAAACTTTGAGGGGTAAAGTCAAAGAATATCAAGTCACCAAGCAGTTCATTTATGATCAGTTGGAGAAGGGTTGAAAGATACGGTATGAAGCTCCAAATGTATTTTAGACACTAACTAGACCCAATACGTCTTTGACCCACTAAGCAAGCCTATCGAGACACTATATGGGCCAAATTTGAAGCCTAATTCTAGGAAAGTAAGAGGATCATTGAAGAGTTAAGGTTGGAAAATCAAAGACTGCTAGAGGAAAATCCATTCTTGAGAAATAAGATTCAAGAAAGGGATGTTATGGTACGAAGACTTATGAGGGAAGTTGATGAAGCTCATCCCAGCCAAATCCATCGGCTCTTATAGATATAAGATTTAAGTTTTTTTTTTTTTTAAATAGTTAGGAGTTTTTCTTTTCCTTTCGCTTAGTCTATTGTATAAGTTGGATTATATGATTAATAAATTTGCATTAATTATACAGTCTCTTGCTCATTATTAATATTTGTTTGTTTGTTTATTTGACTTTTGAAAAAAAGAAAAAAAAAAGAGGCAAACAATAGAAAAACAAATGTCACAAAAACAGGAAGAAAAAATCTTTAATTCACCAAAAAGTCTAAAACTTGGGTTTTCACGTAGGATTTCAAAGATAGCGTCCAAGCAAGCAAACTCAGCTAAAAGCCCAATATTCACTCGTTCTAAGGTAAGGATGTCAACTTAGGGTATTGGAAATGTCAATCAAACCGAGCCTCCAAGAGTAACAACTCTAGAAGAAAACATGAATAAGATGGTCAAATAGATTTAGGCTCTCACTCAGGCTATTAGGATCCTTAATGATAGACAAGGATCTCAAGCTAAGCTAAGCCGAAATGTAGAAACGACCCTTCCCCTGAACTGGAAGATGAAGAATCAGCCCCAAATGTTGAGGTATGGAGGAAGGAGATCAAAGAGAAACACCGTGAAATGGAAAGAAAGGTAATGTAGAAGTTAACTAAGAAGATGAAAACCCTAGAAATAGTAAATGGGTTTGAGCAAATGGGAATGATTAGTTTCTCGGCGTATGAAGACAATGACTTCCTAAAAAGATTTAAGGTGCCAAAAATTGAGAAATATGATTAGACTGGCTACCCAAAACTCTACACTAGGTTGTACATCAAGAAAATAGGGAAATACATGAAGTATGACAATGTGATGGTCCAAACTTTTCAGGACAGCTTGACTGGACCCGCTTTAACCCGGTATGCTCAATTGGACCCAAATGAAATTGATATTTAGGATAAGTTAGCACGACCTTTCTACAACTAATATAAATTCAACATTGAAGTGGCTCCATCCATATGGGATCTAAACAATTTACGAAAGAAGACCAATGAGAATTTAAAGAATATGCCTAAAGATAGAGGGGCTTGGCAACTTAGGTGACTCCACTCTTAACTGAAAAGGATCTGACCTTCACTTTCATTAATACTCTTGGAAGCCCATATTACCAACATTTGGTTAGGCACCTTATTTCCAATTTTGTAGAAATTGTTGAGAGATAATGAAAACACTAGGGTTGCTCAAAATGAATAATTCTCTATTAGAAGCTAAATGTCTGCGTACAAGGAAAGTGAGGGTTTACATACTTGCCCACTAAGGTTATTTTACATGTATGAAAAGACAAAAGCGTATTTTACAATTACGTTACATGAATCATATCAAAAATGGGTAAAAAGGACAAAGAATATTCAGTACGGAAAAGAAAAAATCATTTTGGAACGTTGTGTCAAAAGGTACGTGTCACTTGATGGCTATACGTTGAGAGTATGATACAACAGTGGCAAAAACAAGAAGTGCTAGTAGTTAGGGGCTGACCTGATTTAGATCAAGTTAGGAGCCAATTAGTCTGGTTAGGAAGTCAGCTGAATTGGAGTTAGGCGCCAGTGGTTAGTTAGAGAGCTCGGCTCGATTAGCCTTTCCCGGGTTACCTTTTGGATCAGGACTTCACAACTGGATAAGAGCATGTTGGATATATGTGAGGATTTGACAGACAGGTCGGCAGGAGGTCTAATCGAGATAGGAGTCCCTATCTTGACTATGGCTTAAAGTTAGTATTTTCCGTGCGAGCCCTTGAAGTCCTTTAAGTCGATTTCTTATGATGGTTCGGTAGGTTGATTCTTATCACTCTGACTCTATTATCTATAAAGTTTCTAATAAAATCATCCTTTGAGTTATCATTTGCCCTTAACCAACTTCCTATAGTTAACCAATTTGTCCACTTCTTTCCTAAGTTTCAGTTATAGGGACCTATTTTATACTTCATTTAACATTCCTCTACTTCATTATTCCTCAAAATTCTCACCTAACACATCACCATTCCTCAATTCCACAATGCTCATACTACCAAGTTATGCATATAAGTAGCATATCCTTAATTTTCTTAACTTCCTCCGATAAAACCCCTTCCAATAGCATCCATGTACCACAAAATACAATAGAAATCAATGAAACTCATAATCCAAGTGAGGTGGTTAAAGAAAATTCCATCAATTTCATTAAAAATGCCATTTTAGTTATAATTTTGGAGCCCAAAAATTATGAAAAATATAAAAAATAGGTTTGTTGAAAAACCTTACTTAGCAATGTAATATAAGTATAAGTATAAGGTAGTTTATAGAAAAATTTTGAGATTGAAACTATGTCGTTTAACTCATTTATTTTTATATTGAAAATAGCTCGATTTCATAACAGCATATACTATAGCTACTAAATTTTTACAAAAATATATATATATATATATATATATTTCCTAGATTATATACATAAAAACAAGCAGGAATAAATTTTTGTATAATTTTTTGTGTAGTATTTATATTTTTAATAATTTAACAAAATTCGAACTAAAGTACAACATTCAGTGGAAACTTGAACTCCAACCACCAATGGCCAATCTAAGTGTATCAATTGGCCCAAATAGTAGATCTACTATCACTTGGTGCTAGCCACCTATCCCCAGCATCCCCCCAAGTTAACGATCACTCTTAAGCTCAAATTGTGTGCCTATTTTGAAATTTTTTCATAATTTCCTTCTTTATCTTGAAAACCTTAACTGATTTTTCCCACATTCCATCTTGTATGTAGAATTTTTCTAGAGAGAATTTCTTATTTTTGGAGCTTAGATAGTGTAGGAAGGATTTTTGTTTTCTCTCTCCTCTTGGTTTTAAGTATATATATTGCATGTTTCTTTCTTTAAGACACCTCTATATGGCTAAACCAACTCAACACACCTAGTAAAGTAAATTCCCAAATATCCCAAGATTTTTTTTATTATTAATTTAATGAATTTCTTTGGCTTAATTTAGCCTAAAATATAATTATTCAGGTGTTTTGGCTAATTACAGGTATATATTATCATATAAAAATTACATACAAGGAATAAATAATTACTCTACATATTATTTTATGTCACATAATATTTTTATTACATATATAATTTATCTCTAAATATTTATTAGCTATCAAAGCCTATTCTACTCAATTCCAATAAATGATATATAATATAGTTAAATTTCACTAACTTAGCCATATTGTTATTATTTTATTATATTTTTAGTAGTCGAGTCTACGTTGTCTTCAACTAATGTTTCAAGTCCACTCATAAATTTTTACATCATTTAGATTAGTTTTACTAATTCCCTAGATTATTCACTCGAACAACTACATAAAATTACAAAACTCCTAGGATCTCGCAAACTTCGTAGTCGATTCAAACAATAATTCAATAGTCAACTATATTGAATTAAAGACAATAGAAAGCAATGCAATAGATCGCAAAACACAATATTATAAATTGAAAATAAAATAATTATCACATTAAACTAAGGTTTAATAAAGGATTCACTAAGACAACAAAATTACGACATAAAAATAAATAAGAGAAGCTAAGGAACATGAGAGACCCTTATACTTTACCCTACACAATGTTCCTTCTCAAGGCTATTCTTTGAACACTAAACCTAAGACTATATATAGGAATTAGACTCATGGTTACAAAAGAAGCCTTCCAAAAATAGAAAATTTCCAAAAAATAGAATATTTGCAAGTTGTAGCATGTACATACCTTGGGATCACTGTTGTAATCTTAGGTGTACTCTTCTTCTTCACGTACGACTTGTATTTTTAAATGAAATTTCTTGACAAAAGCTATATAGCCAAGGTGCATAGCTGTATTCATGCATATGTTCTTCTTTGGACACTGTTTCTTGTCTAAACTTCACTCTGTTAAGTAGGTCAATCGATCCACTTCCTTGTTAAACTTCAAAACTCTTTAAAATTGCTTAAAAACTTGCCAAAAGCATCAAAAGCACTTATAAATAAAATAATAACAAATTGAGCTCGAAATCATTGATAATTAACTTAGATAATGGATAAAACTATGCAAAATTACCTTAAAATATACGTGATAATTGATAATTATCAAAGAATAAGAAGAGGTTAGTCATGAGAATCCTTTAAGAGATAAATGGGTTTTTGTAATTATGAGAACCAAAGGAGATTAGTTATGGAAATTCCGACTTTTGTCAATGATTTTGTAGTGTATTAAATGGGTTTTTACAATCATGAAATCGAGAGGAGATTAGGAGTAGAGATTCCATTAAGCTCACATCGCTTTATGTAATTTTAGTGAACTAGGATATATTATAAGACTAAGAGGAGATTGATTTCTTAATTTCTAGAACTAGAACACATTTTGTGATAGGACTTAAGTATTTAGCTAATCTTGCAGAAAAATGAGATCGAGAGGAGATTTTTCACTACATAGTTGAGTGAGATGCTCTACTCAAAGATTTAACTCAAGTGAATTATATCAAAGCCTACTTAAAGACCATTCTCTCCTAACAACATAACCTCACTAATATATCAGAAGCATGCCACAAGCACACATCTTTATTATTTGTGTTATTTATTATATTTTGCTTTGCAATTCCTCAACTCTCTATTTAGTTAGCTAAGATTAGAGTAGCAAGTTAAAATTTAATACTTAGATAAGCCTTCTACTTGTGGAAATGATTAGGTGAATAGTCACTAGTTATATTACTACCGACGATTTGACACACTAGTCAATTAATAAGATATGTTTTCATAATCAAAATTTTCAAGAGCTATTATTTTTATTAGTATCTTATGTCATCCATTAGTAATAGGGATCAAGGACCAATTACATGCTTCCAAGCCTGAGAGCTCTCCCAAGTGGTCCACCAAGCTATCTGAAGAGAGTTAAGTGTCGAAGAGCAATGCTTACCCCAACTCAATCTATCGAGCTACTTTGCTCTCCGTGCCATCCAAGATGTTGTCGAGGTGATCAACCAGCATGCTAAGTCGAACCTTCCACTAAATCGTAGTCCAACCGCTAAATTTGAATGCAGCAATCTCCACTATGCTGAGGTCAAGAAGAACTATCAGTAGCTGACCATTCGAAGCCAACCCCAATATGAGCCATGCCTAAACCAACCACTGTCCAGCCCCTTTTGACAACGAACAGGCCTAAATTGAGGTCTATCCCTGCTCGGACCACAATATTGTTAGAATTATAGCAAAAATACATACGCATTGTCATTTACTGACATCCATACTGTCTTTTGTAATAGAGGACGTCTATATTCCTTCTTTTACACGATTTCATATTTTCCCTATAAATTATTCTCTTTTCTTTTTAGCAAATAAGGACCATTCTTTTTGTAATTTCTATAATTTAGGATTCGCCTTAACGAGATGATATAAATACTGTCATACTGTAAAAGTTAAGGACATCAAAATATAAAGAATACACTGAACTTTTTTACTCTCAAGCTAAGTGTCCCTCTTACTCTTGAGCTACTCTTATTTAACCCATTCAAGCATGGACTAGTGGCGAGTGACCTCTAGCCATACTTGTGTGTTATATCAAGAATGACCTGAGTTCGTGTGAGGTGTTGGTGCGTCAAATCCTTCATTGGTGCGTCATATCCTTTGTCGGTGCATGGGAACTCCCTGTTCGACCTTCGATTATCATTTATTTTTCAAGTCATCTTACGGCTTAGACCTACCTCTTTGGTTACACGTGATATTGAGTTCGTGTATTCATCCACAGGTCCATACCAGTTAGGGAGCTTCAAAGCTTCTACAAGGCTCATATTCCTTCCATATTTATATGTTTTTAATATATCAATTACATTTGTAAGGCATATATTACCTTTAAATAATATTTCAAGCCTACCTACTGACTTGGTCATTTAAATGATTTCAGTTTCAGTTAAGTCAACGTTTTATTTAATCAATTCCCATATACGAATTATTTTAGCAATCAAACTTCATGGGACTACTTTTTCCAATTTTATAGCCAAGTCATTAAATTTCACTTAGTTCGATTAATGTCAACTGGCTCCCTAAATTTAGGGGCTTAGAATCCAGGGGTTATCATGTGGCTAAAGACCAAGCAAAGAGTTTTAAGTTTGTAGTACAAATTACAGCTATACATTGATGAAGAAAAACATAATCTATAAGCAATATCCCTAACTAATGCAAAGAGCTAGAGTAAGATAATTATTGAAACAAATTCTTCCTTAGTTTACAAGTATATGACAAATCAAGTAAGAATATGGCATATCTCATTTATTTTTGTGAATATTATGCGCTTAAAACCTAATGTTGAATAATGTTGGCTTGCTTTTATCAATAGAAAAACAAATGCTTAAATTGATTGAGTTGCCTCCATGACAAAAAGAGCTCAAGCTTTTGTTCTTAAGATTGTAGAGGGCAATTTCGGCAATTAGGCTTTTGGCCTAATTCAATGCGTGAACCGGTCTAATAGACTAGTAATAGGATCTAGGAAACCAAGCCTAATTAAGGATATTTTAGAGATATTTGGCCTAGTAAGCTTGAAACGAAGATCTTAAATTGTATTTTCCACTCTTGGCCTTACTAAATTGTGTTGCATGTAAAAAGTAGACTTGGAAAAGTTTTTTCTAAAGTCTATTTGAGTCTCGTTTGGCCTTAATAGGCATTAAGAAGGTTTAATCACATTTGGACCTATTTTATAGAGAAATGGGCTAAATTTTTTTAAGTTAAAAAGGAGTTAGGCCTTATCTAAGCCCATTATTCAAGGTCAAACCTCATATTCTTAAGACTACATGGCTTTAATCTAAAGCATTGATTTAACTACTCATATGATCCATCCATTTAAGCTTTATTCAACAGTCGAGATTAAAGACCGAAATCTATATATAGGAGCCTCCTCATCATTTGTAATACTCAAAGAGTTGACAATTTTTGTAGATATGCTATTACTATGTTGGAATAATTTTGCAAAAGATCACACACTAAAATCATAAAAAACAAGTCAAGAACACATCAAGATCATTGTATTTAATCCATTGTTAAACACATGAATTACGAGACATTAAGCTTATCTATTCCTATTACACGCCTCTCTCTAAGATTATTTATCCATGTGCTATCAAATCAAGACTTCTTTAAGATCAAATACATGTGCATTGCATGTGATTCAGCAATCATACCATACACAACTTTAATCTCCAAGAAGACAAACTAATCCAATATCAACCTAGAGATGCTAACCATGCCGTCGACCTTTTTACAGTTCTATCCCAGACCATGGAGAAAAGATATCTCTTTTGCTTTCTTTTTATTTTTACTTTTTATAATTCCATCAGAAGACCTTCCGTCCATCTTAAATTAAGATTGTGGTATGTTTTGTCGTATAGTGAAGTTAAGTCCTCCTTCCTATGTACCGCGCCTTTACTTTCTTGGTCAGCGGTTGCAATCGCAATGCCTTCTAAAGCTTGATAGTAACACCTATTTTCACCGGAAAGCCAGCCTTAACTTAATATTTGAAAAATAAAAATTGAAAAACAAAAATTCAAATCAAAATAACACGACGAGCCAGGATCTTACATCTTGACGAGGCAAACTGCAAGATAAAAAACAAAGTTGCAACTTAAGCTGGAAATATGAAATGGACTGCTTATTGACCGTTGGCCAAAAACGATGAATTACATTTCAGACCAATTTTCTTGGGTCAATATTGTATTTTTTCAATTTGACATATTTAATAGTGATAATGTATAGATTGATTAGACATGCGATAATGCATGTACCTATAAGTGGAGCATGTAATATCTATAGTACGGATTGTTAGTGGTTACAAAGTCATTAACCTGGAAACAAAACCTAAATATTGATATCTAATATCCATTCCGAAGCTTCAAATTTAATACCTATCTTGGTTTCTACTCGATTAACCAGCATTCATGATGTTCCAGGATTTGGTAGTTACCTATGCTCACCACTAATTTTGCCGCATAACATGTTACATTCTAAATATAAATCGCCCTCCAGCAAGCTATGCACACTATAGAGACAGCAGAGAGACAGCTTCTCTGCTGCTGTTTCCTATCTAACAAAGTCAACGTATACGTAATATTTAGTATTTACATATGGCTGCTCCAGTTCCAGCTAAATAAGTGATAGAACACAGGCTATAGAAGTAACAACATTTCATTTTATTTAAACGTACAAATCGATTAGCACAGAACATAAAATCGTTGGAAAGGAGAAAACCATCTTCCAGGATCATCACCTCATGAGCAACATCAGCAACTCTGGCTTTTCAATGTATTTTTTCCATTCATTACAGAATCTAGCAACGGTTGCCCCATCCAGAACTCTATGATCAGCACCTATATTTACCTGAAAGAAATAACATGTTAGATACAAAGCCAAACTAATAATGAGGACATGATTAAGAATGATAGCTCTCTGTCCAGTTCTTGTTGTGCCTGGAGGCATAATTTGTCCAACAGGATGTATCCTTTAGTTTGGAGGACTCAACTAAATATTACTAACTGTTCCCCAAATCTAAATCAATCAATTGGGAAAATGAAGGTGACATGAAAGTGAATATTTGCATCATTAACTTTCATACTTCAAAGATGACATCTTTCTGCTGAAGGAGCTACAAGTGTTCCATATGGTACACAGTCCCATTGAAACAATATACCAGTACAGGTATTGTCACTTGGAATGTTCAAGAGGATGGTAACTGGTGTTCTGCCCAAATATAATGCCAACAGTTTCTTAGGCCAAATAACACAAGATTTCTCTAGCTCATGGATAGCCCAAAGCTCTAATTTACTGCTCAAATAAAACCATGCCTTAAGAAGAGGTTAACATGTTACATGTATAACAATTGGATGGTCAGGAATTAGCATATGAAATCTAATGTAAACTCTGTAAAAAGGTGGGGGGAGAAAAAAAGTAAGCAATGAAGTTTTCTTACAGTCATCACAGAAACTGGACAGATGCTGCCATCATCTGAAAAATATGGGGCCTTCTGAATTCGGCCAACTGCAATGATGGAAACTTCAGGCATGTTCAGAAGAGGTGAACCAAACTTCCCACCAATTGTCCCTATATTGCTTAATGTTATGGTTCCACCAGTTATATCTTCAGGTGTAAGCTTGTTTTCCAGTGCACATTGTTGCAATCGTGCAAGATCCTTTGTTATCTGGTTTATCGGCAAGGAAGAGAAAATTTGACTCAAGGGAATAAAATGCACATTGGGAAAAGGATGAGAAATCAATCTATGTCATTGATTATACTCTACAAATTTGCTGTTATGTTCTTATAAGCATAAAGCAATATTATTTTATGTAGGAGATGATATTAACCAAACTAGAAAATCAATTTTTGCAACTTCCACCTGATGCAGCTTCTTGGCTTGTTACAATGATAAGTAGAGCATTTGAAACAAAACCTGTATGTGGAAGATGCAAAAAGGCACAATTGCTCCATATGAATGAAATCTATGTTTCACAGGCTAGAGACTGGAAAGTACCGACTAATGGAGAAAAAAGGGGTAACTCATACCACTATTTGGTTACAAGATTGAACAAAGCCTCAATTAATAGGTCTACTGTTAGGATCAGATTCTCCTGATATTTTAAATGTCTTTCTACCTTGCTTCCCTATGGTTAAGATTGCTTTAGGCTTGTTAAGAGAGAACCCGACAATCTCTGGTCAAAAAAACCAATGGTGATTTTGACAAAATACAGGACATCCTCTATTATTGAGGCCGATGCCTAATTAAAATTATAAACACAGCAGTTACCAAGTATAGCTGCTCTCTTAACTGCCAATTACAGATGAGACAAACATGAACTGGCTTCCTAAAGTCCAGCTAAGTAATCCACGTGGCGACTAGACCTCCCACACAATACATGTCCAATTACAGAAATTTAAAGTACAAATCAGACACAACTACAACAGCAAAATACTTTTCAGACAACAGCCAAAAGCACAACAACACCTGACGGTACGGCAACATAACAGCAAAGAGAATACTACCCAGAAGACAAATCTAGATTTTCTCTCGTCATGTCTAGTGAGAGAAAACCCTCTCTTCCTTCCTTCCTTCCCCCTCCCTTCCTTCGTTCTATCCGCCTCCCCCCTCTCTCTCCTACCCTAACCTCTGTTTGCAACCTTCCCCCTCATCACCCCCACTCCTTTACCTATCTCTCTCTTGACAGTCCATTGCCCTACCTACCTACCTAGCCCTAACACCTTTTCGCTCACTTTTGTCCTCTTTTCATAACCCCTTTCACTCCGACCTCATCCTCTCTCTTGTAACCCTAACTCTCTCACTTTCATCTCCTCTTCCCCTGTAACCTTTTCCTTCCTCTAACCCCTCACCCTCTTTTTGCTAATCCTTACACTTCAACCTCCCTACCCTTTCTGTGTCCCCCCCTAACCTCCACCCTCCCTTTTAGACCTATTTTCCACTTCCAAAAGAGTCTCTCTCCGATATATTTCTGAGTAACCATGAGGATGTTTACGAAGAGGAACAAGAAGTTTATGGTCCCAGAGTTGAAGGACAAAGCTAACAAAGAAGTGAATCTGGTAGCTACTGGTCGGAAAAGAAAAACAAAACGTAAAAGTTCTTCCTCTCTCTCAAAGGAGTCGGCGACCATACCTCCCAGTATTCAAGCATCTTCTAGAATTAAGACTACCATGGAAAAAACTTCTATTTCTAAGAAAGTCGCTTTTGTTGTTGATTCTTCAAGGTCAAACATTAAAAAGCAAAGTGGTCCTATATCCCATGTAGATGATAACCAAAACTCTTTATCTAATGACACTTTGAATGCTATGTCAAATAAGAAGCTTGGAAATATGCAAATGTGGTTTTGCCATCCCAACAACAGTCTTCTTCACCTAAGGTGAAAGTAGCGCTTTCCCACTACCCCCTTATTCGTAAGGTTGTCAAACCTTTTAAGGAAGTTTCAAAAGTGAGAGAAAATTTGGCAGTTTACTCTAATGGACTATTTCATGGGACGTAACTTGGCTTTCTCGATGATTCAAAAAATTGCCAAATCATCTTAGAGTAAGGAGAAGCATTAGAGGTGTTAACCAATGGATGTAGGTTTTACTTCTTTAAGTTTGCTAATGAAGTGTCACTTCAAAGAGTGTTGCAACAACCTTAAAGCTTTACTGGATAGCTCTCAATTCTTGAAAGATGGCGTGTAGGCATGCCCTTAACATGTGTATGGCTTAAGAAAATGCCAATTTGAGTCAAACCATGGAGTATTCCAATGCAATTTCTTCACAATGGAGGAGGGTATGCAATAAGTGCTATTGGTAGACCTCTCCAAGTTAATATCATCACATGACCAAAAACGAGAGAGTTAAGTATACAAGAGCTTCTGTTGAAATGCAAGTAAATGGTGAGTTCTTAAAAGTTTTCAAGATGGAGTGTAAGGATGGTTCAAGATATAAGGTGGATGTAGAGTATCAAATGATACCTCCAAGATGTACGAGCTGTAAAGTTTTTGGTCATAGGGATAACTAGTGCCCCATTAAGGAATGTCTTGACATTGAGCCAACTCAAGAGGAATACGAAGATAAAGCTTCTACCAATGATAATCATATTGTTACTAAAGTAAATGTTGCAATATGATATTGGAACTAGTGAAGCGTTAAAGGACGACCTTGTTTCTCCCATGAATCACAATCCAAAAGTGACTAAGGGTATTATGTAAGAAACAAAATTCAGCTTTTACAAAACCAAAAACACTAGAGATGTCGAGGAAAGGTAAGGAGATTAAACACACTAGTGTTGGTACCCATTCCTACCTCCTCCAGATTTGAAGTTTTGGATATGGCTACTCCACCTAGTCTAAACGGTCAGATTGCTACCTCATATGGTGTGGTTGCTGAGGGAGTTATGCTTTCTACCCTTGCTAAAGAAGAACCTCTATCATCTTCATATTTTGTGCCACATTCTCTTGATCATTTAGAGGAGAGTTCGAGTAGACAGAAGGTTAGAGAGAAGCCACCAAAAGAGGGAGTAAGCCGTAGAGGTGAAGGGAAGGATCCTACAAATAAAAAGAAGAGATCTAAGAAGAAGGGCGAAGATAAAGCGAGTGTCCTACTAGCCATTTCAAAGGCTTGCTGATTTTTAGAGGCTCTTTCCTTCGCTTTTATATATTTATGATAGGAACTTGGAACATACATAGGTTGAATAACCCAACCAAAGGTAGGGAAATAAATAGATTTTGTAATGAGGAAAATCTTTATCTTGTGGGTTTATTAGAGACAAAGATGAATGATTAGAATTTTCGAAAAATTAGAAGGCGCATTCTACCAAATTGGAGAGTAGAACATTTGTCAATCGTATTTGGGTTGCTTGGAAGTTGAACATTTGGAATGTTAATATTTTTGTTTCTTCAAGGCAATTAGTTCATCGTTCCTACAATTGTCTTATAGATTGCATGTTTATCTTTGTAACTTTTATTTATGCTGCAAATGATGAATGTGATAGAGAGAAGTTATAGAGAGAATTGTTTGAGACTAAAATCTGTTGTCATTGGCCTGTGGCTTGTCATGGGGATCAAGAGGACTTGAAATTGTAACGAGAGGTATGGATTCCTTCAACAACATGTGCTATCTTATTGAAGTTGAGAAAGCAAACACAATGAGACCTTTGTTTACATAGACAAACCAAAGGGAAGCAAATCAATCTTGAGGAGATTGGACTGTGGTCTTGTTAATTCTCTGTGGACGTCTACCTTTCAAAATTCAGTAATTAGGATGTATAGTCTTGGCCTTTCTAACTATTGCCCACTGGTTATGAATTTGGGTAGTCGAGTGGATGGTAACAAGTGCTCATTCTTCAAATTTTTTGACATATGGAAACAACACACGGAGTTTGCCCATATTGTGCAAGAAGTTTGGCAACAGGATATAAATAGACCAGCAATGTTTTGTCTTTATAAGAAGCTCAAGATCCTTAAGGGTAGATTGAAGACCCTAAATGCAATAAGTTTTTTCAACTTGTCGGAACGTTTGAAGAATTATGCATTGGAGCTTAAGGCAGTCCAGGAGGTTAATAGATTAAACCTATTGATAGCAGATTGAGAATGAGAAAAATCTTTATTTTCTAGTTTCTATTTTTTGAATGCTTTGAAAGAATCCTTCTTGAGGCAAAAGGCTAGAGCTTTGTGGATCAAGTTGAGAGATAGAAATAATAAATATTTCTTTAATCTCTTAAAGCCTCAATTACAAAAATAATTTTACATTAGTTTTGGACAATCAAGAGAACAGGTTTGAAGACTTAGAGCAAATAAAATAAGCTGTTGTTCTTCATTTTAAGGAGATGTTGAATGATTCTCAACCCGACAACCAAAATTTTGATAGATTATCATCCCTTTGACTTCAAAACATCTTAGTGGAGTATAATAAGCTGATCCAACCTATTTTTGATGCAGAAATAAAGAATATCTTATGGTTTTTAGCTAAGGATAAAGCATCGAATTTTAATGGTTATAGAGCAAATTTTTTCTATAACACATGAGACATCATAGGGAAGGATATGTGTGTGGATATCAAGGATTTTTTTGTATCAGGCAAGATGTTAAAGGAAATTAATTCAACATCTCTCTCTTATCTTGAAGAAAGAGAATCCCTATTCTTTCTCAGACTATAAGACCTATTGCATGTTGCAATACCATCTACAAGTGCATCTTAAAAATTCTAGTGGAAAGACAAAAGAATGTTATTCCTTCTTTAGTGAGCAAAGAACGAACAGCCTTCTTAAAAGGCAAGAGGATTGTTGATAATATTCAAGTTACTCCAAAACTTCTACATGGATATCATAAGGAGAGTAAAGGTCCTAGATGTACCATAAAAGTGGACCTTATAAAGGCTTAAGATAATGTGAATTAGAAGTTCCTAAAGCATCTCCTTAGAGTCTATGGCTTTCCTAAGCAATTTGTAGGGTAGATCATAGCTAGTGTCACCATAGCTAAATTCTCCATCAATAATAATAGAGAACTTACAAGTTATTTCTCGACTTCAAAAGGGCTAGGGTAGGGTGGCCTCTCACCTTACTTTTTTGTTTTGGTCATAAAAATTTTTTTCAATATTATGACAGAAAAAGGGAATATAGTTGATTTCAAGCAACATTGGAGATGTAAGAGATTAAGGCTAAACCATCTTTGCTTTGCAAATAATGTATTTTCCAAGGGAGATGTCCGCACATTGGAGCTTATTAAAAATGGCCTCTAAGAGTTCCATTTGTTGTATGGCCTTAAGGCCAATGCACAAAAGAGTCATATTTTTCAGTGGCATCCAAGAGAATACTAAGAGTCTAATTACTAATATGATAGGGTTTGATGTAGGCACTCTATCAATCAAGTACTTAAGCAATCCTTTGTTCTCAAGAGATGTGTCTAAGAATGATTGTTTTGAACTTATGCAAGAATTTGTTGCAAAAATTTGCAATAAATTCTTGTTATATGCTGGACAACTACAACTCATCATGAGTATATTACTCTCTCTTCAAATCTACTGGCCCTCTATTTTCATTACTCTAAACAAGATTTTGTCCCTCATTAAAATAAAGATGAAAAGACTCTTATGGAATGGCAATGATGAGTCTAAGGCTAGGGCTAGAGTGAAGTAAAACGATGTGTGTAAGCCCAAGAAGGAAGGTAGATTAGGTATCATCAAAATCAAAAAGTGGAATAAAGTTGCCCGATTAAAGCATATTTGATACCTTTGCTTAGACAAAAGGGAAGAAATCTTTGGAATATTAGTATTCCTAGTGATTCCTCATGGCTACGGAGAAAAATCCTTAAGTCAAGACCCTTAGCAAGAAATCTTTTAAAGTAGAAAGTCAAAAATGGGAAACTCATATCCTTTTGGTTTGATGATTGGCATCCTTGTAGACCTTTAATCGAATGGTTAGGGAAGCAAGTTAACATGACATTAGGCAACCCTAAATAGAAAGGTGGCAATCTATTACCACTAGCCTTGAATCCTTGAAGCCGAACGCTTTGTTGGATGATGTCTTGTCTTGGAAAGCTGCTAAGCGCAAGCCTTTATCTATCAGAAATGCCTATTTTCTAAAAAGGGATAATGAGCCTAAAGTAACTTTGTATTCCTTGGTTTAGCAAAAAGATATACCCCAAGATTTGCTTTCACATCATAAATGGTAGTCCAACACAAACTCACGTTGGATAAATTACAGGCTTAGGGATTGATTGAGTGCAACAAGTTTTTACTTTGCCTATGTCATGAGAAATCGCATAATCATCTCTTCTTCACTTGCTCTTTCTCAAAGCTAATGTGGAAGAATTTGGAGGGGCTGTTAGGCTAGAATAGAGCACAACCCTTGAGCTACACATCCTTTAGAAGTTTCTGAAGGCCGCAAAACCTTAAGTTGGTCACGCTCCGACATGGGAAACCTTTTGCTATCACAACATATTACCTTTGGAAGGAGAGGAACAAGAGAAGAATAGGAGATCTAGCGTCATCTATAGAAAATCTTTTGAAAATTGTCATTTTTTGTCTTTCAAATTCTTGAGCACCTTTATAATGTATGGCGATTTGAGTAATCTAAGTATCCTTTTATATTTTTAATACTTAGCTCATTCTTATAGGTTTTTTAGCGTGCTTCTTTTGTATACATCCTATATATAATTTTCAATGAATAAATGATATTACTCACCTTACCCAAAAGAAAGCATAACAACAAAGACACATCAAGGGTTCATATGTTCTGTCTCTTCTTTCTACACATGTAAACACACTCATAAAGAACCTTTTGACTTTATGAACCCGAATCGTCATGCATAATATATTAATTGGTTTTCTGTGTATTCTAACACTAATTTATCAATCATGCAATTACAGATGCTTTTATTTAAATCTTTTTGCACCTTATGGAGTCATAAGGATCTCCCTCAAAAAAAGTTACTTGATAGCAATCATTTATCATAGTAAGGCAAGAGGCAAAGAAATTTTCACATAGTATAATTTAAATCTTACTTGAGTAGAAAATGCAGACTCCAGATCTTTGATGCTATAGGGTCAAAGAGTCCCCAATTTTGCTATTGAGGAGGTCAACATTTATGGTATGCACTAATGATTTTCGAAAGGAGCAAAAAGGGAAAATACTCATGCAGTCCTCTCCAGACACTACAAGTCATGGCAAACTTATCATGTCTATTACATGGTAGTTAGCATATTGGTAATCCTCATCTTAGGTTAAATATGGGAATGAGGGGAACAAACTTGGAGCAAAAGCTAAATGTTTGTTTCACATAAACAAATTTCATTTATTCTTTTGTATTTCCTAGCATATTTTGGTCTTTAGGTAAAAGACAAGAATTTTCTCGTCTTATATGAGCTTGGAAAGCTATCAGGGATGAGATTCCCCAAGTTAGTTTTTATGGTTAATCCTTGGAAAGCTATCAAGGATAAGATTCCCCAAGCTAGTTTTTATGGTTAATCTTCATTCATGCTTTTGTATTTCCTAAAATATTTTGGTCTTTAGGTAAAAGACGAGAATTTTCTCCTCCTCCAAGAACATAGAAAGCTACCAAGAATGAGGTTCCCTAAGTTAGTCTTTATGGTTAATCTTCCATCCTAAAACTTTGCTTTATGAACTAGTCAACCATTTTACAAAAATCACATATTGTTAAAGTAAAAGGTGTAATACCCCTTACATGTTAAGTGACCGAACTTTAAATTATCAATACGTCTTTTAATATAGCGGCTCAAAATATATCAAAACTTCAAAGTTAAGCGTGCTCGAGCTAAAGTTTTCTCAAAATAAGTGATCTCCTGAGAAGTTGCTATACTAAGGAACAAAACCATATGACCTTTCACATTAAAGCAAATATGTCACAAAAGTTGGGGGGGGGGGGGGGGGGGGGGGGGTGCGCTCTCAAGCATATTTTCTTTAATACTAACTATTTAAAGCAGTTTGTGCATTGTTATGATCGATAGTGTTCTCAAGCTGCTTGTGCTCTTAAGATGAGATATCTTAAAAAGAAAGGTTTCTGCATTAATGCCATGCAACCGTTTTTCAGTGCTTATATGGACAACATTTCAGAGAACCAGAAAATTATGCAATCATGAGGACACTCCCTGAAAGCTAAAGAATTGAGCAAATGGCCTATTGCATCTAATATAAAATGTAGCTTGCTAGGTGATGATAATTTTGATTTGCTAAGCACGTAAAAGTGAAAGGAAGTTAGCAAAGTTGTTGCTTTAGATCTGTGATAGATGATTTGAGAGCTATTTTCCAGGAAGAAACTCATAGTAGAAAGCTTCTTTGAGCTCGTAATTCATCATAAAGCCATACTGTGTCATTTCTGAAACATCTATAAATGCTGGGTCATTGAAGGATATCTTCAAAAGGATCAAATAGGGGCATGAGAGAATCTAAAAGCCATTATAGAACTTAAGAAGATATTGTATCACAGTGTATTTAAATCAGTTAAAAATGACACTAACCTCCAGGATAGAAAGAGCCTGAACATTTTTTATGTTTGGTACAACAAGGCCATTTGAAGTAGCCATTGCAATTCCAATATTGTGAGATCCTGAAATCAAAGAGGCTTTCCATAAAACCCTGGCAATCAAAGAAGAAAACAATGGGAATGCTCCAAATAAGATCTTTTTAAAGGAAAGTTGAAATCTGGCTTAGGTTGCATTAACAAAGATGCTTGTCTTAGCGGCAGGAAATAAATCTCACAAGCACCCACTCAGAGGAACCAATGACAAACCTTTAAGGATGACTTCCATTGACTCCTCATTGAAGCAACTGTTCACTAAAGGATATTTGCTCAAAGCCATTGAAAGTGACTTTATCAGCACAGAGAGAAAAGTGTACTTTACACCAGGGTCAGCATTATTTTCCTGGAAAGATGTCTTCAGATCCACAAGTGCATTGCAATTTATTTCTTCAACATAATGGAAATGTGGTACTTTTGCAGCCATGGTCATTGATTTTACCATTGATCGATGGAATCCTCTGAAAGAATAGAGCATATATGGTTTCAACTTTGGAGGCCACTATGACCCAAGTTCCACATAAGGACTTCCCACAAGGTTCTTTATTTATTTTTTTTTTTTTTCCCTTTTCTTTAGCCAAACACACAAGAATATTGTGAAAAAGTAATGCTAGTGCTCTCAAATGCATGAATCAAATAGCGTTCCAAAAGGCATTATCATTACTCACTATGAAAGTCAATGGGAAACCAAAATTCAGTTTGTAAGATATCACCAATAATTAGAAGAGAGACACTAGAAGAAACTCCATATGATATGACTATCTACAATAGAATATTTTACCTCAAAGGAATGGTCTTGTCATGTGGCTCTTGCCATGCATCTTTATTTATGACATACTCATGAGACTTTGCAGCTCTCAATATCTGATCCTCTTCATTGTTGTTCAGTGAGGCAGCATGTCCCTCCATTATACCTTTTTCAATAGCATATCTGATTACATCTTCTTTCTGTACCCTGCCACCTCTGCCGGTTGCCTGAACATCTGCTATATCTATACCATACTCTTTTGCAAGACACCGAACAGCAGGTGTGGACAGGACTCCAGCTCTATTACTCTTTACTGTATTAGGTGCAGAAGATTTTGCATTTTCAATGGGGTCACTAGCCACTGCTTGAAGATCAAAGTCATCAATAGCAATCTTTAGAAGGGTCTCCCCAACCTACAGTTGTTGAAACTCACAGCATAGAAGAGTTACAGGGATCAAAACCAAGCTGAATTATGAAACATTATAGTGCAGTCACAAAAGAAGCAGACAGACTCCTAGCAAGTTGCAAAGCACAATTTTAAGTCAAGGAAAATAAGTAGACTTCAGTCAAGCGGATAGTGTACATCAATCAAAGCATAACAATTAATTGAAAATGGACCCACAGTCTTGAATTCAGATTATTTGTACCTTTACAATGTCACCGGGAACATAAAGAATTTGGGCAACTTTTCCTTTATACCTACTCGTTATTTCTATGGTTGCTTTGTCACTCTGAACTTCACAGAGAGGTTGAAATTCTTCAATACGATCCCCCTGCCATGAGAAAAACATGGAACTTTTCTGAGCATTGGCTCTGCACAGATAAGACATGGCAAGCCAACACATGCATATAACAGAAGTCATGCCTGCACGTGCAATAGAGTCCAAACAAAGAAAGTCCCGTGCTCTTCTATCCATGTATAAAAAAGATTTGTCTTGAACTATTATAAAAGTAACAAATTGTAACATCAGTGGCTAGTCCCACATGTATTAAACCAGCATCATAAGAATTTTTATGATGAAATGATATGTAAATGAGAAAGAAAACTCTTCAACAATAGCAAAGATAATAGGACACGGAATGTATATGAGTGGCTAGCAAAGCTCCAGAATAATGCTAAATAAGCTTCAGGGTACACAGATGCTCAACAAAAAGTATATATGCATAGAGGGAAATAGGTTATGTTTTGTTCTCTCACCTCTTGCACAAACCATTTCAAAACTTCACATTCAGCAATTCCTTCACCAGTCTGTGCCAATGGTACATCAACAATTCCTCCTACGGGAACATCTGATAACGCACTGGTTGAGAGGCTATTTTTCTTCATACAATACTGATAGTTAAAAAGAAGAAAAAAAAAAATCCAATAGCAACATAAGAATTTGCTAGAGAGAGTAAAAAAAAAGTTATCTTATTTACAAACTGATCTTTCCTCTTAACCTAGTATCAAATCACGTTGATGTGAATTAAAATTTTGTATTCAGAGAGCACTGAAATGTGAAGCTAAGAAAAAATGCAAGGAAGCAAATAATAAATTAGAAAGATGAACGGCATCCCACTAGAAATGAGTTTTTGAATTTCTATATATTACATCCTCAAAAGGCATATTGCAGTTTACAAAAAGGCTGTTTCCTTGTATCAAGAGGACAATTTTTCTATTTAGTAATAAATCAAAAGCCTACACCATATGGACAAGTTCAAATTTTTTTATCATATGGTTATGAAGCTAAATTCAATACTTTTAATCACCAAGGAAGCAGCTCACACACATAACGCTTTGCTGATTGTGATAACAAAATTATACTTTAATTTTTTTAATATAAACAGGCAAGTAGCTTTAGAATATGCTCTCCATTTGTTTTTCAAAATCCTCGTTGTTAATAAGTTGGATGTGGCTGTATTCCAATTGCCAAATGCAAAAGTAATGTCCACTAAATATTGCAATCCAATTATTAGCTGCAGAACTCATCTTATCTCAATAGTTTAACAAAGATATTTCATAGCACAGTCGAGGAATATCCTTCCTAAACCATACACAATTAATCCAAAGATAACAAGATTGCGACCACTGGATAAATAATCTAAAACCTTCCAAGATCAAAATTTTATCTCATCTAACAGGACCTCAAGCAATGCTATTTGTCCTAAACCATTTAAACATTAAAAATTTTCACAAGCAGAAACTCAAAATGGATTTAAAACTATAAAATAAAAATAAAATTGCAGCTTCACGAGTTAGCTTGAATCCACAATGCGCATTATAACACTCGCTAAGTATCTATACCACTAAAAAAAAAAGATCCTTCTTTTTAACTTTATCACACATACATACATGCTTGCAGCATATGCTGTTTTAAAAGTTAAATAAATAAACAAATAAATGGCAAGAAGTGAATAACAATAACAATCAATCATGTAAATGAACTCGAATTGAGTCGATGAACTAATCCTCAACTCAGTGACTCACTCGTACGCTACGCGGCAAGCGAAACAACGGCGTCTGAGAGACGATCAGTGAAGAGTACGAACGAAGCAGCGGAGGCTTCTGGACCTCCGGTGGAGGAGTCTCCACCACCGGGGTAGAGAAGGAAATGGGAGAGAGCCGCCGTACGAAAGTGAATCGCCGGAAGTGCGAGACACTCCGAGGAATCATCGTTGAATATACGGAGTGCTCGAAATGTCGGTGCGGTCTTATTTAATTATTTAGGTATATTAAAATAAATGATGGTACGATTTTAATGTTTTCGTTGTGTTTGGATTCGTGTAATGTTTGCTGGATTTTGGATGCATGCAAAATGAGAGACGTGCTGAAATACGTTTGGTGGGGGTAGCATGGTGGAAACGAAGAAAAATGTTACGTCTAGTGGTGTCATTTCTCTCTCTCACTCTCTCTCTCTCTCTCTTTCAGATCGAGGGAGAAAAAAAAAAAGGGAAAATGAAAAAAGAGTAAAGGTAGATGAAAATGAAACGATATTTATATAATTATCTCTTATAATATATATATATATATATATTTTGGAAATTTCTATATAAATTGGTTTTTATGATAAATTGATTGATTGGATTATTAAGTATGTAAACTCAATTTCATATAATCTAATTTTAATTGGAAACGAATTGGAATTCCTTCGGAAATTAAGATAAGGAAAGGTCCAGATATTTCATTTAAAATGATAGTGTTAATAACGCCTTTTAAACTTGAGCCCTCTAAGTTTATGCTGACTTGATTAGACTTATGGATTAAGCTATGCTGTTTTGGACTCGACCTCCTATTCTTATAGTTGGCCTCAGCTCATGCCCATTATATGACTTGTCAAATTACAATGGTCACCAATAGCTATGATATTACGGATAAGGCTAAACAATATCAATAATACTCCTACAATTACAAACCATGTCAGACCTTGCAACTCCACTACTTGTTACTTACAGACGTAGTTTTTACTTACTAACGACTCTCTAACAACCAGCTCTACTCTTTTATAAATATAAGGCTACTACCTAACGGTAGATTACTTAATAATTTGCATGCTCAAGCTAAATATTACTTTCTTGTGTCATTGCTATCTACATACACTCTTCATTAACTTCAACATTAGAGTAATCACGCCAAACAACACCCCGATACTCTTCTCTTATTCTTGTTTTGCAGGCCCATATTACTATGTAAAGTCCAAATCGCTTCGAATCTCTACAAACCAAAACCTAAAGACGACTTTTGGTGTTGTCTATAGGAAATAAATCCAATCTCCTACTCGAATACAACCTAAACACTGTCCTTGTTTGTATTCTCAATCACTACGTTGAGTATTGTTGAATCTAAGAACAACCAGTTGGTGAATAACCAACCTCCCAACAACAATCCACCAGCGAATAACCACTAAACCCCAACTAAGGAGACACTTGAACAGTGCTTGGAGCATGCAAAGCGATTGCTCAAGGAGTTTGCTACCCAAAACAAGTTGCTCTACACTCGCCTTAAGGATGTCGAAAGGAATAGTAGGTAGACCCACCCACCTAAGGCCTATAATGCCCATATTGGGCACAACAACCAATAGTAGCAACAATAAAATAGCAAAGATCAAATACCTAATCCCCAAGCACAAGAATAGCAAGTATAGTCTGTGGACATCCACAACCACACCCTTGCTGACAATGAAAGGTAACCGACTCCCACAAAGCATTAGCATACTCTATAGAGCGCTGAGCTCACCCGATAGATAATACTAACCTCAATTAGCTTTGCACGATGGTAAGAAGGCTCTTCAAGCAGCAGGGAAGTAAAGTAACTGACAACACCAGGTTAGTCACTAACATTAAGATCCCCTTCACTAAAGGCATCCAAGATGAAGTCTTGCCTCCGAATAGCAGACTTCCTACCTTGGACCAATACTATGGTAAAGGTGATCCTAATGATCACCATCTTCATTTCCGTACCCTTATGAACCTCCATGGTCATGAGAATGCTATCATATGCAAGGCTTTCCTAAGCACTCTAAGGAAAGTAACTCAGATGTAGTTTAGCTACTTATCCAAGAACTATGTTGACTCCTTTGATGAGCTGGCTCATAGGTTTAGTCTCCACTTTAAAGCTAGTAAGCCCCAATCTAAGGACACTTCATCCTTATACTTAATTAGACAAAGAGAAGGATAGACTCTGTAAGAATACGTAGCTAATTCAACAATGTCATGGTCAAGATCCCTCAATTGGATAAGGGAATAGCAATACATGCCATACAACTTGGCATCAAACCATTTTAGGACTTCTTCCATTTAGTTGCGAAGAGTAAGCCAAAGACCTTAGTCGAATTCTAGAATAAGGTTTAGAAGTATACGAACCAAGAGGAAAACATCCGTACTAGGCATGATACCAACCGAAAGAGGTTAGGTAGGAAGATTGATAAGGAAAAATTATCCATTAAAGATCGCCTCAATGGTAGGATACCGATTAAGGTTAAGGAGGAAGGCTTAAGTAGCAAGAAGCACTGAGCCAAGCAAAATCCACTTCTTCCTCCCATCTATATGCCCTTACTGACCTATTGCTTAAGTATTTGCCAAAGTGTAGAACAAGATCCTACTGTAGAAGCCTCCTAAGATGAGAGGGAAACCTAGTTGACTGAACTTAGACAAGTATTGCCAGTTCCACAACGACCATGGTCATACTATAGAGGAATACTTCCAACTAAAGAATGCAATTGAATATGCTTTTCAGCGGGGCTACTACAACAAGTATGTGGCCTAATAGAGGAACGACGACCATTCTGATGGTGATGAGGATAGGATACCTTAGAGGTGGTGAATCAAAGGTGCCTGAGTTGAGCAAAAAGAAGATCGCTGCAATGATCAAGCCCCCAATGGCATCATCAACATAATCATTAGGGGACCATACCTAGGGAGCTGGCTAAGCACTAATAGCTTAGCTAACACCTCGTTCATAGTGCTAGCTATCAGGGAGAAAAGATAGAAGATTGATATTGCGATCTCCTTCTCTGATAAGGACCTAAAGAGGGTAAACACCCCTCATCAAGATGCCCTTGTGATTGGGGAAAAAATTGCAAACTTTGAGCTCCTAAAGATTATGGTAGACATTGGCAGCTCCACTAACATCCTCTTCATGCATATGTACAGGAGGATGAGAAGCAAATTGCTAGTCAAGATAAAGCCTTATCACCATAATCTCATTGGCTTCAATGGAGACACTATATTAGCTAAGGGTATTATCACTCTTGATATGCAGCTTAGCGATAAGGAGAATGTCGCTTGATAACTAATAGAGTTTGTCATAGTTAATTGCCCATCCCCTTATAATGCTATTTTGGGATGATCGAGCTTGAACACTTTTGGATTCATCACTTTATCCCTCTACCTAAAAGCTAAATTTTCAACCTCCATTAAGGTGGGAATTTGCATATATGATTAGAAGCTCTTCCAAGAGCTTTATGTTAAGGCCAGTAAAGCAGATAGTGTCTTCACTCTAAAGACCGATCTGCCAGAGAAACCAACCGAAAGAGGCAAGCTGAGTGAGAAATCAAAAGAGGTATAGATTGGCACTTCTCTTAACCAGACCACCAAGGTCAAGATCAAGACCCCTCCCGAGGTGAAAGAGGAGATACTTGCCTCTTGTAAGCTAACTCAAATAGGTTTGCTTAGTCGACATCTGACATGCCCAGGATCTCCCCCGACCTAACAACCCATAGCCTCAATATTGACACCATTATACAACTTGCCAAATAGAAGAAGAGGCATTTCATGCCAAAAAGGTAGGCCACTATAGAGGAAAATGTATAGAAGTTGCTTAAGGCGATTTCATTAAAGAGGAGAAGTATCTGACCTGGTTAGCTAATGTAGTACTGGTCAAGAAAAAATCTAAGAAGTGATGTATGTGCATCGATTACACCAACTTAATAAAGCTTGCCAAAAAGACTACTTCCATCTCCCTAAGAATGACCAGTTGGTCAATTTTACATCGGGACATGCTATCCTAAGCTTCTTAGATACCTTCTTGGGCTACAATTAGACCAAGAAGGACTTAAAAGATGAAATCTATATCTCTTTCATCACCAACTTTGGTACGTATTATTACACTATCATGCCTTTTAGCCTTAAGAATGTTGGGACAACATATCATCATATGGTAACCAAGTCGTTCAAGCCCCAACTCTAGCAGAACATAGAGGCATACATTAATGACATGATAGTTAAGAGCAAACAACCCAGCAATCATGTCAAGGACTTGTAGGAAGCCTTCGACTAAATGAGAAAATATGGCATGAAGTTAAATCCAAAAGTGCGTATAGTAGGTTTCTTGGTCACTTAGAGAGGATTCGAGGCCAACCTTGAGAAGATATAAGTTATTAGGGATTTGAAGCCCCTATCCTTGGTTAGAGACATATAGAAGCTTACTAGCATGGTGGCTATACTGAGCAAATTTGTCTCCAAGAGCATAGATAGATATATTGAGTTCTTCAAATTCCTTAAGAATCCAAAGGGTTTTGAATGGACTCCTTAGCGTGCGACAACCTTTAAGGAGCTACAAGACTTCCTCTCACACCCTACCGTCCTCTCAAAGCCTATTCTAAGGGAGGACTTATATTTATACCTAACTGTTAGTGATCAAGCACTCTCTTCTATGCTGTCCAAGCTAAAGGGAGAGAAAGCACAATCCTGTATATTACATTAGTCATATTCTCTAGAGGCTTGAGGTCACATACACCAAAGTAGAAAAATTCACCTTGGTCATTGTCATTTTGGCATGTTAGCTTAGGCCCTACTTCTAGGTGCACTAAATTATCATGCTCATAGATTAACCATTGCATATACTACTATAAAAACTTGATGCGTTAGGATGGAAGGTGAAGTACGCAATGGAGCTAAGTGTGTACAAAATCTAATATCAACTATGAACAGTCTAAAATGCACAAATCCTAGTTGACTTTGTAGTAGAATACATGAGAGAGAAGGAAGCACTACTAGGGGATGATAAGCTAGTGTAGATTCTCCATGTCGATGGAACATCTACCTCAAGGTGTAAAGGTATAGGCCTAGTACTTACTAAACCTCACAAGATCACTATTTGTTATGTCCTCAAGTTTGGGTTCAATACCATTAATAATGAATACGAATATGAGGCATTGATAACCAGTCTCAAGCTAGCTAAGGAGACTGGCACTAAGCACCTACAAATTTTCTCAAACTCAATGCTTATCATCCAATAAGTCCAAAGTGAATATGAGGCTAGGGATCACACCACGGCAACATACTTAGAGAAAGTGAGGAATCTCTTAGTTAAGTTTTCCTCTAAAAGCATCACAAAGATCCCTTGAATCGAAAACTCAATAGTTGACTAACTATTTATGCTTGCCTCCACAGCAATACAAAAGCCCGAGGTGAAGGACAAGAAATTTTTCATTAGGTACTTGCTAGAGAAGAGCATAACTCTAGACTCGGTTAAAGTTTTAAAACTTAAGGCAGTTCCATTAGAGCTGAGCTATTTGGAGTTACTTGGAGTATGACACATTCCTAGATAATAGGAAAGAGGCAAAGAAGTTAAGGTACCTCACTGCTAACTACATGTTGATCAATGGCGTCTTATACCACAAGGGAGTCGATCTTCGCCTACTTAGATGCCTTTAAGTAAATAAGGGGTTGAATGTCATGGAAGAATTGCATGCTGGAGTGTATAGCAACTACATCTAGTCACAAGCCCTCTACATTTAGGCCCCATGGCTTAGATACTACTAGCCCACTATAAGGAAGGACGCCAAGGTTGTAGCTTAGAAGTGACCCTAATGCCAAAAGTACGCACTAATCAGTCATGCCCATAACACCAATCTCTAGCCTTTGACCAACCTATAGCCATTAGCTTAGTAAGACATCGACATCTTTGGTGCCTTCCCTAAGGCCTTGGGTCGTAGCCATCAGCTACTTTACCAAGTGAGATAAGGCCAAGGTCGTAGTCAAGATTATTAAAAGGAGTATTAAGTTGTTCATTTGGAATAATATCTTCTCCAGATTTAGGGTTCCTTATGCCTACATTATAGTAATGAATGTCAATTCGACAACACTAAGTTAAGAGAATTTTACACCAAGCACCACATCATACCTCACTTTACATCAATCAACCACCCTCAATTGGATGGTTAGGTTAAAGCCGCTAATCGAATCATCCTTGAGAGCTTGAAAAAGAAGGTAGACTAAGCTCAAGGTACTCAGGCAGACGAGCTACCTAATATCTTAAAAGGATACAAGACCACCTATCGCACCTTTACAAGCAAAACCTCATTTCCCTTGGCGTTCAGGTTAAAGGTAGTCCTCCCGATTGAGTTAGAACTTCTTAACATCTAAACTTAAAGTTTCAATGCTATCCTAAACGAGTCCCTATAACAGGCTAACATCGACATTATAGAAGAAATCGAAGACTTTGCTGTAACTCAAGTAACTACTTACCAGCATTAAGCAGCCAAATACTATGATCAGAAGGTCAGACATGAAGAGTTCAAGATCAGTAACCTAATTTGTTAGAAGCTAAAAGCCATAGGCTTACAGGAAGGACAAGGCAAGTTAGCCCCCAACTGGGAAGACCTAGTTAAGGTAAAAGAGAGCTTGGGGAATAGAGCATATAGATTGGAGAGATTAGATGGTGAGCTCATCTTATGCACTTGGAACACTGATTACCTTAGGCCATATTTTGATCAAAGTACAAATTCCTTAAAATTTTTTCATAAACATCAATGAAAGTTCTATTCCTCATAAGTGTTGTGTATTTTTACTTTTCCTTCTCTTCTTCTCTTATTATTATGCCAAGTCTTAGCCCTTGACCCCCCTTGAGTAACCTCAACTTGGGGAAACACCCCTTACGCAACTAAAGCACTCCCATTATTAGGGTAAGTTGAAACACTATCAACCTGACCCCTCTCGAGTAACCTCAGCTAGGGAAATGCCCCTTACATAACTAAGGGACTCCCATTATCTAAGTAGGTTAAGATGCCATTGACCTAACACCCCTAAGATAATCTTCGTAAAGGGAAACACCCCTTACATAACGAAAGAACTCCTATTATTTGGGTAAGATGGAATGTTACAAACGT
>JAMXBB010000001.1:72141228-72351436 GCA_024138015.1 Lumnitzera littorea | reverse complement strand
CCCCTCGAATAACCTCTACAAAAGGAAATACCCCTAGTACAATTGAGGAACTCCCCTATTGGATGCATGTCTATCCTACCCCTAAATAATTTTAAGTATATAATTTAACACCACATCCAAGCAGTTAAGTACAGGCATGCAATGACTAAGTGTCAAGCTATGCTACCCAACAAGCACAATAAATCAAACAAAGCAATAAGAGTATTGACAGAACTTAAAGAACAAAAAGTGTAGAGAGCTAATTTTGTATTGGCCTGAGTCCATGATTAATGTATTATTTATTTAGACTTGACTCCTTAGGCTAAGTGATAGGGTTCATAGAGTCCAGTTTGTAATTGGAATGACTTAGGAAGATTTGGCTTAGTTGGCTTGAAATTGGGAACGTTAGACTAGTCTATCCACTCTTAACCTCTCTTAAGTAAGCTCACACACTCAACAAGGCAATCTACTAGCCTTAGGCCTATAGTAAGCTCATCAAAATAAACTTGAATGAGCAAGTATAGTCTCGGCCATTAATCGTTAGTATTATTTGACAGTTGCTATCAAACCCAAGAGTCTATATATACTTAGTCATGCCTTTTCAATAGGGACTTCAAATGCTCTAAAGATTAGAGAAATAATACTATCTTCTGAATTCTCTACTCTCAAAGATCAAACTAGCTCTTAAGTAAAGATCGATTTGACATTCAATTAAGAATAGTAAGGTTGATGGTCAATGGCTCCTTCACCTATCACAAGTGTACTTGAGTTACTAAAACTACCTATTTCTCCTCCTAGCTATTTTTTCTCCAAGTCCTCCTTATAAGTGCCATTCACATGTTACTCCTCTAAGGTCGCATATAATGTAACTTTCATACAGCTTCCATGTGACAATACTATTTAGAACCTTACATCTACATTTTTGGTAACTCTATTAGGGAAAGAGAAAGTCAACTACTTAATGATGACATTACCCTAAAAAAGGAATATTAGCATACTTGACATTACTTCCCAAGAGCAAGAGACTCATGTTGACCTTGCTAAACAAGACTTACCTCTACTACTTGAAAATGCCAACTAAGACAATCCTGCCAATTAGGATAACCTTGTCAACTAGGATAACCTTGCCAACCAGAATAACCTAATTGCCAAGAACTCCTCAAACCTTACATAAATGATGTGGGTTATGCAACAGGCCATAAGGCTGGCATTAGACTGATTTTTAGCTACAATTACTAATCTCATGTTAGGAATGGCTACTATTACCATTCAGTAAGGCATAGCTTTTAACCTTACTATTGTAGTGCAATAAGGTGCTACCCCCTCCATTTAACCACTTAATCTTCCTATCATTTAGAGGAACACTACTCAAAGAGGAGGTGAGTAGACCCCTTGATGCGAACTATAGCTAGGAACAGATAAGGTCAGTCGTAGGAATGGGTCTAAGCTTGTTGAACGCTTGAAAGAGTGACGGGGAAACGTACAGAAGAACAGAAAATGAAATGAAAATAAGCAAACTCACAAAATAGCTCTAAAGGATATTATGCACTAGTAGAACTTCCGAGGACTCACGAGTTGATGTGATACACAAGTTGATCTAGTGAGGTTATTCGCCACTTAGCCTTACTTAAGAGTTAGGATAAGAGTGAAGTAAGAGTAAATAAAGCAATGTTTACGCAAGGAAAATGCTCAATGTATTAATGTTAATTCTAATTATTTATGGCTACAAGTACAAGGGATATTTATACTTGAGAATTTAGAGCAACTTGCCTAAAAAGGGAAAAGATAAAAGGGTATTGCCTAAAGAAGTAATGTACAAGAATACAAAAGGTTAAAAATGAATATTTAACAAAAATAATTATTAGTGTAGCAAATTCTACACATGGTCCTATATACATGGCAGGGATGCATTTATTATGCTACTGGAGGATGCAAAAAAAAAATAGTACAATCAAATTGCTTCTCCAAGCAGGGGTGATTGAGGATTAGTTCAGTCTCTCTCTCTCTCTCTCGACTTTTCAGTAAGGATGATGCCGAGCAATTGGTCGACTTGGATGTAAGTGGGTAAGCGTACAAGCTTTGGTTGTTGTCTTAGTAGTCTATAATTTGGCACAAAGCATCTGAGAAGTGGGTAGTCATACGGCTCAGCATGCAAAGTTGATCAGCAAAAAGATACTCAACTTCGGCATGAGTCAACTGAAGTAGGAGGATTTGTCTTGCTATTCTTTCTAGCCCTCGAGCTCAGCTATGGGTTAAAGGCCAACTAGTTAGATTCCTATCACCTATACTTCAGCAACTATACTTAACCAAAACCTACCACTTAAGGTCGAGAATGGAAGAGTTTACATAATGGGAATCAACCTCTAACCACATCCAAGTTGAGGTAGACTTGTCTAAAGCCGAGGTCGTTCAATGCTTGCCAAGGTCAAGTAAAAGCCAAAAGGATGAGAGGAAGAGAAATAACCACTTGGCAACAAGTTTGTCATCATGTTGCCAAGAGTAGGATCCATTTGGCACGATATAGAGAGACTAGTGCTAACTAACTTTAGAACTTGAAAATTGTAGGCCGACCTCTCTGGTGTCTTGGCCAAGCCACACAAGACTTCAAGGACTCCTTCTCAAACCCGTACATCCAATTGTCGACTCCATTCAATTCGAATACTACTCCTTCAAAGACATGTTAAGTGACTGCATGCCGACTTCCCCTATGAAATGCACAGTTTTGCATTCTTGTACATGTTTTCCTTTATTTTATTTATGGGCTCAATTCTTTAGGGTTTAAGGTCTTGTACATTATTTACAGTTTTGCCACTAGGGTTTAGGACTTTCTATAAATAGTAACATTTGTAAACATCAAATAGGAGGTCAATAGATAGAAAAAGTATATTATTATGTTTTGGAATCTTTCCCTTTTTGCGTAAGGCTACTCTTAAGCTATCATTTGCCAGATTATCGAGTGTAAATCAAACTCTTTAATCTCTCTCACGTTCTTATCAATCTTGACCCTAAGATTGTAGTGAACCCCTTCATTTGAATCAGTTAATGAGTTGCATCTAACCTTCATTTGAATCCCGAGCGATATTTAGTATTCGTAAGTTGTATTAAACCCTATTTTGAGCTTAAACCCCTTGATAGTGTTTGTGTCTTAGTATGTGAAATCCATTCACATTTATCGTCAAAACCAACCATTTCACTTCCTATCCATCATACCCATTTGACCTTTTTGGGTTTTTGAGATCTAATGTCATTAATCCTTATCACTACCCAAGTGGCTCTTCCTCTTCTCACCCTACTCTTCATATTGGACTTAGAGGGCTAATTAGCCAGCTAAAACCTACTTCTCCTATACTAGTTGAAACCATGGCACCTACTTCGAAGTCTACGACTATGCCAAGATCTTCCTTTATTACAAGGAAAAAACTGGACAAGTATATTAAGGAAATACATGCCAAGCTACTTGCTGTAGTATTGGGTCTCTAATTTCCATATAATCAATGTATTGTTGCTAAGCTATATCCAAAGGACTATGTGAGTCCAAAATTTATTAAGTTCAATGGCAAGCAAAGGAGCGTTAAGGAGCATCTTATGAAGTTCATCGAGATATTAGACATCTATGACTTGGACAATGATCTTAAGTTAAAGGAATTTTCCAAATCACTCACTAAGAAGATGTATACTTGGTATATCAACCTCCTCGTTGAATCAGTAGACTCATGGGAAAGTATGTGTACGATGTTCTTGGAGAAATTTTTCTCCATATAAGAAAAGGTTACCTTAATTGATATGGGGAGAATAAGGCAAAACCCTAAGGAAGATCTTATGGAATATATTAAGTGCTTTAGGTAACACTCTCTTGATCTCTAGGTTATATACAATGAAAAAGAGCTAGTAAAGGTTTATATTTAGGGGATGTCCTCTGAGTATACCTTATACTTAAAGAACCTCTCCTTGTACTCTTTTGCTGCACTCATAGAGAATGCACAAAGGATCAACAACTCTGTGATAAGACAACAAGAAGTTAATAGATTTAACAAGCACAAAACATCTGTGGATTTAGTACAAGATGATGACATCAGAAGCAGCAAGAAATCTAAGAGTGATGTATAAAGAACCTTAATAGAAGTTCCTCCATTCCCATGCCTAATAAGGTAAATACACGCCATACTTGATTAATGGTTGCAAGATGGAGACATTATACTACTAGAAGTTTAGTACCAACCTACCAAGAGTGAGCGTAATGATCTTGGGTTTTGTCGGTATCATAAGATAGTAAACTATCCCACTGAAGAGTGTAGGAATTTGAAGAAAATATTTAGGGATAGAGTAAGAATTGGGAAGGTTATTGTTGAAGATGACAATGTTCGCATCAATACCTCAGTACATAATGCTTGACATGATGGCATGTAGATTGAATCAATAAAGGCATAAGACAATTCATGGCCAACACTTTAGGAGTGGATCAGTATTTAATTACATCTATTTCCCCTTATTTTCAAAAGGAGACATCAAAGCTATAGTGCAACTCTATGTCAATAAGTTTAAATTTCTTTTAAAGTGTTTCTTTTAAGACCAGAGCACTACCCTGATATCACATGTTCTTCTTTTAAGACCATGATACTCTCTTGGCATCATGTATCATTCTTAAAGACAAGGGCATTCTCCTAGCACTATACGTTCTTTGAGACCAGAGCGCTTCCTTAGTATCATATGCTTTTTTGAGACCAAGTAAACCTTCCTAACATAGCGTACTTCTTTTAAGACCAAGGGTACTCCCCTAATGTTGTATGCTCTTTTAAGACCAAGGCATTCCCTTGGCACTTTACACTCTATTTTTAGACTAAAGTACTCCCTTAGCATTGGATGCTCTTTTAATACCAATGCACTCCCTGGGTACTTTAGATTACTCCCTTAGCATTGTATGTTTTTTTAAGACTAAGGTACTCTGTTAGTACTATACATTCTTTAAGAGCAAGATATACCCTTAGCATGTCAACTTCTTTGCCTTAGGCCTAAACAATGCTTAGCATATCAATTAGGATGCTTAAGTACATATACACTCTTGGTACATAGTTTTTATCCTTTAACTCTAGCCAATACCCCGATATTACATTGTTGCTACTCTTAAGTGCACAACATTATTGAAAGTAAGAGCAAAGCCTCCTTACTTTGATAAAGCTCTTCATAAAGCGAGTTATTTGCTTAAACGGCTATATATAGCATATTGCATTATAGTTAAGCTAGTAAGCCACATCTATATTGTTTTAATGATTGAGGGTTTGATGAAAGAAAGTGCTCCTCTTACACTATTGCTATAGTAAGAGTTGTTGCCATGTCTTATTGAGACATAACAATAATTGGTAGAGGAAGGACGTAAGCAAGCATAAGGGCTTCCCATTAAGTGAGGTTTCAATATATATAAGCTTAAAAAGAGGAAACTACTCTCTTAACATAAAAAATTTCCACCCCCTTTAATCAAACTCTAAGATATAAGGTTTATTAAAGATATAAGGTTCGTTGAAGCTGTTCATTTATTGGTAGAGGATTTAGAGGGACATAGCTTTACTTGTCTCGTATGCACTTTGACTTAGTGCTCCACCTCCAAGAGATGGCAAGAAGCTATCAGATCAATGAAGTATGTTATGAGCTTTGTAAGTATCATCATGTTTTCTTCATCAAATAAGTCTATCTTACCTTTTAAGTCTATTACTTAATACCTTCATTAAATAAGTAATAAACAAGACTAATAGGATATGGTAATATTATGGAGCTTTAAATATGCTTATTTAAAGTACAATATAACTTAATAAAATATTGATATAAATTTACATTGTAGGAGAAATTTCTAGTTCATACATATTCATATGTACAAGAGATGATCTCTTTTATAAAAAGGTAATTACAACTATCTTCTTGCAAGCTAATGATGACCATTAACATAAAAAAAAAAAAATTCTATATAATGATGTTGATATGTATACATATATATAATGTAAATGTTTAGGGAGTAAAGCCATGTTAATAACTTGTTTGATTCCATATAGTATTAAAATTTGAGTAAACTTGCAAATATTTTGTTTTTTTATGAATAGTTTGTATGTGGAGATATATAATTATGTGGTTAAGTTTTTTTTACATCTAAAAGATCAAAGTATGCAATTAAAGAAAAAAAATAAGGGAAGAAGATATAGAATGTTGAATTTATGATAAAGACAATCACTAATGTGATCGGTCGAAAATAAGATAAGCAATTCTTTATCAATTAATTGCTATTATGTATAAACAAAGTGATGTTGCCAATCCCCTTACTTGATGAAGATGAGTCAAGAATTAATCTAAAAAGATATGAAGAGCAAAAACTTAATAGAAAAATAAATAAATAAAAGAAGAGAGAGAAAAAAATCTCCTCATTACTGTTTGATCGCTATTGATCGAAGAGACATTTACCTTGTTAGTAATTTCTTGTTATTAATTATGACTATGTTTGTGTAAATTTGGCAAATTTAGTTTTTTGAGTATAGAGTCAACTCAAGTATTGTAGGTAACTTTCCTAAGTTAACAAAATTGATAATTTTAAAACTAATTAAAATTTTAAATTCAAAACCTAAAATGAATATGAAAAATCCTAATTCATTAATCGAAATTATGAGCTCCTAAGAAAAAAAAATTTACTACTAATATTATTTCCATAGATAAAATTACAACATAACAAGTTCTCCATAAAAGAAACATAATAAAGTTGAAAATATTATCTACAAAATTCATTAAACAAATAATTATAATTTAAGAAAGGCATGAGCAAGACATATTATATAATGTGCATGTAATATCTAGAAAACTTTTTAAGCTAGAATTCAATCGTGAAACCTTAATAAAGATAAATCCACTTTCAAACTTTAGAAATCCTAATAAAACTAAAGTTTATTTAGATAAATAAAACTTTAAAAGTATGAGTTAGAATGGTAAAGTACTTGTAGTTGAAAGGTAATTGAAAGATAATAAAATCGGATAGCTTAATTCGAATTTTAGTTTCTAATAATGAAATCATTAAAATCTTTTTTATGAATGAATATGTAAGGACCCTTAAAAAAAAAGGGAAAAAAAGAAAAATAAATGAATAAATTAATAACCTTTATAGTATCCATAATTATAATTTCATTTATTTATTTATTTTTTCATAAAGACCACCTTTTATATCCAAACCAGCCTTTTCTTTTACGAATAGAAGACAATTCCCCATAATCCATTAAAATCCAATTACAAGGACAATAAGTATCCCCAAAATCAGAAGCAATATCAATTCCCCCTCTCACATGAAATCTCTCTCTCTTTCTCTCTCTTCTCTGCCAAAATATCTGTGTCTCCCCGGTGGTGTCACACTCTGTCTGGCCTGAAAATATGGAAAGCAATTTGTAACATATACAAGATAAAGATAGCCCTCCTCCTGCGGTAATTATGCACTTTGGTATATTGTTGAAACAGTTTTCTCCAGTGATTTTGTTTCTTCTTTTTTTTTTTCTTCTCTTCCTTTCCCTTTTTTGTCCTCATGCTTTCCCAATTCTCCTCACTACTTTCTTACGCTCACTCTATTCGTGCATAGACAAACCTCCATCTTTCAAGTGGTTCAATCTTAGCAGGTGATATACTCCCTCCTACGTTTTCAAATTCCATGACCATTTTCTATAGCAACACCACTCACGCACAAGCAAGAACAAAGTGCATGGTGTTGGTTCTTAAACTCTACCTTCTCGCCTCTCTACTTCGTGCAGTGTGTGTAGAACTGTGGTTGTAACTTTGTTCACCATACTCTTACACTCTCTTTCGGCAATTCCATTTCGGTGAGGTCTTAACTAGCCACGTTGAGAACAGCCCCTGTGTTGAGAAACAAAAACAGGGCAGCTTTGTGTCGATCATGAAAAGCCTCAACCACACCCGTCGATTAACCTAAAATCTATAAAGATCACACTATAAGGAGGTAATTAGGGAAAATTGGGAAGAAAATTAAGGAAATGAAAGGAAATATGAAGTTTATTGAAATGATTAGTAAGAATAGATAACAAGATCTTCTTCTAGGTATTTATATCCTATATACATTATTTATTATGGTACTTAGTGTAATTATCATGAAAAATGTCATTTAGGATACTAATACCTACTATATGTAATATAAGTATCAACTAAACACTTAACTCTTTATAATACTAACCTAGTTATATAATTAGAAGATAGATGCGATCTACAATACACTATCTTAGTTTCTACTGGATTACTTTAGTATTATATATATTTATAAATGATTGAAAGTTATATTTGATCTTTTACTAATGATTTGGTAAGATACTAAGGATATATTGTCAATTAGGGTTTTAGAGTAAGTTATGGTGAATTAGTATTTTTATATTCTTAAAGTTATAGTTTTAGGGTTTTATCACTATTAGGTACAATCTCTAGTGTTTATATATATCTAGGGTATAAAAATTTTATACATAATTGAATCTTCGGTTGTTATTTTAGGATTTTTATCTTAATTAGTCTTGTTGACTTTTAGGAATATCTAACATACTTGAGTCTATTTTAGATGTTAGGTCGAAAAGTTTAGGGGTTTACACTCCATACATCTTTTGTGTTTATAGTTAGTATAACTAAATTAAATGTTAATAATTTGTTGCATGGGAGTTCAGGTTATGCATGTACTTGATATCGATTGATTACTATACAAAATACTATTGGATGTGATAATTGAAGGTTTTGTTATATGATTGATTGTTGCATAATTTGAATGGTTTGTTAATACTGGTTAATCCCCTGATAAATTAAATTAATCATACCTGACTTAATTTAAAATTAAATGGATCATGCATAAGCACAAACATTACATATAAAGTTCGGGTCGTCACGGATGGATTCCCGCATGATTTGATTAGTACAGTGTAGAAGCATTAGTATAACAAGACTTTACCCTTGGCTCGCGGGTTTACTTAGTGCCGAAGATACTAACCATGGGTGATTGGGGGTTGAATTTAGAAACCACTACTGTAGGGTGTAAGCGTGGACAGCAAGGGTCATCTCATCACTAGACCTGAGATTTTTTATATTACTGAATTTCTTTAAAATGCAAATGTATTACGTGAAACATGAAATTTAAATTTATGGTTAAAAACCTTAGGTGCTAGAGCCCAATTATAATTGGTACCAATATATTTTCAACCCTTACTTCGGAGAGTGTTAAATCTGATTTTGTATGTAGTACTAGTCAACTACATATATATTGTTTAGCATACTGCTTGTTTATGTATTCATATGTTTGATAATAAATTGTTTGATAACTTGCTTGTTGGTATAATTTGAGGGATAACTCATTAAGCTCTAGTAGCTTACTCTCTAGTAGTTTTCTTTTGTAGGTTGATAAATAATTAGGTATGGGTTAAGAGCTAAGTGATGAGTACCGACATCGAGATACATAGAAGTTAAAATCTGAGGACAAACTATATATTTTGTTTGAATTATATGTTATAAATTGCGTTAGTTTAAGTTTTAGAACTTTACTACTTTATCTTATCGTTTGGTAAGGGATACCAATTCTTTGTAATTCTGATGGATTGTGGCTTATTAGATATCTATAGTCACTTATATGTTATAGTAAGTTAATTAAATTAAGAATTGAAAACTTTAGTAACTAATTATTTAGAGTCTTACAATCTTTGACTTGCAAGATAGTTTTTGTATTAGGGTGCACACGTAATATGAAAATTTTAGGTAATCCTACTAGGCCCCTTCTAGGGTCATGACAGTTTGTCCTACTGCGATTGATGCTATTATTGCTGAGTCATCAAATTTGAGTAAGTTGCTGCTCCTTGATGATCCATACGTAACCCTTTTTAGCAATCTATTACAATAGAGTTAAAAGTTGTTGTGTTGTAGAGATGTTGTGAAAAGTCATAATCTAGAGTTGTTAATATCAATGTTTGCAAATAGTATGACACAAAGATGCTGTCAAAATTTATCGAAGTTGAATAATCTTAATTTTTGAATAACTTATAAATTTGCATTGTTTGTTATTGCAAATATGTTAACCTTAAAAGAAAAATAAGCATAAGAGATGAATATTATTCGTTGTCGTGGACATGTTGGCCTTTAAAGATAATGAACACAAGAGTTTAATATATAGAAGTATGCATAGAATTGCAAATAAGAATAAATAGAAGATTTAATCTTAAAGTTGTGAAGGAAAAAGTTGAGTTTTCAAAATTTTGATGAGTTCTACTTGAGTTAAGAGAGGAAAAAGAATTTTAAAGAAAAAAATAGGGAAAGAAAATATTTAAGTTGGAATTGAAGTATAGAAATATTTGAGAAGATAAATGATTGACTTGTTTTATAATTAGGATATAAAAATATTCTTTGTTGATATGTGAAGCTAAGTATTATAGATTTTGACATGAGATTTAATGAACATAGGTTATATTGATCATACTTATTGGAATAGATACAAAATAGAAAGAAAGTAATGCTAATAAGATATGGTGGTTGATTATAAAGATTTAAGTTTATTTAAAATTATATGCTCCTAATATGTTGTCACAACAATGGAGGGATAATTTATCTAAAAGGAAAAAGTTTACAAAAAAAAAAAGTTGATCAAAGTATATAATACATATCTAAAAATTTAAGATTATAAATTTGGTTTTAATATAATACTTAACATGTAGTATACTTTAATTATGGAACCAATTTGGTTTGGTATTGACAAAACAATGAATTAATAATAATTAATTAATTAATTGCTTGCTAATAAATGAAGAAAGCCATAATTTATTTGAATGTCATTATCAATTTAATTTATACAATTCCAGTGAGATACTCTGAGTCACTATTATTAGACACTGGTCAATTGCCAGTGAAGCATTTCTTATATACATATGTACGTGTGTGTGTGTGTGTGTGTGTGTGTAAAGTTTAATTTTTATAAAATGCTTACATACTCTACATAATGGTGAATATTGATCGAGATATTTATTTCTTTATGAAAGGTTTAATTATTTCTTTTTTGTTTTGTTGGCCTATTACATGAAGAAATCTTAAAACTTCAAATAGATAAAATCAAATAAGATAGACTCATAGGTTTTAGCATGTATAAATAAAAGTAAGCGTTGTATCTATATTTATTATTTTTGTATGGATATGGTAGCTGTGAATAAAATTTCCATAGTATTAAAAAAAGGTAAATATTAGATTTCTATATAATATTGAAGACTTATTCTATAATGTTATTATTGGGGCCAATTACACTCTAATAAGCTTAACTCAACATATGCAATTAAACGATGCTATAAGTGCATGCACTAAAATGTATAGCAATTTTAAAAAAAAAATTACAATGTTGATACAAGATACGTATATTACAATTTATCAAGAAAAAAATAAGGAGAAGGTCTTCAGCTATGTGAGCGCACTTAGCTGTAGTTTAGCACTTTATGATATGTACGTATGCCAAAGAGTAGCCTAACCATTCCAAAGAAAGTGATTGATGCCCAAAATAATTAGACTTTGCTTAAGAATTTTAGGCGGGGGGCAAAATGTAAAGAGTTAATTTTGTATTAGCCTAAGCTTATGATTAATGTATTATTTATTTGGACTTGACTTCTTAGGTTAAGTGATAGGGCTCAGGGAGTCCAGTTTGTTATTGGGATGACTTAAGAAGATTTAGCTTGGCGAGCTCAAAATAAGGAACATTAGATTGATCTATTTGCTCTTAACCTCTCTTTAGCAAGCTTGCACACTCAACAAGGCAGGCTATTGGCTTTAGGCCCATAGTAAGCTCATCAAAATAACCTTCAAATGAGCAAGTGTAATCTTGGCCATTGATCGTTAGTATGATTTGACTGTTGTTATCAAAACCAAGAGTCTATAAATATCCAATCATGCCTTTTCAATAAGGACTTTGGATGCTCTAAAGATCATAGAAACAATACTATCTTCTGAATTCTTTGCTCTCAAAGATCAAAATAGCTCTCAAGTAAAGATCGATTCAACATTCAATCAAGAATAGTAAGGTTGATGCTTAATAGCTCCCTCACCGGTTACAAGTATAATTGTGCTACTGAAATTGCCTATTTCTCCTCCCGACCATTTTTTCTCCAAGTTATCCTTACAAGTGCCATTTATGTGTTACTCCTATAAGGTCACATGTAGCGTGACTTTCATGTAGCTTCCATGTGATGATACTATTTAGAATCGTACATCTATAGAAAGCAAAGCACATGCACTAAATGTAAAAACTCAATTCCATCACCAAAGAAGATATTTACAAAATTAAGGTCAGCATCTTGACCAATTATACAGTTTCTCCTACCTAAGTACAGAAAAAATAAATAAGTACAAAAAGGGGAAGGGGGATAGTGGCTCATTATTTTGGACTAGCAAGCTTAAGGAGCTTTGAAAAGTCTAACGCTATGATCTATTTGGAGGGCTGATTCGCTGGTAGTCCTTGCTCTTAAGATGTCTTGTCTTTAGTTATAAAAGGAGGAGCCAAGACTTGCCGACTTGGGTTAGTAAAAGGATCACCCTGACCTTGATCAATCAGAGAAGCACTTTTAGGTGTAACCTCCTGCTAAGTTATCGAGGAAAAAATGGATGGAGGAATGTCTTGTCTACCCTCGATAGTAGAAGGCATGGCCTAGACTAGGTCGGTTGCTTAAGCAGTAGCCATTTCTACTTAAAGGGCCTCCTTCTTTTCCCTATGAGTTAGAGCATCCAACTAGGCTAAGAAGCTAAGGTCAAGCTCAAGATGATGTGTAATCACCTTATTTCGGATAGCCTGACTACACTTGGTAGAGATGTCCTATAGCTCCTCAATCTACTGTCTGTTTTGTAGAACTCTTTGACAGCTTTGTCTAAGACAACTTCACTAAGGACCTCCCTTATCTCCAGCTTGGAGATGATTTCCTTCATATCCTTAGCTTCATCTTAGAGCTTCTGGACCTTCTACTCTAACTCAGTCTTTTGACCTACCAGCTTGACTAATGTTTTCTTGCCAGTCTCATAGTTAACTATCTTCATTGTTAACTCAATTTCCAACCATGAGACTGATGTACTTAGCTTAGCATTATAACAACTGAGCTCCTCTTTAGCCTTCCTCTCTTACTCCAGCATCTTCAAGAGGTTAGCCTTGGGCTTCTGCTCTTCTTCTAGCTAAGCTTTAAGCTTGTCAACCTTCGTAAGGCCATCTTAGCATCAACCTAGCCTTGCTCTTCTTCCTGTAGCTTGGCCTTTAACACTATCATTTGTACATAAGAACGACACAAACGTTGGTTAGTCTTGCTAAATTTCTCATAATACTTTTCAAAGGAGGCCTTCGCCTCCCTCAAACCCTTGTTTGCTCTTGATACCTCCTTATATAGGTCCATTACCTGATTAAGTAAGGTGTTGTAGTCCATCAGGGAGAGTAGCACCTAACTATGGTATTGTAAACAAACATGTACACTACGATTAGTCTCGACAAATATCTAAAACTACATCAACAAAGAAAAACGCAACTTAAAGGAGATAAAAACTTACTTACTAGATGAGTAAGCTTAGGTGACTTGCCATTTCCAAAGGAGACTTCACTTGGGTCTTCGATAGGTCTTTAAGGATGACCTAATCCTTAAGGGTAAAGGACCCCATCAAGGCTTGAAGACTAAGTATCTAATGGCACAATGTGATGTCATTAACCCAGATGTCCTATTTTGGCTTAAGGAGCCTCTTTTGAGCCTTCTTGGCTTCGGACTCACTAGTTTGACAATGCAGCTCCTCATCCCTAGACTCATAGAGCACATCTTTGAATGAGTTCGATGTTATCCTTAAGCATCGGAACTTGTCAAGACTTCGTAAAGGGCTTCCTTGAGGTCATCAACATGCATGTATGGGTACCCTGAAGGCTAGTAGTAAACATATGACCGCTTTAAGGGCTCCTTCCCCTTCTTTGCCTTAGGCTTGGAGGCTTTTTCCATACAGGTCTCAGGGGCCTTTCTCTTTTACCTCACCAACTAGGTCGACTCATTGGCCTCAACCTCCTTCCCTTCACCTTGGAATGGAGGGGGGAGAATCTCTACATTCGGCTTGCTGAAGCTAGCATTCTTGTCCACCACTGCAATGGACGAAGAAGAGGGAATAGAAGCAGTGGTGGAGAGAGCTACACCCATAGGGTCATCGACTAGTGGGTTAGAAGGGGTACTGCCAAGGGGAATCCCATGTGAAAGAGTTGTAAGGGGTAACCCTGCTTATCTCTCCTACCCCTAACCTTAACCCCCCAACTTTGCCCTTAGGGGCAGTGTTTTGGGAGGATGAATGTATTTTGCTAGGGTACTACCTCATCAGCTTGGTGTGGATGGACGAGGTATCTCCTCGACTAATTTCTTACTTACAAGAGATAAATAAACATTGTCGATACAAAGATAAATACAACATGATCATTTACCAAATCCATTGTGACTAATACAGGCAAAGAGGATCCCCCCACTACTTAGAAGGATGTTTAACGTAGCATAGTTCTACATAGGCCCATGATAGCATGACAGAAGAAGCTGTTTGTAAAAAATGAACTTATACCTTTCACCTATTTCTTCACTACAACCTTATTCATACTAGGGAAGAGCTCAGAGATTGGATACTTGAAGTATCTCTCTACTGTCTCCTTTGCATTTATCTCTTCGCTGTTCCTTAAGGCTACGAAGACCATTATATCCCTTATGGCCTTGGCATTACTAGGTCTTAAGTTCCTTTTATTCACTAGTCGGACCAGTGTAGTCTATCGCATCCAAAAGTTTACTTGTTTAGGCAACTCTACTACCAAGAACTCATCCTACCAGCCCTTCACGGAATCTACCAGGCCTCCTAACAGCTTCTTCTCGGAAGATTCTGAAGGTATGTCCATCCATTCAAATTCTTCCACAGGAAGAAGTGGTTGAAGAGTTTTAGAGTGGCCCGTAGCACTAAATACTCACGTAACCCTTGGAATACCTTCAATATCGTTTATACATTATGAGGGATTTATGCTAGACCACATCGATGGTAATCAAATAGTTCCTTCTTGAACTTACTCAAGGGGAGGTGTATCTTATATTCTAAGCACTTTTCAAACACTGTAAAGCGCCTCCCCAATAGTAAAGGTACCCTTTTCTCTCTTGTTGGCAAGTGTACTGCCCAAGCTAAAGTTGGTCCAACCATGAAATTACTTAGGACCCAATTAGTAGTGGATGATTACTCTTACTAATCCGACCATTTGGGCCCTTATTTGTTCTAGGCATGGTTAATAGGTCCGTAGCCTCAAGTAAGGGATCGTTTACATAAACATCCTTAGGGATGGCATTGATGAGCTTTGCTCTGTCTAGCTCCTTTACCGCCTTTCTTGATCTTTAGTCCAACTGTACCAACAATGAGACTTCATCCTTTCCTCCATAAGGAAGGTCACCGATGTGTCTCTAGGGTTAAGCACGTTAAAAGTAGGGGAAACACTATAGTCATCAAGTAACTCGATCTGGTAGGCATTGTAGTTAACCTTCTTCAGGACCTTGAATGAACCATTAGCTTAGGGAGATAACTTACTTTGTCTCAATTGTAGGAATCGTTCTCAACTAAAGTGTATCCATACTAAGTCTTTTGGATAGAAAGAAACAGCTCAATGGCCTTGGTTACTAATCTCTTGTTCTCTTTGATTGAACTTAGCAATTTTTCTAGTTATAAACTGGTGTAACTCTTGCAATTCTTGAATTCAGTTGACTCAAAATTGACACTCTTCAGCAGTTGCAGGGTTAATGATCATATCTAGGGGGATAGTAGGATTGAGGCCATAGACGACCTCGAATGGGGTCTTTTCAGTAGTGTAGTAGATAGTTCGGTTATATGTGAATTTCACAACTAGTAGAAATAGATCCCAGTCCCTCAAGTTCTTTCCCACGACAACTCTGAGTAAGTTTCCTAGCGTCTTATTCACCGCTTCGATCTGACCATAAGTCTGAGGGTGGTTACTGGAGTTGAACACAAGTTTAGTTCCAAGTCTTCTCTATAGAGTCTTCTAAAAATAGCTCAAGAATTTTGTGTCCTAATTTGAAACAATGGTCTTTGGCACTCCATGTAGTCGGATAACTTCCTGCAAAAATAAATCAGCAATATATAAAGCGTCGTTAGTTCGATGGTACGAGATGAAGTGTACTATTTTGCTGAATCAATCTACTACAACAACTATAGAATCTTTTCCTCTAGATGTTTGGGGTGACCTTAGGACAAAGTCCATGTTAAGGTCAGCCCAAGGTAAGGTTGGCATTAGTAAGGGCATGTATTCTCCATGGGGCTCTCTCTTCCCCTTAGCTCACTTGCATACTTCACAACTACTAACTACTTTATGGATATCTTTGGTCAAACTAGGCTAGTAAAAGTTTTCTTTTAATAGATTGGTTGTCTTAGTCGACACCGAAGAATGTCCTAGCATCAATGTGAAGCTCCCATGAGGATAACATTGCAAACTACTTCGTCCATGTATATGTTTCCAACACTGAACAATACAACTACTTGTTTAGTCACGTGCAAAGCACCCTTATCATGAAACCAATGTAACTTGTAAGGTCATGGATGCTTAGAGTTTGGCAATCCTAACCTTTGCACAAGGGATTATGTGACTATGTTTATGCAACTTCCTCTATCTACTATAATAATGCACAACAATCCTTTGATGGTACACTTAGTATGGAACAAATTTTCTCTCTGATCTTCCTTAGAGTTCAGTAAGGAACTTAGTAGTCGTTTCAAGACTAGGGTCATTACTTCTCTATGATTGGCATAAACACAAGTCTCCTCTTCCTCTTTAGCTTTGACTTTTCTAACAACCTTCTCCTCCTCAAACTCGCTCTCATCGGTGTTATCCACTACATCTCTTCGGAGCACCATGGCACGTTGGTTTAGATACTCAATAGTCATATGTCCAAAGCCTAAGCATTTAAAGCACTTTACCTCACTGGTCTTCCGTCTGAAGGTCTATCCTCTCTCATGTGTTCTCGGGGCTAGCCTAGCCTTGGTTTGGCTCGACTATCCTGCTCAGCCCTGCTAACCTACTCAACTATCGTTAGGTCGGTGATTCCTTTCTTTGGTTCGGTATAGCCTCCTTGACTAGGCTTGAATAGGTTAGTGTTGAATGAAGGTTTGACAAAATGTTAGCCTAGGTTGGCTCGAAGCACTTCTCATCTACTTTTTAACCCTCTACCCTATCTTAATCGCCTCTTCTAAGGTATAAAACCTTTGCACTTCCATAATGTTGTGAATCTCATATTTAAGCCCAGAAATGAACCTCAATATTGTACAGGCCTCTAGTTCTTCCACGTTAGCTCAAATCATAAGCATTTGGATCTCTCTTACATAGTCATTAACAGATCGGCTTCCTTGGTGAAGTTCCTACAACTTTGCAAATGTATCTTATAAGTAGGTCTTGGGTACGAATCTACCACTTAACAATCTTTTCATTCATCCTAGGTTCTTACTCCTTACCTTCCATCCCTTACTCTAGCTACATCAAGATTTTTCCACCATATTGTGGTATACCTAGTAAACTCCAATGCAGCAAGTTAGACCTTGATAGCATCTATTTATCCATAATAGTCAAATACCTACTCGACCTTCTCTTCCCACTCTAAGTATTCATTTGCATCTCCACTTCCACTGAAGGGTGGAATTTAAACCTTGACATTATCCAGTCCTTAAGGGGCTTAATGTCCTTGTTGCTATACTCGGTAATAATTAGCTTCTTCTTCTTCCTCACCATACTCTTCGGCATCTATCTCCTCATCATCTTCTTCAATCTCCTTTAACTCCAATCTTTGTCTAGCAGCTCAGTTTGCAACTCCTCCAACTCGAAGGGGTCGAACTGGGTGATTAGCTCGGTTATCTTAAGCATAGTATCTCTCAGGAGCATTTTCTAATGGGTTATGGTGCTGTACTCCCTAGTGGAGGTTGTTATCTATTAACTTGCATTGTATTGACTAAGCTCTTAACAAGATTAGTAAGCTTGTTAAGCTTATCATCAATTGACCTTAGTGTTACTACCATTATGACCACGACCAGTTTGAGCACCACTATTTTGGTCACTAATAATACCTTGAACACTTGAATCTAACATAGTACAATACTTCTTGAACAAATTAATAACACAATATATAGAAAATACTGCTAATGTACTACCTAAAACTTTAGTTAACACAGTCTAACAAGTTCAATACTCAATAATCACTGGAATAAGATAGAAACAAAACATACTCTATTTTCTAGCGAAAAACAAAGTAGAAATAGATTAATAAAGAACTTTTCTTACTAACATAATAACCTCTACTATACAACTCATAACTTTAAACTTACTTTACACAAACACACTGAAGTAACTACGGAAGGAACGCAGTAGCCACAAACAGTAAACATGAACCAAAACTTCACAACAACTTCGCACACTCCCTCTCGAAGTCGTGCTTTGATACTAGTGAAGTTTATGCATCTCCAAGGTCGGACACACGGAGAAACATCATAATGAAGTGAAAGGAAAAGAAACAAAAAGAAAGCTAGCGAAGTCCAAGTAGCTACCAATTAGATATGATACACTAATTGATCTTACTCGGCCTATAATCCATTGGATATGACTCACCAATCCGTATTGAAATGTCACTTGCCACAACTCACTAAAGAGAATAGATAATAGTTGAAAAAAGATGAGAACACTAAAGTTGCTCAAAAGGGAACTTGTATAAATTCTAATATTAAAGATGGTTACCTGCATACAATTAAGTGGAGGTTTATACGCACATCCACTAGGGTTACTTTACATGAATGAAAAGACAAAAAAGATATTCTTATAATTAGGTTATATAATACATACCTAAAAGGATAAAAGAGATAAAGAATAATTGGTACGAAAAGTAAAGAATCCTTCTAGAATATTGTGCCAAAAGACATATGTCGATCAATAGCTGGATGTTAGAAATTTAGTACAAGTGGATGAGAAGAATTTACAATTAGGGGCTTAGTTGATTTGGATCAGGTCGGGGCCCAGTTAGTCCCATTGTAGATTAGTCAAGTTAGGTTAGGTCGGACGTTTATGGTCGGCTCGAGAGCTCAGCTCAGATAGTCTTAGGGTTGTATGCTTAGATATCCTATCATAGTATAGTTGTTCAACAAGTCTAGTACATATGAAAGTTGGGCAATTAAGTCAGTAGAAAAGGGAAACATAGAGGTTGGGATAGGAATTTCCATCTCGGATAGGGCTTCCAGTTAGTATTCTCCGGGTGAGTCCTTGGAGTCATTTAGCTCGATTTCGTGTGATAAGTCTAAAGGGTTGATTCCTATCAGTCATTCCTTGTAGCTTCAGAGTCAATCATCAGATTGTATTTAGATGCATCAAAAGGCGTCTCACCTATATTTACTCCATTGTTAGTTGGCATTTTAATGATGAAGAACGAAACTTGAAAAGAAGTTGGAAATTGAAAGAATAAGGAGTTAAGAAGGTGAGAGAGTTTGTTGAAAGCGTATATCGAGAAAGAGATGTGGAAAGAGTAAACAATGGCAGTGAAGAGTATTCATAAGCGCAAAAACTAGGGAATTGCGCTGTCGGTTATGGGGATTTATATGAATGAAGATCCCCTTAAGGAGGTATAATGGTGACACTTATTAAGGGTTTTGATTGGATGGCTGAATTTTAAAGGCAAAACATATGTGACTGTACTTAAGTTTGTAGAGATATGATACTTATCACATTGCATTAAATGCACTACAAAAGCACACAATAAAGTGAGAATTCGAAAATTCCAACTTCCTTAAGAAGCTTCACTAAAGCCACTTCGGTTTCCATATCTAATACAACCCTTCAATAACATTACGCTTGGGCATGGACATATTAATTTAACCCAGCTCTATTATTGTCTCCTTAGACATCTCTACCTTGACCAAGCAAAGTTCTAACTACTTAGTATTCCTTGTTGCCTTAGAGAGTTAGACCATCTGGTTCTACTCGGCACCTAACCACCCGACTCAGCTTGGGTGATAGATTATTCTACTCAGTTAGTCCAACTTACCCTTGAGTCATCTAGCTTGGGCATTCCCACCCGATACATTCCCTGCTCAATCCCTTTGTCACCTACCTTTAACATATTCACCTTAGCCTTTCGCCAGTACAAACCCTAAACATGCTATGTTGGTGCCTCCACCATGATGTCGGCATAGCAACATTATTGCCATGTTGCCTAGCCAAAATGAGCACCTAAAGACTAGATTGATCGCACGCTTGAGAAGCCCATCTTTCTCTTCTTTTTGCCTCTACAACAATAATGAGATAGCTTAGGCAAGGGAGGGTAATGGAGAGGAGAGGGTAGCAAGTGTTGATAGGGCTTTTTGGACTTAAGCCCCTCGGGCCTGTGCCAACCTGATTAAGCACATGGTCTAGGTTATGCCTCTCTAGACTTGGCTTCCCTATCCTCGTTGCTAGCTTCAGTCCAAGCCTATTAGGGACTATCTAACTACAACGATTACAAGGTTATGACATTGCGAATAAGGTTAAACGATTGGGTCAATGACCACCTTTTACAATTGTAGAACATGTTAGACCTTGCAACCCTACTACCTATTACTTATGGATGTGGCTTTTGCTCATTAATGACTCTCTAAGCACCGGCTCTACTCCTCTATAAATATAAGGCTACTACTAAACGGTAACCTACTTAATATGTTGCATGCTCAAGGAAGATACTGTTTTCTTGCATCCTTGCTATCTATATTTACTTTTTACTGACTTAAGTATTAAAGTGGCCATATTGGACAAGACCCCAACATTCCTCACCTATTCTTGTTTTGTAAGCTTGTATTGCTGTACAAAGTCAAAATCACTTCTAATCTCTACCGGCCAAAACTTAGACACAATATATAGTATCTCCATGATTCAATGAGTATTACAAACCACGTGTAATACATATGTAGTGTATAAATACCAATAAGATATTGTCATATATAATGAGATTGGAAATTACCTATGTAATTATTATATGTATCAATATCTTATTGATATTTACACGTCAAGTACACATAACACATTACTTATAATACCCATTGAAATTTTTTCCCCAATCCATGATACGTATATAAAAATTAGATAAAATAATATAGTAAAGTTAAAATAAAACATTCAAATTCTTATAAAGGAAAAGAGGGATGGATAGTAAAGAATGGAAGGATTAAATAAGAAATTTAGAAAAAAAAAAAAAGAAGAAAGAGGAAAACATAAGGAAAGAGAAGTTATATTTTCAAAGTCAATAGTTTATTTTTAAATTGTGCGATTGTAAAAATAAAATTAAAAAGTCTATAAATGTGAACAATTAATGAAAATATAAAATAAAATATTTTAATATAGAAGATAAGATAACTATGTAAGACGTCAAATGGCATTCAAGAAAGCTTAATCTTATAAATATGAGATGTTTTTAAGATTTATTATTTATATAAACTTGTTTTAATCGTAAAATTTATTATTTATTAAAAAGAAAGGGGTTTCATCCCTTAGTTTGATAGAATTGGTCGAACTCTCCATTTTACATTTATTTACATTCCTTCAAATATGAATCATTGAATTGGTAATCTACCTAATAATCTAGATTTAAAATAATACAAATTAAGGATATAACAAAATACTAGACATATCTCATAAAATACAAATACACTATAGAAAAATGGAAAAGAAATAGATGTATCAAGAGAAACAATGAGTTCATGAAGAGAGGAAGGTAGGGTCCTTTAAAATTGCTTTTGCACCGGAAAAATGAGCAAGAAAGATAAAACATGAATGGTGAGGAGTGGGAAAGAAGTAGAAAGCTGGAGGTATAACTATCGTAGATGAAATGGTAATGTTCATCAAAATCTACCAAGTCATTATGTCTAATTATTTTCTTCCTAAAGACTAATCGCCTTTTATTTTAATATAATCTTTTTAAGGATATGAATTTTCGTATTGCTAGATAAGTGTTATAGAGATGCACATTACCAGATATAGATCAAATCACTTCATTTGATTAGATTTGTTTTGTTTTCTCCACATTTTTGGTCATTCCAGATGTCCAATTTAGTGTTTTCTAAAGTTAATGATTTTATCTTACATTGTAATTTTATGATATAAATACTAATCTTTCAATGTATTAGATAAGTTCAAATATTAATACTTTCAAGCTTTATAAATATGAAATTTCGATACAAGTAACAAATTAATAAAATATTAATAAAAACAATTGAAGTACATAATAGAATACAGGTTATGCATATGGCATCAACGGTTAAATTATAATATTCATTTTTGTGCTTTTTGTTAGGCTCATGTTTCATGACAACTATTGTTTATCATTTTTCTTAAATATTATATTATGGTAGCTGATAACTCTTATTTTAAACACATTTCACATGGTGATTTTATAGTATTCCCCTTACATCTTTGGTTTTTTGTAAAGAAATTGATATTTAATTGAGTAAAATTTTGGTTTCAAGGTTTAAACGCGTTCTCAGATTGAAAACGAAGAAAAGGAATTAAGTTTCACTCAATTTGGAGTTCAAATGAATGAGTTATGAAGTTTTGAAGTTATATAAATAATAGGAAAAAGTGGCAAATTTTGGAAAGTTACACAATTTGACATACAACTGTGTCCCTAGGTTGTGCATATCCAAGAAGATTTTTTGCGTTAAGTGTTCAAGGTGTTGTTGGTGACTAGAGTAGTAGTATACAACCTGGTCGTGGTCATAATGGTAGTAACACCTCAGGGTCAGTCGATGATAAACTTAATAGACTCACTAACCTTATTGAGAGTCTAGTCACAGTAAAGCAAGTTAATAGGCAATAACCTCAGGGTATATTGCTACACAACCTACTAGAAAACATCTAAGAGAGAGGTTATGGCTAAGGTAGCCGAGCCCGTCATCTAGTTCAACCCCCTCAAGCTGAAGGAGTTACAGATCGAGTTGCTAAGCGAAGACTAAAGTTAAAGGAGATTGAGGAGGATGATGAAGAGGACGATGTTGAGGAGTATGGAGAGGAGGAAGCAGAAGCTGGTTATTATTGAGCATCGAAGCGAGGACCTTGAGCTCTATGAAGACTAAACAATGTCAAGGTCTAAATCGTACCCTTTAGTGGAAGTAGAGATGCAAATAAACACTTGGAGTGGAAGGAGAAGGTCGAAAAGGTGTTTGATTATTATGGATATACAAAAACTGTGAAAGTTTGAATTAATGCACTTGAGTTTTCTGGGTATGCTACTATGTGGTGGAAAAATTTGAATGTAACTAGAGCAAGGGATGGAAGATGAGGTGTGAGGACCTATGATGAGATGAAAAGATTATTAAGAGGGAGATTTGTGCTTAAGACTTACCTATATGATATGTTTGCAAAGTTATAGGAACTTCATTAAGGAGGCTGAATAGTTGATGATTATGTGAGTGAGTTCCAAATGCTTACGATCCAAGCTGACATGGAAAAACTCGAGGCTCATATAGTGTCAAGGTTCATTTCTAAACTTAGATATGAAATTCACAACATTGTAGAGGTATAGAGGTTTCATACCTTAGAAGTGGTGATTAAGATAGCGTAGAGGGTTGAAAAGTAGAGGAGAAGTGCTCTAAGTTGACTTAGGCAAACATTCTCCTAAACCCTAGTTCTATTTCAACTTATTCAAGATGACCCAAGGAGACCATATCGAGCCGAGGACAAGAATGACCAACCTGATGAAAGTTAAACAAGCTAGTAGGGCCGAGTAGGTTAACAGGGCCAAGTAGGTCAGCCAGGCCGAATTGAGGCTAAGCTGACCCCAAAAACATATGAGAAGGGATGGACCTTTGGATGGAAGACTAGTGAGGTAAAGTTCTTTAAATGCTTAGGCTTTGAACACATGGCTGTTGAGTATTCAAATCGACGTATCATAGTGTTTTGAGGAGATGTAGTAGATAACATTGACAAGAGCGAGATTGAGGAGGAAAAGGCTGTTGAAAAGGCCAAAGCTGAAGAAGAAGAGGAAACCAGTGCTTATGCTAAATAGGGAGAAGTGATGACCCTAGTCTTAAGACTAGTACTGAGTTCCTTGCCAAACTCTAATGAAGATCAAAGAGAGAATTCATTCCATACAAAGTATACCATCATTGACCAATTATGTACAATCATTGTAGATGGAGGAAGTTGCACAAATGTTGTTTGTCATGGTCTGAGGCTTTCTTTAGCACAAAAATAGACTGTACGGCGCTTACTATCCTGCCTTTGTAGTAGTAAGTAAGCCTAACTTGCACGCAACGCTAGCCAACAAGGCCTAAAGCTATAGGCAATACAACCAAGGAAGAAAGCCAATAGATTATAAGGGACACAGGTACGAATGGAAAAAGGAATAGCACACTTTTATTAATTTTAACAGTAATACAAGGCTATAATGTATGTGCACGAGGGTATAGTGTATGTAACAGGTGCCGTCGATCGTGATCAACTAACGTAGTGAGTAAGAGCTTCAATCCAAAAGAGTACTCACATCCTCGTAAAGAGCTTTATAGACATTATTCGGCCTGGTAAGAGGAGACATTAAAACTAGTAAAATGGCACCACTTTCTAAAAGTGGAAATTTCTAATAATAGTAAGGCCCTATCTACATAAGAAATAAAGTCTCCCCTTATGTTACAATATGTACAAAAGAATGGCCCATTGTTAGTATAAGTATCTTACAAAAAAGGGACCCTGACATCCTCCCCCACTTAATTCTATTGATGTCCTCGACAATATGTACTGGAGCTTGGATCTGGTGGCGGAGGTCTTCTGGTTGGCAAGGTAGACTTTCTCTCAGATAAGGGCTTCAGATCTTCTTCAGTTTCCCAGCTAGTATCTTCTTCTCCTTGATCTCTCTACTTGACCAAATATTTTTTATGATCTTCTCCAGTAGAGGGATCTCTGACTTTTCGCTTTGCAAGGATGTCTTCCATGACTTGACTTAGGTTGAACTTGATCTTGACGTGTGATCACTTGGACACATTGTAAGATGGGTCTTCTATGTTTGCATAAAATGGCTTCAAGACGTCGACATGAAAAACTGGATGGACCTTCAACCATGCAAGAGGCTCGACCTTGTAAGCGACTCTTCCAATCTTCGATATGATAGGAATTGGACCAATGTACTTTTAGATCAATCTTCTATCTTTGCTCTTCAATGATCTGACCTGTTCTAGAAGAAGCTTTATGAGGATTGATCTCCAACATTGAACTCTATAGGTTGGTGGTTTTGATCTGCCCATTTCTTCATTCTCTTGGAAGCCTTTTCAAGGTACACTTTTGCTACTTTTGAACTCTGCTTCCAATCTTTGGTGAATTGATAAGCTCTTGGGCATCTCCCGGTGTGTGGTGTTGTCATTATGTAGGGTAACAGTAGTTGCTAACCCGTAATGATCTCTATAAGGCTCTTGTTGGAGGAAGAGCTCTGCTAGATGTTGAAACAGAACTGGGCGATATCCAGCAAGTCAACCCAATTCTTCTGGTTGGCACCAACAAAGTACCAAAGGTATTCCTCTAGCAACCCATTAAATCTCTCTATCTATCCGTCACTCTGCGGATGGTAACTGGAGGTTATGCTTAGCTCGAAGCCTAGGAGTGGGAACAACTCTGTCCAAAACTTCCCTATAAACCTGGCGTCCCTATCACTCACAATATTTTGGGGCATACCCCAGAATTTCACCACATGCTTAAAGAAAAGCTGGGCTGTCTCTTCTGCGCTTGAACTCTTCGTGGTAGGAATGAAAGTAGCATACTTAGAAAACTTATCAACAACAACAAAAACGGATGAGTGCTCCCCCACTTTTGGTAGGGAAGTGATAAAGTCCATGGAGATGCTCTCCCATGGGTGAGAGGGGATAGGAAGAGGCTTCAAGAGGCCTGCCACCTTCTACCCCTCAACTTTATCCTGCTAGTAAGTTAAGCAAGTCTTCGTATAAGTCATCACATCCTCCTTCATATCCGACCAGTAATAACCCTGCTTCAACAAGCTCCATGTCTTTTGCTAGCCTGGATGTCTAGCTTACAAAGTATCATGGCACTCTCTCATGAGTCCCCTTGTCAAGTTGCCCACCTTCGGGACATACAATCGGTGCCCCTTTGTGTAAATGAGGTCACCTTTTACCCAAAATCTACGCGTCTTCCCTTCTTTAACCAACTGCTTGAGATTTTTAGCCAACAGGTCTTGACCTATGTGTTGCTTGATCTGCTCTTGAATTGAAGTCGAGATTTAACTCGCCGATTGGTGTTCAATTTGTGCTAAAGACGCTAAATCAGCTTGCCTACTTAAAGCATCTGCCACCTAATTAGTCCATCCACTACGGTACTCAATCTCCATATCAAACTCTGTAAGAAACTCTTGCCATCTTGCTTGTTTGGCTGAAAGCTTTGGTTGAGTCAATATATGGTTGGCAGTAGAATTGTCTGTCTTCACTAGAAACTTAGATCTTAGCAAATGGTGTTTCTAGGTCCTTAGACAGTGAACAATTGCAAGTAACTCCTTCTCTTGGGCTGAGTACTTGTGCTCTATTTGATTCAGCTTCCTACTCTCATATGCCACTGGATGACCCTCTTGCAACAACACTTTACCTAATGTAATGTCTGAGGCATCCGTATGGACTTCAAAAGGCTTAGAAATGTTAGGAAGTATGAGTACCAGCTCCTCCATCACTACATGCTTCAACTCCACGAAGGCACTTTGACATATCCCATCCCATGACCATGCTTGGTCCTTCTTTTATAGATCTGTGAGGGGTAACTCGACGGGAATATCCCTCAACGAATCTTCTATAGTAATTTGTGAGTCTACGAAAGGACCGCAACTCCATTATACTCTTAGGCACTAGCCATTGCCTGATTGCTTCCACCTTTGCCATATCCATTCGGATCCACCCTTCTTCAACAACATAACCCAAGAAGTTGATGTGCTTCTGGGCAATGGCACATTTCTCATGCTTTACGTACAAATGATTCTCCTGCAACTTCTTGAAAACCATTCGTAAGTGCTTCACATGGTCTTGTAATGTCCTGCTATATACAACAATGTCGTCTAGATAGATGACTACAAATTTGTCAAGATATTCACGAAATACATTATTCATTAAGGTACAAAATGTTGCAGGAGCATTAGTGAGACCGAAGGGCATCACCAAAGGGCACAATCCTTTGTGTAGAGGTTAGGACTACCAACCTCTAAGCATCCCTAACCTTACAAGTTACATTAGCTTCATGATAAAAGTACCTTATACATAATAGAACAAGTAATTGTACCATTCAACATTGGAAATGTATATAGAGATGAAGTAGTTTGTGATGTCATCCCTATGGGAGCTTCGCATCTACCACTTGGACGACCTTGGTTATTCGACCGACGTGTTACTTACGATGGGTATAAGAACACATATGCCTTAGTTAAGGACGGAAAGAAGATTATGTTTCAACCCATGATCCCATCCCAAGTGAATGAGACCTGTAATCAGCTCACCTAAGCCAATAAGAAGAAAACGTTAATAATGAGCTGAAGAGAGCTCCAAGTTGCTAAGAAGGCCAATGAGCCTATGTTCCTACTGATCCGAAGATAGTTAGAGATGAGGGAATTAGAGGATGCTCCTAATCAGATTCGAAGCCTACTAAATGAGTTTTCCGATTTGTTTCTCGAAGAATTGCCAAAAGGACTGCCTCTAGTCTGAAGCATAGAGCATTGCATTGATCTAAAGCCAGGTGGTGCCTTACTGAATAGACCTGCATACAGAATGAACCCTGAGTAAGCTTTCAAGCTAAAAAGACAGGTATATGAACTCATAGAGCAAGGATATGTGAAGGAGAGTATGAGCCCTTACATAGTACTAGCTCTATTTGTCCTACAGAAGGACGGTTTATGGAGATTGTACATTAACATCCGAGTAATCAAGTAAATCATTGTCAAGTACAAATATTCAATATTGAGGCTTAATGACATGTTAGATGAGCTTCATGGTGCCAAAATATTCTCAAAGACTGATCTACAAAGTGGCTACCACCAAATTTGTATGAGACTAGGCGATGAGTGGAAGATTGCCTTTAAGATTAGGTACAGACTCTACTAATGGTTGGTTATGCCATTTGGACTTACTAATGCACCAAGTATGTTCATGAAGTTAATGAACCATATGATGTGCCCTCTGATTGGAAGATGTGTGGTCATGTACTTTGATGATATATTAGTATATAGTACCGACTTGAGTATCTATGTTGAACATCTTTAGGCAATATTTGACATTTTACAAATTGAGAAGTTATATGGGAATTTGAAGAAGTGTATGTTATACCAGGATGAAGTGATTTTTCTTGGGTTTGTAGTGTTAAGGGAAGAAATCTAAGCAAATGGTGAGAAGATTCGAGCTGTTCTAGAGTAGCTGACGTTGAAGAATATCACTAAGGTCTGAAGCTTTCATGGCTTAGCTTCTTTTTATAGGCGATTTATTAAAGACTTCAATACAATAGGTGCCCCCTTGATTGAGTTAAAAAAGAAGAGTGAAGGATTTAGATGGAACGATAGAGTTGAACAGAGCTTTCGAGAAATTAAGATGAAGCTCACTTCGACACCTATCCTATGATTACTAGATTTTGACAAACTCTTTGATTTAAAATGTGATGCATCGGGAGTTGGAATTGGTGCTATCCTGATACAAGAGCAACGACTTGTTACCTACTACATTAAGAAGCTTAGTGGTCCTACCTTGAACTATTCCGTGTACAAGAAAGAGTTATACTTTTTTATTGCGCTCTTACTATTTGGCAACACTATTTGCTATCATGAGAGTTTGCTATTTATACAGACCATGAGTCTTTAAAGCATCTTGAGAGTAAAAAAAAAAACTTTCGAAGAGGCAAGCAAAGTAGTTAGAGTTTATGGAGGGTTCTTGTACGTGATCTAGCATAAAAAAGGAAGTACAAATGTGGTTGTCGACACCCTATCACAATGGCAAACCTTGCTGACCAGTTTGCAGACAAAATTATTAGGATTCTCACTTATTACTGAGTAGTATACTTATGATTCTCATTTCGGCCCTATAATAGAGTAGGGTAGGGATGGAACTGCTGTTAAGAGGTATTATCTTAAGGATGGTTGCTTGTTTAAGGATTGAAGGCTATGTATAACAAGTTGTTCTTACACGTGAGTTATTACTTAGAGAAGCTCATAGTGGTAAGTTATCTAATCATTTTGAAGAGACCAAAACAACCCATTTGTTGAAAGAAATTTTTTTTGTTTTTTTGGCCTAGTTTGGCCAAGGATATCCATAAGGTAGTAGATAGTTATGAAGTGTACAAGGAAGCTAAGGGGAAGAGAGAGCCTCATGGAGAATACATGCCTTTACCGATGCTAACCTTACCTTAGGTCGACCTTAGGATTAACTTTATCCTAGGCTTGCCTCAGACCTAAGCTTGCTTCGGATATCTAGAGGAAAAGATTCTATATTTGTTGTAGTAGGTTGCTTTAGCAAAATGTTATGTGTGCCATAGAACTGATAATACTTTATAAATTGCTAATCTATTTTTATAAGAAGTTATTTGTAGACACCTCATTTTTTCCAATTTTTATTAATTGAGCTAGGTTAATGAATAAAAAGAAAAATAATAAAATAATAATAAAAAATATAAAAACGAAAATAAAATATAAAAAATGAAAAAATAGCGAAAAGAAAATCAAGTTAGGTCATAGAAAGTTGAGTCAAGAGTTAAGTAGTATTAAGTCAAGTTAAGTTGAGATGTTAGATCAGTTATTGAGGTGGGCTGAATCCATTAGTTTTGGGCTAATCCAATTTAGGGGCTCAACATTAGGATTTATTAGGCTAAATTGGATTAGGCTGGGCCTTAAAAGAAAGGCTCAAACTAGCTACGGTGAATTTAGGTTAAATTGCAAATAAATCTTTCGTATCAGATACGGAAGATTTGATTTTAGAACTTATAAATAATGTGTTGGCTAAGGAGTCGAGGAGACTTTTCTTTTTAATTACACACACCCAACAAAACAATACGCACGCCCTACATCTCTTCACATGCCACCACCACAGCCCCATGTGCCACTACGCGTCACTATACACCACCATGTGCCCCCATACATCGTTGCATAAGCATCAAGCTCCACCCCAGCACCGCAGCACCCTAGCATACACCGCTAGCACCACCGCCTAGGCATTGCCCAGATCCTCACCTGAGCCACTGCCCACAATGCCTATAGTACGCCTAGATCTATGCCTACCATACGCCCAGATCACTGCCCATTGTCGCTCGAGCTACCACCTACAATACGCCTAGATCATTGCCCACTATCGCTGAGCTACTATCCATAGCACACCCATCGTACACCTAGATCTACACTCGTGTCGCTTGAACTCTCGCCTACAGTATCGCCCGCTCTCGCCTACAGTGTCACTCTAGTGCACACCCCTCGCTTGTCATGCATCGCCCAATCGCTTGCCCAAGCCCTTGCCTATAGTGTTGCTTGCATACATATGGCTCTCACCTCGATCTACGCTGCATGCTTGCTCGAGTACATGCCCCGCGTGTAGACTCTATAAATTTAACTTTTTAAACATGGTGTCAGACTCGAGTATCATAAATATTTCCTTAAGTCGATAAAATCATATAAAATGAAAACCGACTAAAATTTTAAACTCGAAACTTAAAATGAACTTGAAAGACACTATTATACAATTTGGAAACCCTGATCATGCAAGAAAACCCTAATCCCTACATGTGCGTACTTTTAAAAATGTAAACCTAAACCTAACAGGAATCGTAAATGTCAAATCATAATTTTTTTTAAACTCTATAAAACTATCTTAATGCTTGAAAAGCCATAAATCAATAAAATTATTAATAATTTTAGGAAATCATATAAAACTAATAACAAACGAATCAAGGATTATTTCAAATAATAATAAACAACAAAACTAAGCTAGTTAAAGGAATAAATTAATAAATTTACAAAAATTATTTTACTTATGTACATAAGTAGCCCCATAATATGTATATATATATAAATATATTATTAAGCAATTTCCTTTTCTTAATCTATCATATGATATATATATATATATATATATGTTGCATAACAAAATGGTGTTCCTAAATAATTAAGCCAATTGATCCTTAAGCTCTTAAGTGTAAATAAATTATTCCTAAGTTGGTGAAAAACCCTAAAACATACATAATCTCACCCGAACTCCAAAACATGCTTAAACTTACTGGAACCTTAAACCTTGGGATAATCAGAGACTTATAGCCCTAAATAAATAATTAAAAATATAATTTCAATGAATTTTATTCAACTTTAGAAAACTCTAAAATTTCTTAAGAGACAAATCACAACCTACAAATTAATTTGAGAATCAAACCCTAAAAGAATTTCATATGAGACAATTTCCTTATTTTTACTTATAAGCTATGTTATGTATGGATAAGTTGTAAATCCTACTTTTTAGTGGACTTATGATTCAACTAAGAATACTTTCCAAATGTTCTCAAGGATAAACTAAGCTGAGAATTCAAGTTTACATTTAAAAACGAATTTAATTTTCTAATTCGAAACCCTATTATCAATAAAACTCGAATACGAAGACCATAGACTCTAAACCTAAAACCCTAAAACAATTAAGGACTTGTAACCCTAAGCGGCTAATTAAGAATTTAATTTGAATAATTTTATTCGACTCTAGAAAATTTCATAATTTTATAAGAATTAAATCATAACTTACAAATTAATTTAAGAGACAAACTCCAAAAGAATTTCATATAAGATAATCTCCTTATCTTCATGCATAAAATTTGTGTACAAGAATAAGTAAACCAACCAATCATCCTAAATAACTTATCAATTGTTAAATATGAACCCTACTTTTAGTAGGCCTATGATTCAATTAAAAGTACCATCCGAACGTTCCTAAGGATCAACAAAATTGAGAACTCAAGTTTACATTTAGAAACAAATCAAAATTTTCCAATTCAAAAACCAATTATCGAAAAAACCTGAGCTTAAAGAACTACGAGCTTTAAACTTACTTAAGACCTTAAACCCTAAAACAATTAGGGAATTTTGACCCTAAGTGACTAATCAATAATTTAATTTGAATAATTTCATTCAACTTTAGAAAATTTCACAATTTTATAGGAATCGAATCATAAAGTACAAAACAATGCAAGATGAAAATCCTAAAACAATTTCGTATAAGACTGTACCCTTATCTTCATGTCTAAGCCTTACACATCAATAAGTAGACCAACCAATCACCTTAGATGACTTATAAATTGAGAGTTGGAATCATTTATCAATTGATAACTTATCAAAATGTAGTGATAAGACATTTTCCTTATTACCTCTTCACTTATACTACATATGGACAATTCTTCACAAGATTTCATATGCTTAACTTCATTAAATGAGACAAGACCATTCAATGACCCCAAAGGACATTAAATAGCAGATTTAAACAAGGAGGAAAGGGGGGCCATGCTCTTGTCTTTCAACCATCAATCACTTTCTCTTACACACCACTATTCATCCTTAATGCTTATATCATCAATAGTTGCAATTGTTGACTTTTGTGTAAGCTATAAGACAATCAATTAAAGCTTCTTGCACACACTTTTTCTCTCATTCAAAAATCTGCCACTCTCTCTCTCTTTCACTCTCATTTTCACTTCCTTTTCTCTCCTTTTAAACACAAATCAAAAGAAGAAATTCAACCCCACAAAAATCCTCCATTTGGCCGCCACTTCTAAGTCCCACTCATGGTACTCCCATTTCTTTTTCTTGTATCATTTTCTTCCAACATCTAAGATCTTTTAGAACCATTAGAACCTTCTACAAACCCCACTCCAAAGGATCAAACAACTCGGGTTTCCAAAAGGTTGCAAAAAGAGGAAGCAATGTTAAGAGCTTAAGTGGAACCTTTGTGTACAATCACTGTATTTTGCTTTAAGGATGAGTAAGTATTTCTTATGATTAGTAGGTTAGTGTTTATGTTAGGAGACTTTGATTTCTTGAAGATATAAGTATGATTTAAGTTGTTGTAACACCAAAGACTATTTTAAGAAACAAACTCATGAAACCCTTACATGAAGTTGAAACATGAGCATGTAAAGTTGGTGTTTTGTAAGGATACTTGTTTAACACTTTGAATGAAAGATTTTAAGTTAAGAAAATCTTGAAACAAGAACTTAAAGGGAAGATGAGTATGCTAGATGTGAGGATTCAAAGGTCATTTGAATGTTGATTTGATCTCCATTAAGTTAAACATGCTCAAATCTAGACTTAAGTTAAGAAAAAATTCATCATATGACGTTTTATAAAGAAACCAACTTTGTATGACATGAGCTATGATATGGAAGTTATAATAAGTGTAAGATCTTCTATTTCTTTGTGTAAAGTATGAGTTAAAGAATCATCTTATGGAAGAAAAGTTAAGTTAAGATTTGATTACAAGTAGTTTAAGTGCATGATTTAACACCTAAACTTAAGGAAATGATAAAACAAGTTGAAAAACCAAGTGAGAAACCCTTGGAATCATCACAAACAGATCTGGAACATGGGTAAAAGACAGTTAAAAATATGATAAAAGTAAGTGAACAAAGTGAAAAGATCAATTAAAGCAAGTATAGCAAGTATACAAAGCCTAAAACTCAAAACCGAGCCTAAAACTCTTAAAACAAGCCTAGAACTCTAAGTTGGGCCTTCATTAAAATTCTGACCAGCACTTTAAAATATTAAGAGAGGTTGTTTTGAAGCCTACAAGAAATCCACCTAAGGCTCCATAAGTCCACCAAAGTCACTAACTTAGTTTGAACAAAAAATAAGCCCATTTGACAACTTAAGCCTACTAAAGGGCTCATGAAGTGGTTGTTAGCCTTAGGAGTATAAATTAAAGTTGTAAATCTGATCTCAAGGAGTATTTTGAGCTTAGGATAAAGTCTTAAGACCAAGCCCAAAGGATTTCTTAAGTTACCAAAAAGCCTATTTACCAAATAAAGCCTAAAAGCACTTCAAATCATGAGGATCGCTACTGTTTTGACCTATGGACAGTTTTGTGTGCCTCATCATAAAAATCTAACCTCACCATGTTAAAGTACACTCGAAAACGATGAAGATTAACTATAAGATAATAAAAATTGGATTTAAAACGAGAAAGTTATACACGATTGAACTTTTAAGTAAAACTGGGAAAAATTATGAAACCAAGTCAAAAATATAACTTAAAGGGTTTTAGCTTAGTTTTCTGGGTTTTAGCTTAGTTTTCTAGGTTTTATTTCAAATCCTTATAGTATCGTATTTGCGATGTCTAGGGGACCCGGATTTTGGGAGATGACCTATCCGGATTATTTTGATTGATTCGCATGGTTGAGTGAGTAAATCCCCGATGACTCTTTATTTGATTTTGCTTATAGAATAGATGCACCTAAACTTATATATATAAATTTGGATGCTTATGGGATATGGGAAATGCATGTGTATGAATTTATGGATGAATGCGATGACTTGATAATTATATATAATAATGGGAATTGTTTGTACTAATATATACATGTGAATGGTATGGAATGAAATTGTCTAATCACCTTGAAAATCGAGTTAATCACTTATACGATTAAGAAATCAAAATGAATCATGCATTCCCTATATTGCATGCGGATAACACTAATTGCTGCTTCACAAAAAAGATGGGAAGGAACTTATAGGAGGACGTGTCTCTTGCAGGATTAGGTACTAGCTATGTCATTATATATATTAAGTCTCTATCCTAAGCTGATGGGCTTACTAAGCGTTGGGAGACGCTAACCATTGGCAAGGGGCCAAGTCTTGTGGTTTCTGCTTAGGGCGTATGTTTGTAGATTGTGGAGGCTACCACATCGCTAGATTTGGGATTTTAAAAACATGATTTATTAAAGGAAGTATATACATAAATATATATATAGTGTTTTGTTTTGGCTTAAGCACAACAGTGCAAATGGAATTAAACCTAAGGTTTAGAACTTAGATTTTGGTTTGGGTCGGTTAATTATCTCCAAACCCCGACTACAGGGGGCATAATTCTGAGTTGTATGCAGTTCTTAGGCCACTGCATGTGTTGTTTAGCATACTGATTGTTCATGCATTCATATAATTGTGTATCTAATAAATTTTGCCATGTGGTATTGATGAAGGTATTTATCTCACTAAGCGTAGGCTTACACCTCAATAGTTCTTTTCCTTGCAGGTTGATCGATAGTTAAGAATAGGATAAGAATTGAGTGCAGAGTGCTACCATTGAATCAGTATGATGAAAAGCTTGTATAGTTAATTCAAAATGTTCCGGAAAATGACTAATATTTCAATTAAGTTTAGTGTCTTTAGTAAGTTTAAAATTTTCTGGAATTGTTTATCTTATTTCACTATTTTGATAGGGGATACCGATTCTCTACGGTTTTGAGGAATTGTGGAAAAATGGTTATCCATAATTATTTATATTATATAATGAGTTAATGTACTAAAATTTAAGACCCTAGCAAATAACTATTTAGAGTCTTGCAAACTTTGACTTGTAAGGCGATTTTCTTATCATGGGTGCACACGTCATATGGAAATTCTAGGTAATACTACTAATCCTCTCTTAGGGTCACTATACCACGCATGCCCAGGCACTCACTCGTTCTCACTCGCAGTATCACTCGAGTATGCCTAGCACTGCCCAACATTGATCGACCCGACTTAGGTAATTTTATTTATTTATTTATTATTTTTCCTTATTAATTTATGTTTTTGTTTAAGTGCAGGTTTTTTTATGTATTAATTATTTTCCTGCAAATTTTTAGTTAAATTAGGATTTTTTTGAAAAATCATTTTTTTAATAAAAAATACATGTTTTAATACTTAGTGATTTTAAAAAAATAAAATAAAAAAATCTAAATTCAGTTAGTTATGTTTTTTTATTTAATTTGGAAAAATTAGGTTTTCTTTTTAGGTTTGTTTTCTTAAAATAATAAATTAATAAAAACGTAAACTTAGCTCGGTTTTAAGTATGAAAATAACTAACCTACTAAATATTTTATAAAAAAAGAACTACAATTGGTTTGATCTCAATTAGTGAGTACGTAGGCACCATCGGGGCAACTGTTAAAAAATAAAAGAAAAAATTTCCCCTTTTTAGAAATCCGTAATAAAAAAAAATTAAATAATCATTTTTAGTTACTTTTGCCTATTTAGGTATATTTTTAATATTTTTAGAAAAATTACAAAAAAATAAAGCCCGTCAATTTCTTTTAATTTTGACATAGTGACTTAGTCTTAATGGTTAGCCCCCGAACTCGGTTTTCTCGGGTTTATTTTTTCTAAAAATTATTTTCTTAGAAAATCCATAGACTAGTGGTCAAATTAGGGTTTTCCTACCTGAAAATTCTAATTTTATTTTCACTGGTTGAATCGGTTAGTGACTCCATTTTTTTTTTAGAAAAAACAATATTTTCTTTTCCTTAGTTTAATGTGAGGTAATTTATATTAAGTAGGGCTGAGCTTAATATAAGTTAAACTAAGGAAATCGAAATAGAGCTAGACAAAATTGGCAACTCCATTAGGGAAGTCTGGTGGGTTAGCTATGTAAAAATTAAAAATTAATTGATAGGCTTTTGTATTTTTTTTTTTTATTGTATTATAGTTGTACTAACTGAGTTTTTAGTGATGCAGGCCTTAAGGGAAAAAAAAAAAAACTCGACCTAATGGGCCTTCTTAGGGAATTGTGGGGGGAGGAAAGTGGTGGTGGGGGGTTCTTTTATTTTAAGTAATTACTTACGTGGTTAGATGTGATCAAACCTGAGCCACCTTAGGAACCTAGGACAAGCCACCATTATGTAACCCTTAGGTCATTGGGATCATTACCCTCGCCTAGCGGTGATAGGTGAGCCTACTCAGGCTTCAATATAGCCCATCAGGCTTCTCGTTAGAAAGCCTTAAAGTTGCAAAGCCTGGGACTTGTAGATCCCACACCCTTACATTATTTTTTTGAAATAGGGGTAGTTTTTTTTTTTAAATTATAGAAAAAGCCTAATTTAATTTACAGTCAATTCATCATCTATTTTCGATTAAAAAAAAAATCAGTAACCCTTATATATAAGTATACACGAGCTTCATTTTTATTATATCTTGTTTTGATTATATTTATATACAAGGGTGCTCTTTGATTGTGGATTTATCATACTGCCTATAGTTTATTAATAACTAACCTCGTTGCATTGCATACGTGTGTAGCATATTGCATCACATTTATTTTGCATAGTTATTTGTATATGCTATCTTTTGTAATATATATGCATTTTGTAGTTTTTATTTTATTTTATCAGTAATAGGTCGTGTAACATAATTTTAACATAAAATGCTCAAAATCATTAGTATTCTCCTTGTAGCAATGTTAAAAAAAAAAGACTTCTATATCAACTTTTTTTTTTTTTTTGGCAATGTAATCATGGAAATTAGCAATGATAAAGATTATTATGGAACTATCATTTTTCTTAAATGATTTTCTAACATTTTTAAAAAAAAAAGGAAATTTCAAAAGATATTTTATTATTAAAAACCTATTTCATGATAATTATTTACTCGATTGATTTCTATTACAATGCCACACATGTATCATACTGTTACGAATTAACAAAATAAAAGAAAAATAAAAAAAAGATTTAATCATTAGATTTCCATTGTGAATTATTTTCCATCTTAAGGTTATTAATCTTGTAAATGTCTAAGTTCTCATTCTTCGTATTTAGCCCTTAGGTTGTCATAGTTCTAATAGAGTTTTCTTCACGAGTCATTACCCTTATGTCAATTATTCAATAAGTTTCTCATTATAAAATAATTTTCGCTTCTCCATATCATCCTTGTAATATTATTGTTATCCTATGTCCTTGGTCATTAGTCCCAATGTTTTCTTTATTTAGATTCGATGATGTCAGTATTAGGCTTCTATGACATAAAATAAGCATTGATTTTATAATAAAAGTTTCAAAAAAAAAAAATGGTTTTCAAAACTAAAAACTCAATGCAGTGTTTCTAACAAGAAGGGATTCTTGCAAGCTTTCAAAGATTGCTTTCAAAGTGATCTAGCCCAACATGAAACCTGTAATCACTTATTTTCAAAAACAAGATGTCTGAAGCTCTTGAACATGGATTGGCCACACTATAAGGAGTTCTGAGCAAACATGAGAAACAAGTTGAGGCCATAGCTTATATCCAAGCCCAAGAGCATATTGACACACCATCTCAAGCATACGAGCTTAAAGAGTTGCAGATTCAAGGGCCTACTATCAACATGATACAAAGTTTTGAAAAGTTACCAAAAGTAAATTTGAATGGTCAAGCCTAGGGGGCATGTTACGGCTAAGGTTTTGGAAGAAAAGGTTGCTACCTTAGAAGAAATGTTGGTGATATTAGAAGAAAGGCTCACTAGCATGGAAATGGTGATGGGTTATGTGCTCAAGAAGCTCAAAAACCTACATCTTAATACGAATAGGAAGTTACAGCCCAAGCATGAAGATGATTCAGTGAAAGAGAAATCAGGAGTGAATGTGCCAATTGGGAAAGCCCACAATCAAGATAAGCCCGTCCATAACAAGAGGAAGCAATTTATGCAATTTAAGATTCCAATGGCCCAAGTGTTTAAGCAATTGAGAGACGTGGGACTATTGACATGCAAAAACCTAACAAGGAAATATAAGCTAAGGGATTGTGACCCCAATAAATGGTGTGAATACCATGTGGGCCAAGTAGGGCATACCACTAAAGATTGTTGAAGATTGAAGCATAAGGTGCAAGATTTGATTGATGCCAAGATTATCCAACCAAGTTTTTCTAGAGATTGATGAGTTGATTAGCAATGGTATTCCTTCCTCAAGTTTTGAAGGGGCATCAAATAGACAACCTCTAACATCAGGCATTGAGGATCTGTTACTATCATCTGATTGGGTGGCTCACCACTTAAAGCAGTTGGGTATATCTTCGAGATATCAATTCAATTGAATGGGTTGAGTTTGAAGAAGTGATAGAAATATAGGGGCAAAAAAGAAAAAGGAAAGAATTTTAGTTCTTGCATTTTCTTTCATTTGGGAGCTTCTAATAGATATGAGTTATTGAATAAAGCAGTTTTGTTTGCTATGAAGCTAGCTTAATTCAAATAGGGGCATTTCAAATGAGTGAAAATGGATAAAGAAAATGTAAACTTAGAGCTTAAAACTTTCTACCTAAGGAAATGATAACACATTACTTGAAAGGTTTAGGATGAAAAGAGGCAATTCATGTCCTAAACACTACCCCTAGACACACATGAGAGAAGAGTGTCATCAAGGTGAATAATTGGGCTCATTCCTTAAAGGAGTCCTATCTTGAACTTGGTATACATGTCAAAATGATATTAGGCATTCATTTCATCATCCTTAAATACGATTATCCCTTACAAACCCATTTGAACCTTTAGGGGATTTTTCTTAAAATTAGCCTTATTAAGAACTACCCCAAACTAGTGTAATCAAGAGGATAGGATCATTAATTTGGAGAAAAGGAGTAGACTAACTTATGCTTGCCTTAGTTTTGCCAATCCATGAGCAAATATTGTCATAGATAATTCAATTTCTTTAGGATGAAGAAGAATTTCAAACCATATACACCTCATTCGGGCTTATACATTCATTTAAGCACATTAAGTCCATACATTCTTTCTCAAACACTTTAAAGCCATATATACTTCTCCTAAGCTTATATACCTTGAACCTACCTTTTGGTGCTTCAGATCCTATTAAGTGAAAACACAATAGTGGAAGGTGACCATCTTGACTAAAAAAAAAAAAAAGGAAAAAGAAGCAAGAAAAGAAAAAAGAGAAAACAAGAAAAAACAAGGAGAAAAAGAAAAATAAAAAGTGAAAAAAAAGATTGAAGATATTAGCAAGGTGATCACCTTGAAAAAAAAAAAATGCCAAATAAAGCTTGAAGTCTAAATTGGTGATGGTATCTAAAGTTTGAACATTATTAATTCTTAAGCCCAAAAGCAAAGCCCTCATTTTATGATCCCCCTCATTATACCAACTTTAATGAAACTCTTTTGACTAAAGAAATCGACTTATCTTAAGTGAAATTTGCTCATGAAATTGGGGCAAGCCCATATTTAGTTTCTCCTAGGTTCTTGGCTTGTAAACCTAGGACTGATTGCATATGATTTCTTCAAAATTGGCTAAGTACATTGATATCCATTTGCTTAAACCATTAACCAAAGGCCTTACATTACAAACCTAGAAAAGACTTATTGATTGACTAGAATGTACCACTTACAAGATAGGCTACAATTTTTTGGAATTGATGTCGAGAGTAAAAACAGACCTATGAGAGTGCAAGGAAGTCTAGTTTGACTAAACATTTCAAGTGATGATATCTATCGCCTTAGTGGAAAACTGAAGAGTTAAGTGTTATCCCAAGTTTGAAGTCATTGTTTCTGAAAGTTTAGAAATCATTAATTATGCTCTAGGAAACATGACTGAAAGAATAAGTGATCAGCGGGCAAGGGGTAAGCCAAACTCTTATTTGTGATCTTTAAAGTTTTCAAGATTATTTTACTTGTTAGCAACACAATTTTCTACCAAAGAGTGTTTTTTTTTTTTTTTAATTTCTTGAAAAAAAGAAGCAAAATTTTCAAAAGAGAAATGAAACTTTTAAAATTATCAAGAGAGATTTGTTAAAAGAAAAAAAAAGTTAACATTTTCAAGGAGTCATCAAAATCCCTCAAACTCAAGTCATAGATCAATTTGTCTGAACTCATGAAAGTTTTCTTACTTCCTGGATCGCTTTCTCATTGCAGCGCCATCCAGTCCTTTCTAAGATCGATTGCTCATAGGAGCGCTATCCTATCTAGTCTTTCGCTAGGATTACTGACTCAAAGGAGCACTGTCTTACCTATTCCTTAGTTAGATTGCCTGCTTAAAGGAGCACTATCCTATCTATTCCTTTATAGAATCGCTTAGATTGCTTACTTAAAGGAGCATTGTCCAGTCATTTAAAAATTGCTTGCTCATGAGAGCATTGTCTCATTTTGTCTTTAATAAAATGTCTCATCTTGTCTTTGAAAGATATATGCTTTCGAGCAACTCATCTCGGAGAGATCTATCCCCTTTAGATTATCTGCCAAACTAAAACAAGTTAATTTTACCTCTTGAAATTTTTGTTCTATCTTTCCAAGATAGATACTCTTTAGTACTATCCTTCTAAGATAGGCTCCCTTGAAGTTTTTGCTCTATCTTTCCAAGATAGATACCGTTAAGCCTTATCTTTTTGAGATAGGCCCTCTTGAAATTTTTGTTCTATCCTTCCATGATAGACACCATTAACCCTATCCTTCCAAGATAGGCCCCCTTGAAATTTTTGCTCTATCCTTCCAAGATAGACACCATTAAGCCTTATCCTTCCGAGATAAGCCCCCTTGAAATTTTGCTCTATTCTTTTAAGATAGACACCATTAAGCCCTATTCTTTCAAGATAGGCCCCTTAACCTTTTTCTCTGTTCTTTTGAGACAAACATTCATTTGCTCGGTCCTTTCAAGATGGGCAGTTTATTCTTTATATTAACCTTTTAAGTTGATATCCTTCATCAAAATAAAACGCAGTTTAGTTGATCAGTTCAAAGTAGGGTTTAGCAAAAAATGGGTATCTCTTTTGTCTTTATAGCAAAGTTTCGATTGAACTTCACTACAAAGAGGGGCAGCTGTAGATACCTTATTTTTGTCAATTTTTGTTAATTGAGCTAGGCTAATGAATAAAAGGAAAAAAAATATAAAAACGGAAATAAAAAATAAATAATGAAAAAATAACAAAAAGAAAATCAAGTTAGGTCATAGGAAGTTGAGTCAAGAGTCAAGTTGAGATGTTAGATTAGTTATTGAGCTGAGCTGAATCCATTAGTTTTGGCTAAACTAATTTAGGGGCTCAACATCAGGATTTATTGGGCTAAATTGGATTGGGCCAGGCCTTAAAAGAAAGGCCCAAACTAGCTAGGGTTTCTAAAAGCTAGAGTAAATCTATGTTAAATTGCAAACAAATCTTCTTTATATTCGATATGAAAGATTTGATTTTAGAACTTATGAATAATGTGTTGGCCAAGGAGTCGAGGAGGCTTTTCTTTTTAATCACACACATACCCAACAAAACAACATACACACCCTACATCTCTTCACATGCCACCACATGTCACCACACATCACTATACACCCCTATACACTACTGCATAAGCATCATGTGCCACCCTAACACCACAACACCCTAGTATACGCTGCCAGCACCACTACCTAGGTGTTGCCCAAATCCTCGCTCAAGCCATTACCTACAATGCCCACAGCACGCCTAAATCCATGCCCTCTGTATGCTTAGATCATTGCCCATTATTGCTTGAGCTACCAGCCACCGTACACTTAGATCATCGCCTACTATCACCTGAGCTATTGCCCACAGTACGCCCATTGCATGCATAAATCCTCGTTCACTATCGCCCAAGCTACTGCCTACAACATGCCCATCACATACCCAGATCCACGCTCGTGTTGCCCAAACTTTTGCCTACAGTGTCACTCGAGTGCACGCCCCTCACTCATCGTGCATCGCCTAGTCGCATGCCCTAGGCTTCTCCTACAGTGTCGCCCGTGTATGCCTAGGCTCTCGCTTAGATCCACATTGCACACTCGCCTGAGTACATGCCCAAGTGCTTGCTAGTTCTCGCCTAATCTTCGCCTGCAGTATTGCTCGAGCATGCCCAGCACCGCCTAACATTAATTGACCTGACCAAGGTAATTTATTTATTTATTACTTTTTCCTTATTAATTTATTTTTTTATGTTTAAGTGTAGTTTTTTTTATTTATTAATTATTTTCCTGCAAATTTTTTGTTAAATTAGGCTTTTTTTGAAAAATCATTTTTATAATTAAAAATACATGTTTTAACACTTAGTGATTTAAAAAAAAATATATAAATTCAGTTAGTTAGGGTTTTTTTTTTTATTTAATTTGGAAAAATTAGGTTTTTTTAGGTTTGTTTTCTTAAAATAATAAATTGATAAAAACATAAAGTTAGCTCAGTTTTCAATGTAAAAATGACCCATATACTAAATATTTTATACAAAAAGAACTATGGTTAGTTTGATCCCGATTAACAAGTACATAGGCACCTTCTAAGTAACTGTTAAAAAAAATTTCCCCTTTTTTGAAATTCGTAATAAAATAAAATAATTAAAAGATCATTTTTAGTTACTTTTGCCTATTTAGATATATTTTTAATATTTTTAGAAAAGTTATAAAAAAATAAAGCCTATCAATTTCTTTTAATTTTCACATAGTGATTTAATCTTAATAGGTTAGTCCCTAAACCTAGTTTTCTTTGGTTTATTTTTTCTAAAAATTAGTTTCTTAGAAAATTTGTAAACTAGAGGTCAAGTTAGGGTTTTCCCACACGAAAATCCTAATTTTATTTTTACTAGTTGGTAACTCCATTTTTTTTTTTAAAACAACATTTTCTTTTCCTTAGTTTAATCTCGGGTAATTTATATTAAGCGGGATGGGCTTAATATAAGTTAAACTAAGGAAATCAAAATAGAGCTCGACATTATCCGACTACATAGAGTGTCAAAGACTATTGTTTCAGATCGGGATACAAAATTCTTAAGTTATTTTTGGAAGACTCTTTAGGGTAGACTTGGAACTAAACTTATGTTCACTTCCAGTAGCTACCTTTAAATTGAAGTGGTGAATAGGACACTAGGTAACTTAGAGTGTTATGGGAAAGAACTTAAGGGACTAGGAACTGTGTCTATCAATTGTGGAATTTGCATGTAATCGAACTATCCACAACATTACTAGGAAGACCCTATTTAAGGTTATCTATGACCTCAATCTCACTATTCCCCTAGATATAATTAATACCCTTACAACTACTGAAGAGAATCAATTCGGACTTAACTGAGCCTAAGAATTGCAAGCATTACACTAGTCTATAACTAAGAAGATTGCTAAGTTCAATAAAAAACAATGTGAGATTGGTAGTCGAGGTTGTTGAACTATCACCTTCCAACTAGGGGACTTAATACAAATTTACCTTAGTCGAGAATGATTTCCACAGTTGAGATAGAGCCAACTATGTCCTCGAGCTGATGGTCTATTCAAAATCCTAAAGAAAGTCAATCGTAAAGCCTACTAGGTCATGTTACTTGATGACTATGGTGTTTCCTCCACCTTCAATGTATTCAATCTGATCCCTTACCAACCGATAGTAGAAGACCCTATGAACGCCCTAGAAGAAGGAGCAGCAACCACTTTAGATTTGAGGGAAAATCTTTCCTACCCCTAGGTAGATGATAGAAATTAGTCCTTTAGACCGATCATCCATAGTTGAGCTAGAAGACTCTAAGGACTCACTTGGAGGATACTAGCTCAAGGCCACATCTGAGACGAAGATTCTTATCCTGAATTGATTTCTTGTCAATCTAACTACCAGACCCTCATGTGGTCAGACTTACTCTTGTTAGTAGTGATGCTTTATCCTAAAAGATAGCTCAAGACTAGCTACATTTGACCTTAATTCAAGTTGACTTCTCTACAAGATTGATTGGTCCTCGACTTAATTTAGATCAGGTTAGCCCCTAATTGCAAACACTTCTGTTTTGCCTACTTTGTATCATATTTCTAATGTCTAACTAGCAAGCGACATGTGTCTTCTGACATAACATTTCAAAGTGATTTGTACTTTTCCATACTAAATATTCTTTGTCTCTTTTATCCATTTTAATATGTTTTATGCAACCTAATTGTAAGAATACCCTTCTGTCTTTTCATATATGTAAAGTAACCCTAATGGATGAGTATATAAACCTCTACTTACTTATACGTAGACAATCATTTATCAATATAGAAATTATTCATGTCTCCTTCAAGTAACCTTAGTGTTCTCATTATTCTTTAGCTCTTATCTATTCCCTTTTAGTAAGGAGTAGTGGTGAGTGATCCTTCAATTAGGACCAGTGTGTCATATTTAGTGAATTGTACGCCGAATAGAATTGAGTGGTGTGTCATATCTGTCATGAACTAAGGACGGTTTAGTTGTAGCAGACGTCATATACTATATAAAGAACCCCCGATTGATTACCCTTCCAATCAAGAACTCTTCACACAAAATACAAGGCTTTACAACAAATCAGCTTCCTAAAAACACACAAATTTAAAGGATATCATCACATAACATATTTATATAACATTTAAACTACAAAGTGTACAGTAAGCTGTAATTTAGTACATCTAGGTTTATATTACTAACAAAACAAAAGTACATAAGTAAAAGTTTGCATAGTTAGTTCTCTCATCACACTGAATGGCTTACTCTTGCCCAGGTCCCTAAGCTAACTTGTGGCATCCTCCGGCCAGCCTCAATGAATAAGCTATCTTGTAGCAAAAGTCTAAGAGGGTGTAAGCTTAAGCTTAATAAGCAAAACCCTCAACCACACTATAAGCAAGTTATAAATACATTATATTCATGCATATGAATGAATGATAAAATAGAATGCCAAACAATACGTATAGTTAACTAGTCAATATACACAACTCAGATTTAACACCTTCTGAAGTTAAGGTTAGAGTATACACAAAACCAGTCAGATCCGGCTATTATACTAGAATTTACTTTACAACGGAATTCCACGTTCTGTACTTAAATTAAATAAGTCCTTTATTTTCATAAAAACTAAGTTCTAGTATAATCGTGAGTGAGCCCCCACAGTCCATACTCACCCTTAAATGAAAGCCTCTAGACTCGACCCTTAGCCAGGCAGTTGATGCCTCTAACGCCTAGTATTCTCACAGGCTAGGGTAACGTCATTTTATATGAGTGCACTGTACAGAACCAACAAATTTATAATAATAACCTCCGAATGGCCTTTCTTTACCTCTGTGTGATGTGATGGTTGGAATTATATTTGTACAATGCATGTTGATGCATGTACCGGTTTTTTCTTATGAGTTGAGTATAGTTAAGTCTAATTATGATGTGACCATCCAATAGTACACACAATCATTATTTGTACTGCCATGCAACAAATAAAGTATTATTTGTACTTAAGGTAAATTCACAACTTAGCACATAATAACATACACAAGCATTTCTTAACCTTACACAACAATCAATTAATAATATCATTTAAGTCTATTATCCACAATCACATACAAGCATGGAATCTTAGCGTAAATACTCACTTGGCCATGACGACTTGCTCTAGTTACAGTAATTGATTGGAAGATCCTTACCCGTGTTAGGATCACTTGATCATTACGATATAATAACGATAGTTAGCAATTGAATTAACTAATTATTCTAGATATCTATTTACATAATTCTACCTAGATTACTATTAATTTTTATCCGATTAGGCTTTATCACTAGTTATATGTAACTTTTTGATTCTATTTCTGATATTTACGAACTTATAATCATTTTTCATCGTTTTCGAATGCACATTCACACAGGGATGTCCATTTTGGATGTTAAAACCTGTATTTTATGATACAAACTAAATTTATTGAAATTTTAACTATTGAAGCGTAATTATTCTTATTGGCTAGTTTTATGTTCTATTTTAGTAGTTAATGATTTCATTAGCCATTAATTCTTACACTTAAATGATCTTATGGTTTATTATTTTAAAGGCTTATGTCATCATTTGCTTATATCATGGCTTATGTCATCATTTGCTTATATCATGGCTTATGTCATCATTTGATTAGGTCATTGCTTACATCATCCATTACATATGTATTCTTATCCTTATGTATTCATACACTTTACACATATGTTATATATATACTAGTATGTTTACTTATGTACTCATATGAATACTAGTATATATACCAGTATACACATACGGTGACATATGTATTCTTATACATATTTTCGTATGCCTAATGTTTTCTCTTAAGAAAGCTTCACAAATTTCATATTTTTGCACTTTAAGAGTGTATTTAGCAAGGTATATGTATGCATAGTTAGTATACTCTTTGTTTTTGGTTATTTACATAAAAGATATTCATGTACAAGAGTACCCATACATATGTTTATCAAGTGTATTCTTATATACACATACTTAAGCATATGTACATGTGTTCTTCTTCCATTTAACAACATATATGTATATATTACTCCAAGTTTCTACACTAACCTGACCTATACATCTAACTATTAAATAAGATGGAAAAAGACATAATAACATACCTTTTTCTCCTTATAATATGAATAGAAAGACAAGTATGTATGTGATGTTAGTTTGGAATGGTAGTTAGAATTATGAAAGTGAAGTGTTGAAAAAGTATGGGAATAAGGAGCAAAGGGGGTTTGTGGTTTGGTAAGGGCGAAAAAGAGAGTGTATTGTGGTCTCAATTTGTGTTTTATAAAAGGAATGAGTGGGGTCTAGATGAGAGGGGAAGTAGATGGCAATAAGGGGGTGAAAATGGAAAAAAAAAAAGATGTGTAGAAAGTTAAGGAAAAGGAGAGAAAACTCTAGATGATAATGACATTTTTGTTGACTTTTCAACATGTTGACTCAGTCAACCTTTAACTTGGTCAACATTTCAAAATTGCATGTAATCCAAGTGTACATAATGAAGTAATTAGAGAAAATTAGGAAGAAAATTAAGGAAATGAAAGGAAATATGGGGTTTATTGAATTGATTAGTAAGATTAGGTAATGAGATCTTCCTTTAGTTATTTATATCCTATATAAATCATTTTGCAAGCTACTTAGTGTAATTATCATAAAAAGTGTCATTTAGGGTGTTAATACTTACTACATGTAACATAAGTATCAACTAAACTCTTAACTCTATATAATACCAACCTAGTTATATACATAGAAGATGATTGTAATCTATGATGCAATATCTTAGTTTCTAAAGGATTACTTTAGTATTTTATGTATTTATGAATAATTGAAAGTTATCTTTAATCTTTTACTAATGATTTAGTATAATACTAAGGTTATATTATCAATTAGGGTAAATTAGTGCTTTTATGTCCTTAATTTTATAGTTTTAGGGTTTTTATCACTTTCGAATAAAATCTTTAGTGTTTACATACGTTTAGGGTAGAAAAATTTTATACGCGATTGATTAGTTATTTTAGGGTTTTTACTTTCACTAACACACTTGAGTCTACTTCAGATATTAGGTCGAAAAATTTAGGGGTTTATAACATCCATTTGGTAGCTACTTAGACTTTGCTAGCTTTTCTTTTGTTCCTTTTGGTTCACTTCGTTGTGGTGCTTCTCCATGTGTTTGACCCCAGCGACACATCAGAATTAGTCCATCCTTCTACACTTACATGATTCCAATGGAAGAAGGGTATAAACTAGTAGTGCAACCTTAGAGACGACTGGACTCGACCATGAAAGAAGTAGTCAATGCTAAAATAATAAAACTTCTTGATGTAGGTATGATTTATCCAATATTTGATAGTTTGTGGGTTAATCTTTTGTAGGTCCTACCACATAAAGAAGGAATGATTATGGTTCTAAATGATGAGAATGAGTTAATCCTTATGCGAGTAGCCATGGGATAACGTGTTTGCATAGATTATAGGAAACTCAACGATACCACAAGGAAAGATCACTTTCTACTCCCTTTATTGGATTAGATGTCGGAAAGGTTAGCTAGTCGTATGTACTACTATTTCGTAGATGGCCTCTTAAGTTACTTTTAGATGCCAATTGCCCCAAAGGTCTAAGAGAAGACAACTTTGCTTATAGGAGGATGCCATTTGGCCTAACGATGTATGTTGTCAATTTTTTAATATTTCATTGAAGACATTATGGAAGTCTTTATGGATGACGTCTTAGTTCTTGGAGATTCTTTTGATCATTACCTCTTGAACTTACAAAAAGTGTTAGGTAGATGTAAAGAAACCAATTTAGTACTCAATTGGGAAAAGTGTCGTTTCATGATACAAGAAGGTATAGCATTGAGACATAAAATATCCAGAAAAGGCATTGACATGGACAACGCTAAAAATGACACCACTCCAAAGTTGTTGTCATGACCCTAAAGGGGGCCTAGTTGGATTACCTAAGATTTTCATATCATGTGTACACCTATGATTTGAAAATTATCTTGCAAGTTGGAGTTTGCAAGATTCTAAATAATTAGTAACTAAAGTTTTTATTTATTTAACTTACGAGCACATATATGTGACTATGGATATTCGATAAGCCACAGTCCATCAGAACCGTAGAGAATCGGTATCCCCTACCAAATAATAAAATTATATGATAAAGTTCTAAAACTCAAACTTACTAAAGTCACAACATTTAAATGTAATATTAATAATTATATATATAATAATTCAAATGAACTATATAGTCTGTCCTTAGAGTCTAACTTCGATGCATCCCGATGTTAACACTCAATTCTTAGTTCTTAACCCATGCCCGATAATCTAGCAACCTGAAAAAGAAAACTATTGGGAAGTAAGTTACAAGAGCTTAGTGAGTTATCCCTCGTACTATACCAGCAAACAAGTTATCAAACAGTTTATTACCAAACATATGAATGCATGAACAAGCAGTATGCCAAACAATATATATGCAATTGACTGGTGTTGCATACAACATTGGATTTAATGCCCTCCGAAGTAAGGGTTAGAGATACATCCGTACCAATCACAATCGGGCTCTAGCACCTAGGTTTTTAACCTTATATCATTACATACATATATATATATATATATATATATATATAAATTCCCTGTTTCACAAAACAGGTTTCTATTTCTAACAGTCAATAGTATACAAATATCTAGGTCTAGTGGTGAGCTAGCTCCCGTAGTCCACGCTCACACCCTACAGCAGTGGTCTCTAGATGTAACCTCTAGCTACCCACGATTAGCATCTCCAGCACCAATAGAACTCGCGAGCTAAGGGTAGGGTCTTGTTGTACCAATGCTCCTGCACTGTAAAATCAAATCATGTGGGAATCTATCCCTCCAAGGCTCCTCATTACCAATTGCGTGAGGTGACGGCTGGAACATTATATGCAATGTTCGTGCTCTATGCATGAACCGTTTAATTTTAGTTGAGTTAAATAGGATTAAGTCAATTTATGAGCTGGTCAAACATTATTAACAAATCACTCAAATAATGCAACAAGCAATTATATAACCAAATCTTCAACTATCGCATTTAACAGTAATCAATTATTATTAGTCACATGCATAACCCGAAACCCCATGCATCAAGTTATTAATATTTAATTTATGTGCATTAACTATAAGCACAAAACAAGTATAGAGTTATCGGGAGTACTCACTTGGTCGCAAATAATGTTAGGGATTGTAATAGTTTAAAGGAAAATCAGTCTCAATCTCAAGATCACCTAACATTAGAAGATTATGGAAAATAGTAAGTTTGGGAATTAAATAACTAAACTAGCATGTTAAATCATACTATTTACTTAAATTAGTTATGGATTTACGTGAAATCATCGATTCGAGCTTTTTATCAAATCGCATATAATCTTTTCATTTTAGCTCGGATCGTTATGAACTTATAGTCTATTTCGATCGTTTTCGAGCGTATTTTCTTATAACGAGGTCCGTTTTAGATGTTGTGACTCGTAGTTTAAATTGTGATATAAAAATATCACAAAAATTATTATTTAAGTTTAAAAATTATAAAATATTAATTTTTGCTTTTTCTTAACATATTTATGATTTAATAATTATTTAAATCATATATTCGATATTTTTATTATTTTGAGCATATTTTTCTATTTTTGAGATTTTTAACTTTATGATGATTATTATTATTATTATTGCCTTTATTATTTTTATTACTTCTCATTTATGTATTTCATGATTTATACATACATATATATATATTTTCGGTATACTACATATATATAATATATGTTATATGTTATATGCTATATGTATGTATATACTTATTTTATGAAAACAAACATTCCTTTATGTACATATATATATATTCATGTATTTGTATTTATACATATAAATATACTTATAGAATACCGAATACATAAATAATCTACAAATACCTATTCTTATATTATATGTTCGGTATATATATTTACTTAATATTTGTTATAAAATATGTATACTAGATATTATATATGTATTATACGGTATATGCCGTATACCACCATACATATACTCTATATTATACATATATATATGTCCTATATACATATATTAATACTATACGATTATATATATATATATATATACAAAAATAATTATACATGGGTACATATATACATACATAGTTTACGGTACACACATATCTATATATATACTATAGTTATTTAATGAAAATACTTAATACTAATTATATGTATTCTTAAAAAAATACATAATACATACTCTTTCCGTATAACATACTTATGTACATACATATATACATACATAGCCTAATACATGCATATATTATTCAATTTATGTATTTATGCACATATACATGTATTAGTAATGTTATATTTTTTAAAAAAAATACTATACAAGTACTTCATTTATACATGTATATACTATATAATATACATCTATACTAGAAAAATAAATTACTTACCTATTTATTTTAATTTTTTTCTTCTTCTTTTCTTTCTTCTTTTTCCTTCTTTCCCTCACGATTTTGCTTTCGGATTTTCCGTTTGTGCAGAATTTTTTTCTCTTTTTCCAGATTTTTATTTCTTCTCTTGTTCACGTAATTAGTAGCTTAAAATTTAAGCTAAGATATTATCTAATCTTTTGCATTAATGAGGATAAAAAAAAAGTGATCATTTAAATTTTTCTTTTATTTTACACTCAACACATGGCAAATTAATTTAGTCACATGGGCTGCTGATTTTTCTAATTTTTTTTTTTTGGTTCCAAAACATGGCAATTGGGAAAAAGAAGAAAAGAGAGAAAATGAAAAAGAAAGAGAAGGAAAATACAAATTAATAATAAATATATTTAATTTTTCGAAACATATAAATTATAACAATACTCATCATAAATTAATTTTGAAAATTTTGTGAAATTTTATCAATTTAATTGGTACCCGTTACAATTATAATTTTTACAAGTTATTGTAATGATTTCGTTAAAATTTCACACGAATAGGCGATTTAGTCGAAAATTGCAATCAACTATAATTATATCACTATTGAGTGATATTTAATTATTTTATAGGCATAAAGTTATAGTTTTAGAGTTTCGATCAAGTTCGGGTTCGATTTCGAGTATTTGTGCGCACATTGGATTTAGGGTTTTTGTACGCGATTTAGGTTTTAATAGATTTTTCTATAGTTTTTATTACTTATAATATATTCAAATTTATAATTTATTAAATTTTTATCTTACTCGGCTTTAATGACTTATCAAGTTATCTACAGTATTAGGGTTCNGTGATTTAGGTTTTGATAGATTTTTCTATAATTTTTATTACTTATAATATATTAAAATTTATAATTTATTATATTTTTATCTTGCTCGGCTTTAATAACTTATCAAGTCATCTACAGTATTAGGATTCAATTCTACTCTCAAATAGCTAAATTTGCGGGGTTTATAGTTGTCCCCTCTTACTTCAGTCAAGATAGTACATAATTTCTTGGGGCATGTAGGATTTTATAGAAGGTTCATCAAGGAATTTTCGAAAATTGCTAGACCCTTGACTTGCTTATTACAGAAAGACACTCCATTCATATTTTCAAAAGATTGTGTGGAAGCCTTTAATATTCTCAAGGACAAATTGATATATACCCTTATATTGGTAGTAATTGATTAGACCTTGCCGTTTGAACGCACTTATGATGTGAGCGACTATGTAGTAAGTGTAATGTTAGGGCAAATGCAAGACGAACATTTCCAATTGACATGCTATGTGAGCAAGATACATATGAAAGCTCAAGAGAATTACATCACCACGAAAAAGGAGCTGCTTCCAATAGTCTTTATAGTTGATGTTTCAGGTCATATCTAATTCTTTCTAAAGATATTGTTTACACTGATGATTTTACTCTTCAATATTTGTTGAAAAAGACAAATGCTAAGTTAAGATTGATCTAGTGAATACTACTGCTTCAAGAATCTGATTTGGAGATCAGAGATAAGAAGGGAGCATAAATTTAACCATAGACCTTCTATCTCACTTGGAGAATTTGTCCCTAGAGAAGCTAGAAAAGCAGGATATCAATGATGTTTCCTAGAAGAGCAACTCTACTAGGTAAGTCCTTAGGAAGTGTGATGGTTTGCTGATATAGCAAACTATTTAGCTACTAATGTTCTTCCTAAAGGGTTAAACTACCGACAAAAGAAGAAATTCTTTCATGATATTAAAAGTTATTTCTAGGAAGAATCATATTTGTTTAAGATTTGTGTAGATCAAATTATTCACAAATGTGTACCTCACTTAGAGGTTTAGTAAATATTGGGTCATTGTCATTCGGGACCCTCATGAAGGCATCTTAGTACTAAGAGAACAAGGCATAAAGTCCTTAAATCTGGATTTTATTAGACCATGCTTTTATGGGATGCTAAAAAATTTGCGGAGTTGAGTGATAGGTGTTAAAGAGCAAGTAACATATACAAAAGAGATGAAATACCATAGAATCTAATCTTAATTTGTGAAGTCTTTGACATATGGGAAATGTAGTTCATAGGGCCAATTCCAAACTTCAATGGAATACATCTTAGTAGCTTGGATTATCTGTTAAAATGGGTAAAAGTTGAAGCCTTATTGACAAATGATGCTAGAGTAATGAAATTGTTCCTTAAGAGTCTATTCTCTTGATTTAGGGTACCTAAAGCAATTATCAATGATCGATGAACCTACTTTTGCAATGTCCAACTTGAGAAAGTGTTAAAGTAATACGACTTCACCCATAAAATTGCCATACCTCATCACCCTTAAATAAGTAGGCCAGTGAAAGTTGCTAATAGAGACTTAAAAAGGATTTTAGAAAAGATGGTAGAGTACAATAGATGAGATTGTTTAGAAAAGCTCGATGATGCTCTATGGGCATATTGAACAGTGTATAAAACACTTATAGGAACCACTCTAAGCCAACTTATGTATGGGAAAACATGCCATTTACCTATGGAAATTGAACACAAGGCTTATTGGGCTATAAAACGCATTGAACTTGATCTTGAGTGTATAGGTAATCATAGAAAGACTTTAGCTTAATAAGTTAGAAGAGTAGTAGAAGATGGCTTACAAGAACTCTAAATTATTCAAGGAGGGAGTAAGAGGTACCATGATGGCTAAATCAAGTAAAGGAAGCACTTCTAAGTAAGGGATTAAGTCCTCTTGTATCAATCCTGCTTGTAGCTTCTCCTAAGTAAACTCAAATCACAATGGTCTAATCCTAATAGGGTGATTCAAATATTCCCTTATGCAGTGGTAGCGATTTCAAGCCTTGCATGTGGGACTTTTAAGGTAAATGGTCATCAACTTAAGTTGTACTTAAGAGGAGACTTTGGTAAGGAAGATCGCATAGATTTTAATCTTTAGCCAGTTTAAGAAAACAGGTAGTTTCTATTTTACTCCATTGAATGAATGACATTAACCAAAAGCGCTTCTTTGGAGGCAACCGAAACTACTTCTATTTTGTATTTCGTCTAGATTTTAATTTTGTTAGTTAATAGTACACATATTTTGAATAGAACAATTGTTCTAAGTGTTGCAAGTTTAGGTAGTCTGAGAAGAGCTAAATATACCTAGGAGAACAAAGTTAAGACCATGCTCATGACCTTAGACATGATTCCTACTAGAATAAGGAAGTGAAAGAGATACATAGAAGTCATGGCTAAGATTGCTCCCATGAATTGGGGCATGATCCTCTCATCCAAAATTTCACCAAAAAGTTAGAAATATCATAGCCTAATGATTATGCCCATTATCTTAGGCATAATCATCACTAAGGTTAGGTAAGTGAAACTAAGGGTAAACATCATGGCTAAGTTCACACTTATGATCGTACTGGTGATCATATGTAATTTTCAAATATTGTTTACTATGGTATTCATGACTAGGGATCCTACTTGTGAACCTACTTAACCCAAAGTTTCTTAGATTCAATTGCTTGAAACTATCCTAATTTGGACAAATATCTTCCTAACTACACCTTCCTCTTTCTTTCATAATGTGCTTCTTTAAGCTGTTTCCAAAACTTTTGCTACTCTTCTAATCTTGATAATCATCTTTATTGTTTCCTTGCCTAACTTCTTTTGAAAGAATCTAGATTTCTTATTGTGAACTCATAATGTTAGGTAGGTATTTATTTATATCCCTCTTTACTCTAATCAAAGATCAATTCATTCTCTTGAATCTTACATAGCTACATAAGTGTGGGAAAACTTTTCTTATGTTTCTTTGTTTGCCAAAAAAAAGAAAAAAAGAAAAAAGAGATGGATGGCTTCTTCCAAATTAACCAACACTTATCGTAAAACTACTAAGGGCTACCTTAGAAAGGTATAGCCAATCGTTACCCTACCACTGCATCCAAAACACATGCTTGAATTTGATACACCATAACATCATGCTACATTTGACATGTTGTCTAAGAATGACTTCTCAAGATCTAGTTTCCTAGATTAGGATATTATTAAACAAGCCAACATGGAAGAAGAGATATGCAAGATGGTGAAGTTAAGACAAAATATTGAGTGATCAAGAGTTAGTGTACAACAAACTTACATTAGAATTTCTCACTATACCAAGTATTAAGCATGATCACCTTTTTTTTGGAGCAAAAAAATTCATTCTCATTCTGCATGAGAAATATGGAATTTACCCTTTCCATGGCCAACTTTGGAGTGCAAATGGCGCTCTATCACAAGGACTTTGTCCAATCATCAAATTTTACACTCTGTCATGTGAATTTGCCTGAGGTGTTACACTCGTACCCTATTAGATGAAGCTAAGTGGTAAAAAGACCTACAACTTGAAGTTTGTTAGAAGATCACACTTAAAGAATCCAACACATACGATTCTTCACTAGTTGCTCACTCAAACAATCAGTAGGAGAAGAAAAAGTATTGGGACAGTGGCTATACATGAAATTTTCTATCTTTGTAGTTTGGCTAAGGATATCCCATCAATCTTGTTGTTTTGTTAGCATTCTATATGCAACATGAAGCCATTGATGCTAGAGTGAAAAAAAAAAATGGATTTAGACCATATGTTATGGTGTTTTACAACCCCTAATCAATCATGGTGAGGGATGTGTTGATGACAATTTCTACCTTCCACCAAATGGGCCTTTTACCTAATGACTTTGATAAGGAAACATCAAAGATAAAGGAGCATGACACTTTTGTGACACGGGAATACTTAACAGATCAAATTTAAGACTTAGAAGGTAAAGTCCAAAAGTTGGTAAAATCTCAAGACTTTTTAACCAATCCTTAAAGCGAATGTTTAAGAGACAAAGCCACCTAATTGACTTTTGCAATAAAGTGGTGTACCAAGTGAAAATAAGGATTACTCAACTTGTAGATGAAGATTTGATTGATGTGAGCAAGGATGAAGACATAGATGAGAAGGATCATGGGAGTGAGGATGAATAAGGGCATGAGAAGAAGGAAACCAATAACTTGGATTCTGATAATGAAGATGATGGTGAAGTGGATGCCGAGATTACCAAAGAGGATCATTTAGATTTCTTTTAGGTTGTTCTTTATCTTAGTTGAATTATCTTTTTAGTTTTCTGCATTCTTAGGTCTCTAGTTTTCAATACTTTACTTCAGCATTGCAATCTTTTTCATATTCTTGTCCATCTCATTAATAATAGTAAAATAATCCTTTTCCCTTTGTTTTTCCATATTTTTCTTTTGTTTTTAGATCTCTCTACATGCCAATTCAATTGATGACTCATTCGGCCTATGCATTGCAATTTGCACTTATCTTAGGGGATTCCTATTTCTTTACTATGCTATTTCTTTTATACCTTCTACATTAATAATTATTCATTCATTATGAGCTTTATTGTGTGTACATTGCGAACAATGTACTAATTAAGTATGGGGAAAAGGTATGTGCAATGTTGCTTATTATTTAGGAAACCAATTTTATCTCATTTAAACCATTTTTTTTCTTTTTTAATTTGTAACTTGATTATGTTTAGCAACTTGGTGAATAATTAGAGCTTACATGAAAATTTTCCCAATCACCATTGTGCATTTTATACGTTGTTAGAATTGAATAATGGAATCCATGTAGGCAAAGTTACATATTATTTAGCTCGAGATTATAAGGCATAAATAAATTAATAATGTTGTTGACTGAGCATTGCTCATATGCTACATCTAAGCTTACTTGGATGTATACTTGTCCCTTTTTTATTTTTAAAGCTTTACAATCTTGAGCAAAGAAGTAGATGAAACTTATCTTTTGAAAGTTCCTTGAAAAATCTTCAAAGTTGGAGGTAAATAAATAATTAAGTCAAGTGAACACAAAAGGGTCAAAGTTGAGCTTAAAAATGAAAAATGGTAAAACACTAAAGAGTTTAGCTATGAGGCCTTGTTAAATCGAGTAATTAAGCCTATGGGGTGCCTCCTTCATTTGGAATAACTTGTATTAACTTGGGTGATGAATGCGGGATTGTTGGTTAGAAGGTCACTATAAGGGTCAAGAGAAAAGTTCATATGAAGGCTATAAGTTACATAAAAGTAAAAAGATCAAAATTGATTAGAGTGTATAGATGGTTCAAAGGGGAGTTTTAATACCTAATAGCCTAAGGTTATCTAGTCTGGGACTTATTGACTAAGTGAAACTGCTCTAGTTTAGTTAAAAAAAGAGAGAAAAACCTCCCAACAAAAGCTCACACTAAGGGAATGATTAGATAATGAGTAGATACAACATGTATTTGCTCTTGATTATAATGCTCGGTGAGATTGAGGAGAGACTTGTACACATACTAACTAAGTTTAAGGGATTGTGCATCATTCTTGCCCAACCACATAAAAGGTAACTAAATTGAAGGAAAAATCCTTGGTTAAATAGTATAAGTAAACTTTAATTTACATGGATTAACTGTTGAATTCTAATCCTTGTGTTCTAGTGCTTTAAAATGGTGGTTGGGAGAAATTTCGCAAGTTGCTAAAAGTATTAAATAAAGCTTTAGAAGGTTACAAGGACTTATGAGAATTCAACATTTGATTTGTACTGGGTTAAATGTAGTTTTTCACTGGTTTCTTGAAGGGTACTAAGTTGAGTTAATATTTCTTATCTCGATTCTTTTGTTTAATCATTGGTAAGGATTGACTAATTTATTTGAGGACAAGGAAAAATTTAAGTGTTGGGCCATTTGATGAGTACAAATTTACATATGATTATTGCTGATTTTTTGTGATGATTCTCCTTTATGTTGTTATAATGTTAATGGATTTGATACTCATTTGAGTACATTATTTTAGGACTTTGAAGAGTTATTGAAGTGAAAGAATGAAGATTTTCAAAGAGTTGTTCAAGATTTTAGAAGATATTTATTTATTTATTTGAAGGAGTAATCATAGGTAGCAACTTAGGGAGAAGAATTTTATTGAAGATCAATGATTAGAGAGAATCATGGATGGAGATTACGATGGTGTTCTTGGCCGTGATCCCCTCGTCAAACAATTTCAAGGAATTTCAAAGTTTTGGTTGAAAAGAAAGATCATCCCTTGAGATCACGCCCGTTATCCTAGGGTATGGCTATGCCATTCAATTAGAAAAGTTGTCTTATTTAAGTTCTTTTCATCAATCTTTATAAATAGGAAGTTAGCTGCTAAAAAAGGAGAGAAAAGCTACCATTCATAGAAGTTTTCTTAGGGTTTTCTTTATTTTGCATTTTTAGCTTTATTTCTTTTGTAATTTCTAGGAAAGATTCTTTTTTTTTTTAGCATGATTATAGTGTAAGGCTTTTGATATCTAGAATTATAGATCCTTGAGTTAATGTGTAAAGTACTTATTTTGTCAATTATAGTGAATTCCCTATTTCTTATTAATTCAATTATGTGTGTCTAATTGATTAGCTTGTTATTTCTAAAGTTACAATCCTAATTATATGATTTGTGCATTGAGGTTGCGAGATCGAATGTATAATTAGATGAAGTGTCATTGAAGAGAATTTCTACAACCTTAGTGATAAGTTATTGAATTCTTTTGGAACTTCTATAGTAATTGTGAAAGGGATTCAAGTTCTTAATGTGGTCTTAACTTGTTTTATTATAGAAGTGATTTAAGTAAAATAGAGTTAGAATTAGAAGTTAATAAGTTAAGCGATTCCTATTAACTCATTAAAAAGAATTTCCTTGGTTAATTAGATTAAGGAAGGAACTAGATATCTTTTGGAATATTGCATGTTAACTCTTAGTGAAACACTATCTAGATATCCATATGATTAATTTAGAGTTTCTTTACTTTGTTATTCCCCTAATTAATTTATATTCAATTTTACTTCCTCCTTAATTGTTAGTAATTAATTAGTTTATGGTGCAATCAAATTTCATAATTTTCTCAATAATGTAACAGAGTAGGAGTGATTAGTGTATGCAGTCCTTGAGGGATCGACAACTTAGACTTTATTGGTCTACTATAATATAACTTGATAGGTGTACTTGCCTCTGATCACATTCCCTTTAGTGAATTACTACATCTGACAAGTCTTTGGCCTTTGACTTAGAAGGGCATATGGGTTAGAAGTTGTCCTTTTGCCAGGACCCTAGAGGGGACCTAGTAGTATTACCTAAAATTTCCATAACATGTGTACCCCCATGATATGAAAATCGCCTTTTAAGTCAGAGATTGCAAGACTTTAAATAATAAATCACTAAGATTATTGATTTTCAAGTAATTAATTTATTGTAACATAACATAACATATATATATATATATATATATAAATAACTATAGATATCTGATATCTCACCGTTTCTTAGAATCGCAGAGAATTGGTATTCCCTACCAAATAATAAGACAGGATATACTAACATTATAAAAAAAAAAATACAAGAAAAATTAAATTATAGTAAGTTCTAACATATAAAAATTTTCTACAAATGATGTTTATGTATCATCTAAAGAGTACTCAGCTACTTCTAATACTAGTATACATATCTTCATCTTGCACTCAACACTCGAGACTTATCCCAATCCCATTGTAAGTAAACCTGCAAAAGAAACTAAGGGGGAATGAGCATAAAATAGCTTAGTGAGTTTATCCCTCACCATTATTATTCAAGCAAGTTATCACACATTATTATTACACATGCATGCAAGCTATCCACATACAAAATGAATGCAGGCATGATGAATGCAAGTGACACATCCATAGGAGTCTAGAACTATGAACGGTGTAGAATTATGTCGTCTGCACTTTGATTATCCCCTATACTTACCTGCACAGGGCACCTTAACTTATCCACATGAGGTTGCCTAAGGGTTCTACCCCTCTAGGCAACACTCGACTATTACCTTAGATAAGAAAAGAATTCCAATTTAAATAGGTGGATCCCAAACTAGGACTATCCACCTTCTAAGGCCCCTCGAGCACAAACATGCGAGTCCTCTTGCAACCAAAATTATCCAAGGCCTTACAGGCATAATAAAGTGAGTCCTCTCGTTATCAATTGGAGATCTCATGCTAGCTTTGCCTTAATACTAAAATATTATTTATGGCTCTATGAGCCCTTATAGAGATCATACAAAATATGTTTAAGAGTAGAAAAGCTTTTTCCAAAAACACTTTTCTCAAGATTTTTGCATAGCTAACACTCTCCATTCATACCTTTACCAAGTCATAGACATGCGACGAGTATAATTGGTTATTTTGGTCTGATACTTATATTTATCAATTTAAAAAAAGTGATCACATAGATGATAGCAAACAAGCAAAGTAGTCATTTAGACATACAAGCAATAGTAAGCAATAAAACATCATACTAGTAACATGCACAAGCAAGTAGCAGGTCATTAGAACTCCCTCACCTATATTATTGCTCGTTCTCCAAGTTTTGGGGTTTCCAGAACTCGATATTGAACGCCTAAAAAAAATAGTAAAACTTATAAGTATTCTAAGAAGTTAGACTCCTTAGTTAATTAAAAGTTTATTATACTTTGTCTAGTTCCCCCAATATAACCCAAGTATAATGTATATAGGGTTTACCATACTCAATGGGATTAATAGTAACTATTTTCTTATATTTATCAGTTGTGAGACTTCCTTTATGTATTTAGTAACTTTTCATTTTAATTTTGATATTTGCGAACTTATAGTCGTTTTTCATCGTTTTTGGACGCATGTTCACATGGTGATGTTCGTTTTGGATGTTAAGACCCGTGTTTTACAATATGGGCTAAACTTATTGAAATTTTAACTTATTAAAATTTTAACTTATTAAAGTTTAATTATTCTTATTGCTTATGTTTATATACTATTTTAGTACTTAATGATTTAATTAGCTATTAGATTCTTACACTTAAGAAATTTTACATTAATATTACTAATTTATGTACTTAATTAAGTTTAATTCAATTTAGAAAGTGTATTAGGGTTTAAAGGATCTTCGACTCCTAAGTACATGTATACATATATATGTTATATTCTTATGTAATCTTATAATTTATTATTTTACAAGCTTATGCTTATGTTATCGCTCAGGTCATTAATTGCTTATGTCGTCGCTTATGTCATCATTTTCTTATGTCATGACTTATCTAATTATTTGATGATGTCATGGCTTATGTAATCATTCATTACATATAAATGTATATATACGTATATATATATACATACGGTGATATACATATTTTTATACGTATTTTCGTATGCCTAAAATTCCTCTTAAGAAAGCTTCTCAAATTTCATCATTTTTGTATTTTAAGGAAATATTTAACATGGTATATGTATGTATAGTTGGTATATGCCTTATTTTGGGTTATGTACATATTGGATTCTTATGTACAAAGGTCTTTATACATGTATTTATCTAGTATACACTTATATACACATACTTAGATACATGTACACATGCTCTTCCTCCATTTACCAAGGCTATCCTACACTTCTAAACATAAAAATTGAATCTTTAAGCCTAAATCAACATATATGTACACAACACTTAAACTTTTTAAACTAACCTACCTATTCATCTAATTATTAGATAATATAGAGTAATACATGATAACATACCTTTGTTTTCTTCTTGACATATGGTTGCAAAGTTGGAAAATTAGGAAAAGTGAAAGGGAAAAGGAGGTCACGGTTATGGAGGAAGAAGAAAGGGACTTGATTTTGTGTTGTTTTGTGTTTTTGAAAGTGAAAGCAAGTGGGTCCTAAAGGATGAAAAAGTGGACGAAAAAGAACTAGGAAAAGGGAAGAAAAATCTAAAAGAAAAGAAAAGAAATCATTAGAATGGAAGAGATATTTCTAAAATAAAAGTGACATTTTGTTGACTTTTTCACAAGTTGACTTTAGTCAACATGTATTGACTTGGTCAACTTTCCAAAAATAAATGCCATTTAGTGTACATAATGAAGTAATTAGGGAAAATTAGGAGAAAGATTAAGGAAATGAAAGGAAATAAGAAGTTTAATGAAATGATTAATAAAAGTAGGTAATGAAATCTTCCTTTTGGTATTTAATCCTATACACATCATTTAGTGCGCTACTTAATGTAATTCTCATAAAAAGTATTATTTAGGGTACTAATACCTATTATATGTAATATAAGCATCAACTAAACTCTTAACTTTATGTAATACTAACCTAGTTATATACTTAGAACATAAATGTGATATACGATGCAATATCTTAGTTTTTAAAGGATTACTTTAGTATTATAAATATTTATGAATGATTGTAGGTTATCTCTAATCTTTTACTAATGATTTAGTATAATATTAAGGTTATATTATCAATGTAGGGTTTTAGGGTAAATTAATGCTTTTATATCCTTAAAGTTATAGTTTTAGGGTTTTTATTACTTCAAGCCATAATCTCTAGTGTCTTTACATATTTAAGGTTTAATATATTCATACGCGATTAAGTCTTCGATTGTTATCTTATGGTTTTGATGAGGTTCGAGGTTAACTTTTGCAGTTACACATACTTGAGGATTTAGGGTCTTTGTATGCAATTAGAGGTTCAATTGATAATTTAAGGTTTTTCATATTCACTTTAGGTTTTAAATTAAGATTTTAATCGATTTTAAATCTCACTAGCTCTATTGACTTTAGGAAATCATCTATAGTTTGGGCGTTTGATTCTATACTTAGAAAGATAGATTCGTGGGGTTTACACCTTCTCTTCTCATTGAGCTAGAGCTTCTAAGTTTATGTACACAAAGTTTTAATGTTATGGTCAATTAGGTTAGCTTTACAGCCAATTTAGATGTAATAAAGGAAATAAGAGATATATTAAAGGCTAAAATTGCAACATATCAACATCGAGTGGCATGATATTATCATTGAAAGGTGAAACATAAGGTGTTTCAACCTAACGACTTACTATGTTGCAAGATGGAAGTAATAGGGGTATGAGATAGCTAAGGGAAGCTCATGGCAAATTAGGAAGATCCAGTTTGGATTCTAGAGGTTGTGGGGAATGATGCATATAGATTGGAGAGGTTGGATAGACAAATCATTCTCAGAGCATAGAATGCTGAGAAATTAAAGTTATACTTTAAATGATCCCTTCTCCTAAGCTAAGTTCTGAATGTAACTTTCTTGATAGTTGTTGCAAGTTGTTTGCTTTTAAAGTTTTTTTGAATAAGTGTCATTTGCTTATGCCCATATGCGACAAATATAAGTAGTGATGTAATGAAGTATTGTTTATATCAAATGCTTATATGTTGCCATAACTTTATCTTATTTTGTCCTAACTTAGCCACGGTTAATAGATTGATGAATTTTAAAGTTCAAGCCAACTCAATGAATGAACTAATATAATGGTTTCGACCTAAAATGGTTAATGCACATAGCTAATTTAGAAAAGAACTAAACTAATGGTTCTAGCCTAATAACTTATTTCTAAGTCCACACCCTAAGGGATTAATAGGAAAATGCTTTGTATCTTAACCTATTCTAAGGAATACAAATATATCTTTTCAAATGGTAGGTTGCATTTAAGCCAACCAACAAACACATTGACTAATAAAGTATGCATAAAGAAAATACGCATAAGAATAATACATAATGGAAGTATATTAACTAGGCAAAAAGAAAATCATGTCCAATTATACAGTAATAAAAGGCATTCTAATCTAAGCAAATAAATGATAAACTTAGAAAAATCAGATGGGGGGATGTTCGGCTGCTTGCTCGTTGGATACATCATTCTCAGTAGGATCCCTATTAGCCGAAGGAGCTTACATTAGAGTAGGAGCTTCTTCAGGTGATAAGGCCTTAGTAGTAGTAAGGTCATCTTACATTTGCCCTTGACTTGCAACCTTTTCCTCTTCCTCATCATCTTCATCCTCATCATCCACATTTATGAAGTTAAGGTAAGAAAGAAAGTAGCTTAGGTTTACTTTAAGTACTTCTTTCCTGGCTAACTGCATACCCTTAAGAAGTCTCCTATGAAGAAGATTCTTAAAACACTTGCACGGCGTCATGATATTGAGAGCTTCCTCAACATAGATCTCAGGGTTAATAGCCTGCTCAAGATTGATGATCTAAGCTTGTTAGCAAGCGGAGTTGTCCTTGAGTTGTTTGATTTCCTCCTTTAGTGGAAGCTCCTTCTTACTCAAGGAAGTGTAGGACTTGCTCAAGGACTAACACTTCTCCTTCTACTCCTATAGTGGGTACTTGAGGTCCTTTACCTCCCTATCAAGCTCATCATTTTGGCCTTTCGTTGTAAGAAACTCCTTGAAGGCCTCTTTATTAGCATTCTATTCAAAGGACAAGAGGTTTTAGAGCCTCTCAACCTACATTTTGGCCTTGATCTTAGCCTTCTCAATAGCAATTGTTTGAACCTTTGATGCATTCTAAACCTCAATGACCCTCTGTACATACAACACATGTAGGATAATAAGTCGAGTAGAATTGTATTAAGAAAATCAACACTTACCCTCTACATCTCAACCTCAACTTCTTCGATAGTAGTCAAAATATACACATTCATTTGCAATAGCAAAAATAAGTCACCAACTATATATATAGTTTGACATACATAAACTGTAAACCCTAGGAAAAACAGTAGTTGAACCTTGACTCAAGTCCGAGTGTTCTAAACTATACAATAAGTCAATAAGGTTAGTAATAACAAAAGAATATGCAGTTTAATAAATCAAATATAACACCAATAACAAAACCTTAGGAATTTATCGAAACCCTAAATTATTTACTAAAACCCTAAAACTAGTTTATGCATCATTAATTGAAATTGAACCCAAAATTGCTCGAAACCATAAAATCATAAACATAAACCTATAAAACAGTTAGATATTACACAATAGTAATAAAATTATAGTCGAATGTAATTTTCGACTAAATCACCTATTTGTACGAAATTGTAATGAAATTACCATAATAACTTATAAAAATTATAATTGTAACGGGTATCAGATAAATTGATAAAATTTCATAAAATTTTGAAAACTAATCTACGAGGAGATTCGCTATAATTTATATGACTCGAAAAATTACATCTATTTGTTAATAATTTTCATTTTCTTTCTTTTCCATTTCCAATTTATCTCATTTTCCTTCTCTATTTCCAATTCAATTCTTCTTCTGTGCAAAACATGAACAAAAGTCAACAAATTAAGACAAAAAAAATCAGCAGCCACGTGATATTCTTTTTTTGTTTTATTTACATTAATGAAAAGCTAACTTAGCTTACATTTTAAGCTAATAACTCACCTGAGCAAGAGTAACATATAAATATGGAAAAAAAAAATATGCATAAACACATACACAAAATCTGCAAACTGTGAGGAAAAAGAAAGAAAAAGAAAGAAAGAAAGAAAAGAGAGAAAGAAGGAAGAAAAAGAAGAAGGAAAAGAAGAAAAAAATAAAAATTACAAGGTAAGTGATTTATTTTAGAAAGTATAGATGTATATTATAGTATATACCTGTAGAAATATAGTATTTGTATGGTATTTTATGGTATTTTTACATATAATACTAATAGTATATGTTTATGTACATGAATACTCAAATTTAATTATATGTGTAAATAAAAAATTAGGTTGTGTATACATATATGTACATAAGTATATAGTATGTATTATGTATTTGTTTTTTTTAATACATAACTATAATATACATATATGTGTATGTACCGTAACTTTATATATATATGGGTATATATATATATGATTATATATATATATATATATATGTATGTAGTTGTATAGTATATAGTAGGATATTTTTATAAGTATGTATATATGACATATGAAAATATATATATATATATAATAGTATACGGCATATTATGTATGTAATGTATAGTATACATATTTTATGATAATTACTATATATTTTATGATAAATAATAAATGCTATATAAGTATATATATATGCCGAGCATATATATATGTATTTATAGGTATGTATGTCGAATATATATATATATATATGTATGTATTTATATGAATGTATGCCGAATATATATATTTATATATAAAAATATATGAATAAGAATATGTTTTAAATAAATACATATACATATATACTGCGTGTAATATATAGTGTATATTTGTATATCTGATACCGTAATTTAAGAATTTACAATAACATAAAGCATAAATTATATATTATAAGTATAGGAATATATATATATATATATATATGTATAATCGTGAGGTACATAAGAAAAATAGGAAAATGAGAAAAATAGGAAAATATACCCAAAATAATAAAATAACAAATATATGATCTAAATAATTATTAAATCATAAATATGTTATGAAAAAGTGAAAATCAATATTTTATAATTTTTAAACTTAAATAATAATTTTTGTGATATTTTTATATCACACTTTATGCTACGAGCCACAACGTTTAAAACGGATCTCGTTACGATAAAATATGCTAAAAAACGATCAAAATGGACTATAAGTTCATAACGATCCGAGCTTAAACGAAAAATTTACATGTGATTCAATAAAAAGCTCGAATTAATAATTTCACGTAACTAAGTGAAATAAACCTTACACATTATAACACTAGTTGGTTTTAAATTCCTTTTCTTACAAATTTTCCTTATTCTCAAGTGATCTCGATATCGACCCTGAGTTTCCTACCGACTATTACGATCCCTGAAGTAGCCATGGCCGAGTGAGTTTTTCCTTATGATTCTATACTTGTTTGTACTTGTAGTTAGTGAACATAAATTATGAATTATAAATGAATGTGTATGGGATTGGGTTATGCTTGTGCATGATAATTGTTGTTGATGATGAATCTACTTTAAATTTCAATAATATAATGTTTGTTGCATAGTAGATTCAATAGATTGATTGTTTGTGACTTGGAATGATCACTGATTAAATATGACTTAACTTTTATTCGACTAGAAAAATTAACTTGGATCATATATAAATCATGCACTGCATAACTAATTTTGGGCAGTCACATTACACGGAGGTAGCGAGAGGCCATACTTGGGTTGATTATTGATTGTTATTGATTTTGTATGGTGCACACGTGCGATATGACCTTACCCTGGCCCACGGGATGACTAGGCGTTGGAGGTGCCAACCGTCTGGTTATGGGTCGAGTCCAGAGGCCTTCGTTTAAGGGTGAGTGAGGGCTACATGAACCTACTCACAATCATATGTAGAACTCGTTTTGATAAAGCTGGTAATGGATGTACCATTATATTTTGAATATGAAACACGGAGTTTCGTTATGAAATAAGTTCTAATATGATACTCGGATCTGACTGTACCGAAGAATCTCTAACCCTAACTTCGGAGGGCGTTAAATCTGAGTCACCTGCATGTATTTGTTTGGCATACTGCTTGTTCATGCATTCATTTGGTTGAACTTAACTGTGGTATAACTTGATTACTGTATGGTTGAGGGAAAATATCTCACTAAGCTAGTAAGCTTATACCTTCATAGACTTCTTTTGCAGGCCGACTTATTTGTAGAGTCAGGCCATCATATGCCCGAGGTTAGCTTTCTCTACAGGGTCAATGTGGGAGCTGTTTGAGGACAGAGAGTACTTTTGATTAAATGTAGATTTAAATATGTAATTTTTATATTAGTCTGACTTTAGAAATGTTTCAAAATCTATATCTGTAAACTTTTATATACATAAATTATGTGTTATGTTTTACTATATTATTATTTGTCATGAAATGATATTGCTTAATCTTGCGCACTCTTGGTAGTTAGTAGTAGTTGTAGCCTTGTATATCGTATAAAAGGGTCGTCGATTATAAGGGAACTCAATCTACAATCCTTTGTACGATATACGATGACTGCCACAACTGGCCCCCTCGATTCGCTACATAAATAGCTTGACAAAGGATAGAACTTGCATCATAAATCTTGGTGAAAGTCATTTCTTTCACACTACACCCAACCCTTCTTACTTCCCTCTATAAGACACTTTGATCTAGAGGAAGGATGATGCCTTTCATTAGAGCTAAGGACTTATGTCCATCCTCTAGAGTACAATTGGAGGTAAGAATTCTTCTATCCCATAAGGGGACAAAATCATAAACATCCTCCTACCGTAATACGAAGTTTGTGGAGGGAATTCCAATAGTTCTCTCCTCTTGAATTTTGGTAGGTATGAGTGGTAGAGCGGAGTTATCACAGCATTTGGGGTGTCATTGGAGGAACCTAAATTTTTTGACTTCTTAGTAGTTGAACGTGCCTTAATAGCCTTACCCTTTCTTTTTTGACCCCTTAGAGGGGTCACTAATGGCAAAGGAGAACGTTTAGCTAGAGTACACAACCTTGGGGCCATAGCATGTAGACCTTGGGTAGTCTCCTTCAGGGCTAATTGAGTGGCTTTCTTTATAGGAGCCGGTTTAGGCTTCTTGAAAGCACCCTCTTTTTTTTGGCCTCCTTAAGAGGAGCTCCCTATGCTATTGCGACCATAACAACTCATAAGTCTAGCTTCTTCTTCTTAGCCTTTGCTAGGCTAAAAGCTTCTTTGGGTTGACCTCTACAGCACCCATATCAACAATAAGGAGAAGATTAGAAACTAAACTAAGTATAAGATACACTTACAAGACCCACTGAGCAAAGCTCAAAAAACAAAATCCTCCCATGATGCACTTAATTAGCATTGGTTTAACCATCTTAGCTTGGTACGGCAAAGAGATCAAGTAGCACCATCTTCATGACATAAGAAGATTGTTTCGCCCCTTTCACACCAAAGAATAATTATCTTGGCATACCAGTAGAAAAACTTACACTGCTATGCTTTAATCTTCCTAGCAACTAACTCATCATTCGGTAGAAGTTTGATATCACCTATACAGATAGGGTTTTTCCATTTATTCCAAAATCCAAACTTGTCTTCAGCCTTATTGAAACATACTTATCATGCTAGTAGTAGATTTTAGACTCTAACCCATCTAAAATTTTTCTCATATATTTGCACATGAATAAAATTGGCAACATAACTAAACATAACTTGACAATTATATTACTTTAAGTATAGCACAAGTTAGACCACTTACTTGCTCTAACTAATGTTGAAAATTTGCCTAAGTATTACTCCAAGACATGAGTTATCAACCCTGGAAGTCAGAGATAGATGTTGATGGTAGTTGTTCATCCTTAGAGCTAGGTGCTCGACATAATGCTAGCTTATCCTAAATTGGGAATTGCATTAAGTGCAATGATTATACTCTTGATTGATCCTTGTTGTGGCTCTTGCTTGATCGATACCACTAAATCAACACTTTTACTGCTAACCTTTTCCTAGAGCTTCTACAACTCACTACAATTCTTCTGACCAATACTTTCTATAACCAAATTACCAAGGCTAACCCCATTAAGTTCAAATATTCAAATATCAAAATAGGGATGCAAACGATTCGATAGATATCCAAACAATAACTTAACCACCTACTCTTCCCCTATATGTGTACATGTCACTAGTGGTTCAACTCTCTTCCAATACAATTGTTAGAGAAATGTCTATAAAAATGGGAGATCAACCTTTGTAAGAACTCTCTATGCACTTTACTTATTTACTCACTTACTTCCTTTATACTTAAACACACATTTAACTTAGGCATCAATGTGGTTACGTCAAACTAGGCTCGATAACCCAAAGCCTAACTTTTGCTCTTTTGCAAATTACAAAGACTAACCTAAGTTTCGATGACAACACCCCTACAACTATACAATAAATGCTCGAAAAGAAGAGAAAAGAAAAATGAAAAAGAAATTATGGGAATCAAGAAAAAGTCAGTATAAAGCAGAATCATGAACCCATTACAAAAGAAAAATGAATTTAAAAAGGAGAAACAATGAAAAAGAAGAAAAATGTAAAAGAAAGAAAGAAAGAAAATGAATGAAGTAGAAAGAGAAAGAAAAAAGTTGAAAATTTCGAAAATATAAAAAGAAAATAATGGGCAAGAAATGGAATTTATACCGAAGTCAGGGAGGCTAAGGGATCATTCAATGGTCACTCTTTTTGCATGGTATTAGCATACTTGAGGGCTCGATAAGGAAGAAGTATATACATAGGCTAGCTAATTAAACACTAAAACCTCTAAACTAGTTTGAAATATTAAACCTAACTACAAATTTCCTAAGCTTAACCTAAATGGGAATGTTAACTTTTCTAACCAGAGATTCTTGCGTTAATTACACAATTTTTGATCTATGTGCATTTGATTGGTCATAAGTCAAACAAATTTGACACCACTTCTACAAACTTTATCTACTAAAATGAATGCTTGCAAAGTTTGAACCTTCAATGAGATGAAATACTCCTAATTATGATCGAGTGTAAAGGAAGTGCACACTTGTCCTCTCATTATCTACAAATCAATTTTTAAGGCTTGCTTGAGGACAAGTGAAGTTTTAAAGTTGAGGGTGGTGATTACAGTTCAAAATACATAATTTTTCTCAAATTTAAAACCCATATTTTTGCATAAATTTGGGGAAAATTATTAAATTTTATATGAAATTAGGGTATATGCACAAAGTAGATCGACTTGAACAAAATTGATCAAATTATATGAAAATGATCAATTGTTAATTAATTTTGATTAACTTTATCTCGTGCATGTAGGTATACGGGTGTTATCATTGTCTTAGTAGCCCTCGCTATTTGATTGAGGGAGCTAGGAAGAGAAGGCTGTAGAAATTAAGCCTATAGATTGATCGGTAGCCATGTTATCGATTGATCAATATGCCTCAAATTGTCAAGGGTGAACTGATCTCTTGGATGATCAATTGGGAAGAAAGAACAAGAAGTGAACAAAAGCCACCAAGAGGGACTTGACCATATAAATAGATCAATACCTTCCTTGCTAATCAATTAGTAAAAGAGTTTAGAGTTAAGGTTTATCTGAGTCAAAACCCTAATACTCAAATGCTTCTTTTCATAAAACACGTAAGCAACAATAAGTGAATACATCTACTAATTGATGGTAGACCCTCTTGCTGATTGGTTGATAGCATAAATTTATACTTATGATTTATGGAAAAAATAGCGAGCAATAATTAGATTATTCTACTGTTTAGTTTTTGCTAGCTCTTTTTCATTTTTACTATTTCATTGCTATTTTTATGTTAGTTAACACTTGTTCTAGAGATTTATATGCATTTTTCTTTGTATTTGTGGTAGATTTTAGCTTATTTATCGCTTTAATCTTCATTATACTCTTGTTACATTTGGATACTTCATTATCTTGTTCATCTATGGTACTTGCTACTATTTCTCTATTTGCTTTTAGTGTTATTACTAGAAGTAGAGTAGCTAAGTTTGTTTTTATGGGTTTGTGATAATGCTAATGATGTAGTTGGTGAAATCTTGTAGTTTTGACATGGATTTGTGTGTTTATTAGGGATTTTGATGTTTGATACTTTATTTGAACTTGTTGAGGTGCTTTACATGATTCTCTTAATAGGTTTTTGTGATTATGAGATTGAAAGGAGATTAGTTATAGGAATCCCTTAAGAGTTAAATTAGGTTTTTGTGATTATGACATTGAGAGGAGATTAGTTATGGGAATTCCTATCTCTATCAATGATTTTGTAAAGTATTGATGAATGGATTTTTACACCATGAGACTAAGAGGAGATTAAGAGCAAATATTCCATTGAATTCACATTACTTTAAGAAATTCTAGTGAATTAAGATAAGTTATGAGACCAAGAAGAGATTGATCACCTAGATTCTAAAACTAGAAAACCTATTTCATGACATGAATTAAATGTTTAACTGATTATGTAGGAAAATGAGATTGAAAGGAGATTTTTCACTGCATAACTGAGTGAGATGACCTACCTTGGATTGGACTCAAGTGAATTCCATCAAAACCCACTTAAAGACCTTACTTGATATCTTAATGGCATAACCTCAACACTATATTAGTGGCATGCCACAAGCCCACACTCTCATTAGTTTGCGTTAGTTGTTACATATTTGTTCTTGCATTTACTTTAATTGCAATTCTTCAACTCTCCATTTGGTTAGCCAAGATTAGAGTAGAAGTTAGGATCTAATACGTAAATGATCCCTTCTCCTCATGAAAATGACTTGGTGAATACTAACCAGTATTATTACTACAGACGATCTGGTATACTGATTGGTTAAAGGATGTCATTGTTTTCAAAATCTTCATTTTTTCAAATTTATTACTTTTATAAGTGTCGAGAGTCAATACTATAAGCATGATACATGATTCACAACTTATATGTAAGCATAGTCATCTTATCTTTCGTTCAACCATAAAAGATTCACTAAGTCACAAGAAAAGTATAAACAAACATCATGTAAGAGCAAATGCTTTTGATAGTTCTTCAATTGTACATTTTTGTTAAGGAGTTTTCATAACCATTTTGCATAATTTTGGTGTATTTTTGGAAGAATTTGATATTTAATTGGGTAAAAAAATTTTGATTTTAGGGTTATGATATGTTATTGGATTGAAAAGAGCTAAATTAGATCAAATTTCACTCAATTTGGAGTTCATTTGAGGAGGCTATGGGCTTTTTGAAGTTTGATACCATTGTTAGACATAACCATGTTGAAAACTGTATTTGTTTAGACCTAGAGAAATTATGGACAAGAGATACACTAGCTCTAAAATTATCATATCATTTGGTCATATAACTTTCGTAAAATTTAGTGGGAATCAAACATGAGTCATGAGATACCCATGTCAATTGGTTGCATATCTCTCTAATTAAATTTCGAGAAATTGACATGCCCTTTTGACATGACCATGTCAAGGGTTGTGCCTTCATTAAAGACTTAGTTTTCTTAATATGGAGCAAAGAACATAACCCCCAACATGGTCTGTCTAAGGGTCGTATCACCATAAATTCTAGGGTTTCTAAGGCACATTATAAAAGGGAAAGAAGGAGATTTCATTCAAACTCTTTTATAGTTAAATGGAAGAAACTTAAGAGGCTTAGAAGACCAAGGAAAGTTATTCTTTCACTTCAAAATTAAGAAGATTTCACATTCATCAAAAGGGTCTTTCATGATGTCTTTATACTTTTTGTTGTAAGTTTTATCTTTTATCATGATTCGAGCTTAATTTTCTTATATCTAGACTTTAAAGCCTAGGGTTCTCATGTGACAATTATTTTTATTGTTGAAATCCAATGATCTCTTTACTTTCTTGGTTCAATTATGTGTGCTTGGTTGTTATTTGATATTTCTAGAGAATTAATATTTGATATTATGCATAAAGATTGAGAAATCTTGTCTGTAATTAGATCTTGACATAATTGAAGGGAATTCCATGTATGCTTAGAGATTGGATATATGATTCTTTCAAATATTTGCTAACTTCTTATGGGAATTTGTTGCTCATTAACACAATATTAAAATATGCTATTTATGAAGAGATTCCAATAGGTATTTAAGGGTTAGGGTTAATATGCTTGGGAAAGATATAAATTTTAATTGCGAATTATCCTGATCAATGCAATTAAAGACAGAATAGGGTGATTTTTTTTAAGTTACATGATGAATTTTAGGGGAAGCAATGTTCAGATATGTATTTTTCCTTCTTGAAGTTGTTCTTTAATTTCATTGCTTTCCAATTATATGATAACTCTCACAATCAGCTTTAGTTAGTTAATTTTATCATACTCATCAAGATTTTTTACTTAGATAATAGACATAGTTCATAAGGGATCGACATAGACTAAGATCCACCTTACTATAATTTAATAGGTACAGTTACTTTGTATCACTTTTATCAGATAACATAGAAATGCATAACTAAGTTTAGTCTAGTCAAAGTTAATTACATTACCAAGTTTAATAGTTCAAATGAAATCAAGGCGAATATCATAAGCCTAAAGCACCTTCACCAATAGCTTAAGCATCCATTCACAATGAACAATGTAAGCCCCACATTTTTTAGAAATTTAGGACTATAGCACTAATTCAAAGTGTTCTCATAAGTAGTATAATTAAGTTGGATTTTCGCAAGAAGGCTATGGATATTAGACAAAACAACCCTATGGAGTTAGATTTTGAAAATGTAATAGTCAAATAATAGTATTCCTAAAAAGCCAGTCATTACAAAAATTATTAATTATTATTGATAACATGCATTTTATAGTCAGTTAGATAAATGACTCTTAGAGATAAATTGCTTAGGTATAAAAAATCATAAAATGAGATAAAATAATATTTAAAAATATGTATATACATTTGATATAATTAATGTATAAATATATGTATAATATAAATATTGTTGATAGGGGTTATTACTTGAAGGAATGAATGACCTGAAGTTGATTAGGAAGAGCTAGTGTTTGATCTCTTGTGTCTTGCAATTGACCTTCTCCAGTAAGTATTCGACCTCTCCTATTAGTCTTATAATCACTGAGGACTTAACAGTAAGGGAAGCTAATGAGCTCGAACTAGAGCTACATGTTTGAGAATAGATTAGATTGGCTTCAATTAGCTTGGCTAAATGACAAGGAGCTTAGGAAGAATTAGTCAAACTTGTAGGGAGTTCAAAATTTAAACCTAGATGCGAGTAATAGGAATCCTTACACGAATAACTACCTACTAGCTACCAATGACCTACCTAAGTTCCATAATTATAGAGTGGTCTATATTTGAAAATTCCTCATACGAGAGTTTTAGAGGTAATAGTTGTCAAAAAGTTGCTAGCCATTTACTATAAATAGAGCTCGACACTCTACTATAGGCTTCTTCTAGCTACTCTAATTCTATTAGCCTACTTACTCTCTTTGCTTTCTTATATTTCTCATATTGAAACCTAACTTAGGTATTGAAGTACCTACACCAGGGTCACTCGAGCACCCCTTAAGCCTAATCCATTCTTTTGTTTTGTATACTTGGATCCTTATCAAGCCATCCAAATTCCCTAAACCAAATTCAAACTCAACAAGATTACTCGTTATGTATTTGGTAACTTGACGCCCTTTGTATAAGATTTGCTAAGGAATTGGAGCAAGTAAGGGCCTATAGTTACGAATTGAGGAACAAACTTCAAGAGCATGAAGAAGCCTCTTCTTCGACCCCTTCTTTACAGGTAGTGGGAGAAGAAGTTAACCTAGCTCTTCAAGATGATAACTAGTGATGTGCATATGGGAAAGCTCTTGTAATAAATTAAGCTAGTCAATAATCATTACTTGTGTTACATGCTAACAAGGGTTTCCAACAAATACTGTCATAGGTTCTAGCTTATGGTCATATTCCTACTTGTATGGAGGGTAAGATTGAGCACTTAACTACTTATTTGCCTTAGAAGGCTATTGCAAACATCAATTTGTAGGATTTAGAGGAATATGTTAAGAAGTTAGCGATTGAAGGGACTTCTAAGAAGGAAGCTAAAACAAAAGGATGGAAATTAAGTCCTTTTGTTTAAGAAATTATTGAAGAAGTCTTGCCTTTGTGTGTTCAATTGCCTCAATTTGACACTTATGATGGGAAAAGGACCTAGATGATCATCTTAACACTTTTGACACTTTAAAGGAATTGTATGGCTTTTGAATGCCATTGATTGCAAAGTGTTTTGTTTAACCTTCAGAAAATCAGTGAGTAATTGGTTCAATTTGTTGAAAACAGCCTCCATCTCTTCTTTTGATCAACTAGTCGACAAATTTCAACAATATTTTCTTTCTAGCAAGCCTCCTATGAAGGATTCCTCACTTCTGACCGCTATTTGGCAAAAGCCTGGGGAAAGTATAAGGGATTATGTGCATTGGTTCAATCAGTTAATGATTAAAATCACCAATTACATCAAGAGTATATTGCTTTGCTTGCTATCTATCGAGGTGTTAGAGAAGATTCAGATTTCTTCAAATCCCTATCTAAGCATCCTCTAACGTCACTTGATGAGTTCACAACAAAGTCGAAGAAATTCATATGTCAAGAGGATCAAATGCAAGCTCATAGGGAGCTCGAGAAGGAGAAGTTTGATAGAAGGCTAGAGAAGGAAGGAGCATTAGTAAAGGATTGTTTGGGTAAGAGGTTTGATATGTGTAGTAAGCTAAGCTAACCTTAAAGAGATGGAAAAAGATCGATTATGACCTTTACTGCACATATGCCTCTAAACAAGCCTATGTTAAATATTTTAATAGAAGTCTAGAATCTAGGATTTTTAGATTTCCTAAAGAGAATGAGGAATAATCCTTTTAGGAAAAATTGCAACAAATATTGTGATTTTCATGGTGATCGAGGTCACAACATTGATGAGTGTATTTAGTTAAAGAATGCACTTAACGATGCTGTTTAAGAAAAGGTATCTTAGAAAGTTTATTGAAAATAAGGAAGAAAGGATAAAATATCCTATTTAGAAAATAGGGATCTATCGGCAACCCCTTAACAATGTTTTTAAAGCTAACGATCAAGAGCCAATAGCTTGGGATAATACTGGAGGTGATAATCGAGCTCCAAGAAGGGTGATAAATGTGATTTTTGGAGGTCTAAGAGGAGGTAGTACCCTAGCTACCTCGAGTCGACAAATTCAAAGGAGATCATGTGCTAAGTGTCTAAGCTAAGAGACATGGTGTAGATGATATGATTATTTTTTCTAATAAAGATATGTAGGGGATATAATTTCCCCATGACAATGCATTGGTTGTCATGACTAAGGTAGCTAAGTTTGATGTAAGAAAGGTCATGTTCCATACCAAGAGTTTAGCAAACATTATTTTCAAGCATGCGTTTAGTTAGATGCAACCAAAACTATAGAATTATATAATGCAACCTTACAATGGGATTTGTTACCTTGACTTTGCAGATTAGAGATGATGAAAATGTAGTGGAAGAAGTAGACTTTGTAATCATAAGTTATGCCTCACCTTACAATGGGATCATGGGCTAGCCATCCATCAACATCTTTAAGATGGTTATGTCCATAGCTGATCAGAAGAAATTTTTTTTTACCTTAATAGGTATTGGAACGTATAATGGAGACTGCAGTAAGTTAGAGCTTTATATTTGAAAGCTTTGAAGATTGATTAAGTGTACCACATCAAGTTGGGGACAAGCCATCACTTGTAAGTCTAGGGTAAACTAGGAGAAGAAACTTTTACTATTCAATTAAGAGATGATCTTGAGCATACTAGTCAAAGCCAGTGTGGCCCTGGACCTCCATGTGTGTGTAGTACAATTCCTTTGAGTTAATGGGGATGTCTTTGCATGGTCTCCATCGAACATGCCCTGCATTTTGGAGGAAGTAATCATTCATTAGCTCAACGTAGATTTGAGATTTAAGGTAGTACAATAGAAGAAGAGACACTTTGCCTTTGACAGGCAAGCTATAATAGAGAAAGTGTTTAGATGTTACTGAAGGTAGACTTTATCAAGGAGGAACCATACCTAGCCTAGCTGGCCAACTGTATGTTGGTCAAGAAAGCTAACGAAAAGTGGAGGACGTGTATTGATTTCACTAATCTTAATAAGGCATGTCCAAGAATTGTTTCCTTTTACCTCACATCGATCAAATGGTTGACTCAACCTTAGGACATGCTCTATTAAGTTTTATGGATGCCTTCTCAAGATATAATCAAATCAAGATGCATCCTTTTGATCAGATACATACTTCTTTTATTACTAATTTTGGAAAGTTCTATTGAAAGGTCATGTCCTTTGGTCTACAAAATGCAAGAGCCACACATCAAGGACTAGTGACAAAGATATTTAAGCCATAGATATATAGAAACATTAAAGTATATGTGAACAATATGATTGTGAAAAGCAAGACCAACGATGATCACCTTTTTAACCTAATAGAGACCTTTAACACTTTGAGACATCACAATATGAAGTTGAACCGTCAAAAGTGTATGTTTAGAGCTTTATTGGGGAAATTCCTAGGGTTTATGGTGACATGGTAAGGAATAGAAGCTAACCACAAAAAAAATCTAAGCTGTTTTGGATGTAGGATCTCCAAACCATTAAGGAGATCTAAAGGTTAATAAGAAGAGTTGTAGCACTGAATCATTTTGTTTCAAAAAAGTGTTAAGAAGTGTATGGAGTTCTTTTGGGTTATGAGGAATCCTTTTGCATTCAAATAGACAGAAGAATGTGAAAAAGCATTTCAAGCTCTAAATATGCCTTTGATTTGAGTGCTTTTACTATCCAATATCGGCCAAGAGAGGCATATAAGGCTCATATTTTAGCTGACTTCATAGTGGAGTTTGTAGGAAGTGAAGAATCTATTGCTTAATACCAATAATTGATTTGGATTCTATATGTTGATGGGTTAGAGACATGTGAGGGAAGTGGTGCTAGCATGATATTGAAAGGCCTAATGGGAGTACCAATTTCATATTCTTTGAAATTTGGGTTTTGACTAGCAACAATGAATCAAAATATGAAGCACTTATGGCTAGGATGAAGTTAGCAAAAGTGATCGGAGCTAATTATTAATTAAAAGATGGTAACATGGCGAAGGACAAGAATATGGCCAAGTATTTACAATTAGTCAAAGAGCTTGGATCAAGTTTTAATTCTTGGCAGTTGGTGAAGATCCTATAAACATAGAATTATGCTGCTAATAAATTATCAAAGTTAGCCTCCACAGGTCTACCGATCTAGAAAGAGAGAGTCTACATTGAATATTTGCTAGAAAAGAGCATGGATAAGAAACTTGTAGAATGTTTAGAAGTGCATGAGAAAGAGTTGGAACCTTGTTGGATGGATCCTATCCTCGATTACATGGAAAAAGGAATCTTACATATAGATATTAAGGAAACTTAGAGGTATATTTATAAGATTACTAATTTTACGTTGATCGATGGAAAGATCTACAAGAGAGGATTAAGCATGTAGCACTTGAGATACTTGTGACCTACTAAGCCAAATAGGTCTTATCTAATCTATATGTTGGGGTTTGCATTAACCACATTTAAGCTAGAGCTTTAAGGTTGGATATTGGTGGCCTACAATGAAGGACTCCCTTAGGTTAGTGCAAATTTGTCATAGTTGTTAGAAAAATGCTCCTATTAAAAGAGCATTGAGTGCATACCTCATTCCATTCACTAGTCCTTAGCTTTTCACTCAATGGGGATTAGATATCTTAGACCCATTTCCAAAACCACCAAACAAAGGCAATATATTATTATAGTCATAGATAACTTTACAAAATGGGTTAAGGCTTAAGTAGTGGTGAGCATTGCTAAAAGGAGCATAGAGGCGCTTGTGGTTAGCACTATTTTAACTAGGTTTAGGATACCTTATGCTGTCGTTATGGATAATGGACCTCAATTCAATAATGATATGTTTAGGGAATTTTGTAAAGCACGTCACATTAAACTATGTCATAAGTTAGTTGTTTACCCTTAAAGTAATGGATAGATAGAAATGGTTAACTAGGTTATTCTCCATAGCTAATTAAAGAGGGTAAACCAAGTTGGTAGTAAATCAGATGAACTACCTAATGTGTTATGGGCTTATCAAACTACACATTTGACTTTGATTGGCTTTACTCCTTATTAGCTGGCATTTGGGTTTGAAACAGTTCTGCCAATTGAGCTTCAAATTAAAGGTGCAAGAGTTTGAGCATACAACCCTGAATATAATGACATCTACCTTAGAAATTTCAACACCATTCACGAGACTCAAGCTTTGACTAAGGCCTACTTGATTGCTGATTGGCAACATAAAGCCTGATATTATGACAAATAGGTTAAACATGAGTGTTTCCGACCTAGTAATTTAGCGTGCAAGAAGTTAGAGGCTTTAAGAGTCAAGGAAAGTCAAGGGAAACTGAATGCAAGTTAGGAGGACTGTATAAGGGTCAAGGAGGTTATAGGAAATGGAAGGCCCTAAGATTAGGGAGACTTGATGTTCAACTTATTCCTCGAGCATGGAATGTAAACAATCTTAGGCCATACTTTAAGTGACTGACCTCCTTAGAGTGAAAGCTATTCAAGTTTGTGGTTTGAAATCTAGTGGTTATGTACATGTTTCAATTCTTATTATTTTCTATCATGTTGTAAAACTACGATTTTAGTGTACCAAGTTATGTGTTTGTATGTTATTGCTCAAATTTTCTTTATGGTGATGTTATTAATGAAATGTTTCAGTTATATAATGTCTTACGATTTTATTCCTTATTTTGTTCTCCATTGTGATGTCTCCCTTTAGTATCGCAAAACAATTCCAAACTTAACTGATCTAAGGTACGTATTGTTAGTACACACAAATATGAATGGTTAATAGGCACTAATGAATTGTTGACTTCCAAACCTCTCACTTGTGCTTGCCTTCAAAGCCTACTATCCCTTATAAGGGGGATGCTCTCCTGTAAACCTACTGAGGACGAGTTTTCGTACATAGAAGAGCTATAGGTAAACTCTCTAAAGCCCCAGCTTGGACACACTTTGCTTTATTTGGCCTCTTACCTGATTATCGACCAGCTGAGTGTCGACATATCAAGTGCTAAACTACAGCTCAAACACACACTGCTTTGCTTAGACTCTTACCTAGTCGCCGATCTATTGAGTACTGAATTTAAGGTCTCTATACACCGAGCTCTACTTTTCCATCCTATCAAGCTACAACTTCACCCTACCATCTTAGCAGCCCTCTGCACAGCTCAACAGCTACTACCTTAATGTTAACTTAGCTTAGCTACAATGCCCCAAGATTACAAAGTACAAACTCACTAATAGGTTGCCACCTATCCCTTATTTTTCTGACATTTGTACTATATTCCTTTTTGTCCTTTGTCATATTTACTCTTTTTTCTTATACTAGGAATCTTCTTCTTACATTATCCTTTATGTAATTTTCCTTTGATATATTGTTACTGTAGAAGACTTACTATAAATAGTCATTTTTACTATAGCCATAATCATTTTACATATCATTATTAATGAATATTCTTGCTCTTACGAGATACTATTCTCCCATTACATTTCTTCTACACTCTTATCTAATCTCGCTAAGTAGCTCGAGATTAGTGGCAAGTAGACCTGTATTAGCGTGTGCATCATATTAAGTGAAATACTAGGTCGTGTAGTGTTCTATGGTGAGTCATATCTGGAGAGTAGCTTCATAGAAGCTATTGTGTTTGCTAGCCTACTTCCTCTTTCTTCAGTATTTCAAAAGACTCACTTGGTTACTATCTCCCATTGTAAGTCCTAGTGATTAACTGAGCTCCTAAGCACATTAAGTTCTACTCCTACCTCTTTTGAAACATGAGGGTCAAAATATCTCTAAGCCCTACATACAACGAGTGACGAGTAAATTTTATAAAGCATTATCCTTAAATCTTACATGTGATGGATGACAAGAATAAGACGTCCAAAGTTTAGGATCAAAAAGTAGATCCAACTAAAATTCTCTAAGCTTGATGGTAAGTATAGATGATGACTAATAAAGAGCCTTAACCTTTTAAGGAGAAACAAGTCTAATTGCTTTAAGTCTTAAGATAAGCACAGACAATAAGCTATTAAATACCCTAAGCTGGTCAATAACAAGTTGAAACTTTCTAAAGTCTTAAAATGATTACAGATAGTGTATTAGTCGAGGCCCTAAGTTACTAAATAACGATGAGTCAAGATCAAGAATAGAAGTAAATGAGAAATGCAGCTTAATTTATTCAGCAACCACGAGTTCATATGGTGTTCTAATCATAGAACATAAAAATGTAAACACTTGTACATGGAATCAAAGGTCTGCATCCTAACTTAAATAACTAGCAAAAAGTCTATAATAGAAGACAATGATATAAAATAGGACAAAGAAACATATTAACTTTTTCCAAGGTGATCATTAGAAGTAGGGGTCAAATTGGCAGGAGAATCATTGTCAAGAGTATCAGGGGCTTTAGGAGGGTTAGTAGCAACATCTTAAGTGTCCTTTAGAGTAGCAGTAGCAATATTATTGCCTTTAGCAGGTCTGCTACCATCCACCTCTCACTTAGTTGTACTCTCTTTAATTATGGAGGCTTCCTTATTTCAACATCTCTTGACAAAGTCTATATAGCTCAAGTCATAGTTTAGATGGTGGATTATGATCTCTCAAGCTAAGTTCACGTCATCCAGCATCTTCTCAGAAAGAAGGTTCAAATACTCCTTAGTGTTCTAGATCTCCTAAAAAACCTTTTCATAGCTAGCATCCTAACTAAGCTTCTCTTCAAGGTCAGCAACTTTAACCTTTAGCTTGTCATGCAAGCTATACAATTAGCAAACCTCTTCAACATGCTTGCCTTTAAGGCTTTCCACCTCATTTTGTACCCCCCCCCCCCCCCCTCCCCCAACAGGTTAATGATGAGCCAGGAGCTCTTTTTCTACTCTTCAGATAAAGTAGCTTCTTTCTCCTCCCTCAACTTAACCTCTTTATTATGCTTGTCCTCCTCTATCTTAGCGTTCTCTTCGCCCCACTTTTGTTTATGCTTGATATGCTCAACTCAACATTGACGACTTGATTTTTCCCTCTTTTGCAATTTGAAAAGAGGATAGACAAAAAATATATGAAGTAAGAATAGTAAAACAAAAACAGAACTTAAGAGGGTGAAAACTTTACCACTTTCTTCTCTTCTACAAGAGCCTTAATGATCATCATTAGAGGTTGGGAGCTTTACAAAATAGAAGCAAAGTTATAAAGAGATATGAGAGTGTTGCTTCATAAGAATACCATTCATATTCCTTACATGAGGCTATCAAAACATAAGTTTTGGAAGAACATAATAGTGTTGGTGATCGTACTGATGTCTTTTAGGAGTTAGATTCTTTGCACTAATTCAAGGGTGAACTTGCTATTGCTAAAAGCATTGTTTGCCGTGCTGACCTTCTAGAGAGGGAAATATTGGAAAACTTCCCTATTCTCCTTATAAGGAGTCATAAGTCTTGGAAGTATCACTGTGTTTGTTTAGTCTAGGGATCTATAGAGCCCCCATTAGGTCAACCAACATTGATACGAACTGGTCCAAGGATTGACAAGGATGGTTATGAGGGTGGGTCTGAGCTTGCAAAAAGTTTAAAGAAAGAAATGGCAGTTGCATGAAAATAGGAAAAGTAAATAAGCAAACCCTTGAATAGCTCAAAGGATATGACGCACCAATAAACTTTCAAGGACTCATGGCTTAACATAATATGATGTACGAGCTGATCTAATGAGGGTATTTGCAACCTAGCCTTCCTTAAGAGTGAAGTAAACAAACAAACTGTAAACAATGTTCACAGAAAGAAGTGTATTCAATATCCTAAGATGTAAGATGATATTAGATGATGCAGCTACATTATAATGGGGTATTTACACTCGAAATATTATGGCATCTTACCCAAAATAGAAAAGACTAAAAAGGGTAATATCTATGTTGGTCTTGTATAAGATATCAAGAGGGAAGGTGAATTGATATCTTTATACTTTTTGAAAACTTTTTCAATAAAAGAAAAATACCCTCTTAATAACTTATATTGGTGAACAATGATATTTTAATAATTCAACACACAACAATTAATAAAGCAAATTGAAAGAGTAAGGAATGAGAATATTAGGTTGATGTTTATAGAGCTTTGTCCTTCTATCTACTACTCACTTTCAGCTCCACTATTGGGGACCTAATCTACTTTACCGGTGTCGAGTCACTTGATCCACTATATCAAAATCAGAAAAAGATTATAAGCATTTGTCATACATGGACTTCACAACGCCCTACTTTGCCTATCTAGCCTTTCTACAAACTAGGCTAATATAGATCTACAGAATATAATTTAACTTCTCAACAACAAAGTTTACATATTATAAGCAAGACCAAGAATACAAGTCTCAAATAATTTCTCACTAAATAGAAATAACAATTGATGAATAATCCACTTCAATGCAACTTTCTGAAGAAGTATCTAAGAAACTTTCTGTGCTATTTTAGAAGTAGAATCTGATTACAATTTTTGTGTAATGGAAATTTTTCTTAGAGATGTATTTGACGTTTTGAATCCTTTCTCTCTTTATACTGAAATCTTCCAGTAACTAATTTTTTGAAGATTATCTTCATTTTCATATTTATCCAACAATTATTTGTTAAAGATAATTCTTAGATATTTTGAGAAGATCTCGGTATTTTGAAATTCAAAAACAATTCAACAATCCATAACCACTAGATAAGTTTTAGATTTGAACTTAACGAAGAGATATGCTTTATTAGCAATTTCTAGATAAACCTCATATTCAAAAATTTGAAATTCCACAAAATCTGAATCAACTTATCCTTATCTATACTTGTGTATGTCTTGATTTATCCAAAATAAATTCACTAAAAAATAATCACTATGGATTTTTATTCTGACTTTAGTGAAACGGTGTTAAGTTTATTTCCTTAATACACTCAATCTAGTAGAGCTAGGCCTTGATTAATTCGAATATGATATGAGTTAAATTTCAATGTTACTTTTCTAGACCAACTTTCTGAATAACTTTCTAAAGAGTATCAATCTTCTTTTCTTTGAAGTCTCCGAACAAGTTTCTGAAGTGCTATACCACTTCTACTTTATAAAGCTTCTGAAACACTTTTTGAAGATTTTCAGACTATTCTCCTTTTCAATCAAATCAAACCTTTTGAATAAGTTTCTAAAGATAACTTAATTTTGTGATTTTAAACTTTCTGAGAATCCTTTTGAATACTTGCATTCTCAATGATTCATTAGTATTTATCCCTTTTTGTTATCATGAAAATATATGAGAGATATCTAACATTGTCCCCCTTTAAAAAGATAACTAAAATACTATTATAAAACCAAAAGAAAAAATCAAACTAAATTGGTATCCAACAACAAGAAGAAATTTCACAATCACATAATCATCATGTCGTGCAAAGTGCAGACTACAAAGGTTAATGGTTTTTCTCTCCATCCTTTTTTGTTATCATCATTGATTAACATATTGTGAGGACATTAATGAACCCCCCCTTAATTTTTATAATTAGAGAGAATATGTAGAATGAAAAGACTTCATTGATTTAAAAGAAAGATCATAACCAAGTCCAGAAATAACAAAAATAACAAAGAATAAGAATATAGGAGGATATTTCATCAATAAAACAAAAGATCCTAACAAAGCTAAAACAAAGATACTAGATAGAGAGAATCATAAAGACAATCATTTCTTAAATCGCTTAGTTTTCTTCATAGCATAAAGTTTGAATATGTTAGAATAAGTTGGAAGTGCCTTGCGAGGAGATGGATTGGCTTTGGAAGATGTTGCTATAGAGGAAGTTGGATCTTTTTTAGATGTAGGGGTGATTTGAGTTGGACCTGGTGTAAAGGCTTTTATGTTGGTAGCAATAGAAAGAGTTTATGTGTTTCCTTTTGGACCTATTTATTCTTCAGGATTCAGAATAGGAGTAGCAACTTAAAGTATTTTGTTAGGTGATTATAGGGAGATGATAGGAGTTTTTTCAGAAGCTGGAACAAGGATGGAATCAATTTGATTGTTGGCTAAGTAGAAATAGTAAGGAAATGAGGTTCAATTGGTGTGATGGGAGTATCTAAATAGGAATAGATGGTTTAGTAGGTGTGAGGTAAGGATCTAAAATAGGAACAAAGGGTTCAGATGGTTGGTATTGTTTAAGGGTTTCAGAAGAAAAAGCAACAGGATAAGCTTAGTCATCAAGATTGGATTTTGTAACAGTCTCTTTTACTAAGCTTTAAATAAATCCTTCATTCCTGTAATCTGATCCCTAACTAACTTGCCTACAACTTCCTTAATTCCTTTAAAAAGTCGTTTAACAAAAGCTGAGCTCTTGCCTTGTTTAGAGTGAACAGGCTGTATATCTATACTTTCTGAATCATTATGAAGGTGACCTAATTGCTTCCCTAAATTCTATCCCACCTAATCTTCTAACCAATTTTCCTTTCCTTTTTGGTTTCTTCTTAGCAGGTTCCTTTCCTTGCTTCCTTTTCTTTTCATTGTCCTTCTCTTCAATTATAGTTACCCTTCTTCCAAGATTTAAAGGATGAACAAAAATGCCTCCATTATGTGAATGCCAAAGCTTATCACTCACTTAAATCCCCATCTGCTTGAAAATTCTTTCTTCAAGTTTAATAGGATAAAAAGGACAACTTACTTCACCTCGTATTTTCAATTTCTTGAAATTGAAGAGACTCATCAACGAATTCCCATATGGCCGAATATCCAAATGTTACCATATGTACCACATCATAAGTTTCACAACATCTACCTTTCTCTTCCTTAGTATTGCTAGAATAACCAGTGCATCTTCTCTTGTTACAAAGTTGCACTACCCCTTATAGATAGCACAAATGAGTTGACAAATTTGTGTAAAATCTTGATTAACAACTCAAAATTTAGTACTAAAAATATCTCTTCCTATTCCTAACTCTACTCCATTTAATTCTATGAATATATTCTCCTTAGTCATCTATGCTAAGCTCTCATTGTCTTGTACTTCTTTAGTGCTAAAGCATTTCAAAATATCTTTCTTCATTATTTCAATCTTCTGGCTTAGTACAACTGACTTCCACACTTCCTGATTTTTGTTATCAAGCTTCCTATAAAACTCATCTACCAATTCTCTATATATAATTCCTCTCATATCAACCAAACCATCCAGACTTAACCCATCCAAATACACTCTCTAATAAAAACCATTCTTGTCAAAGAACTTTAAATCTAAATTAAAAGAATCCTTGATGGAGAGATTTTTATCTTTTATCATGTATCTTTTCTTAGGTTTGTCTTTTGATTTGAAGGAGGGAATTGAAGTCTTTACTTCCGAAGACCTTTGCACATTCTTAAAAGCTTTCGATGTCTTCTTTATTAAAGTAGCAACCTTAGACTTTCACAGAGTTTTCTTTGGTTTGGGTACAGGGAGTCATTCAGAAGGATTTATTTTAGACTTTTCTTAAGATGGTTTGCCTAAGGGATTAGAACCTTCAGATTCAGCAACTTCTTCGGATGAGCTGGATTCTCGAACATCTTGAACATTCTTCTAAGTAACTTCCTGAACTGGTTTAGAATGTTCCTCAAAATTGTTCTTTTGATTCACTTCTTGAGTAACTTCTTTTGATGGTTCATCATGAAGTTCTAAGGTTAAGGTTTTTCATATGAATCTTGGCGTGTTTCAAGGGGTTGATTAGGTTGAAGGTTTGTAGGGATGGTGGTGTCTATCTCTTGTTCATTAAGAATAATGGGATTTTTGGAATCATTTTGTACTTTGGATTTAATCCCCTTTGCAGCAATTTAGGTAGATTTCTAGGTGCCATGAATTTTGATTGAAAAAAGAAAAAGAAAAAACACGAGAGAGGAATGTGAAGAGGTTAATGAAATGAGAAGAAGAGAAATAATTACAGGCTTTTATAAGATGGAAAGAATTGGACTATCATAAATAATGGTCTTCAATCGTAAGAAAGTGGGCTGATTTAATGGAACACTAAAGAGTAATTTAAGGACCTAATAATGATAGGCTAAGACCTACTTCTTTTCGTATGTAACAAATGGGAAAACGAAGAAAAACTTACACGTGTTCAAAATTATACAAATAAGGGAAATGAATAAAAATTATCTCTAATCTAACAAAAAGGATTACATATACCAATTTCATTACAAATAAGTTCAAACCTTAATTTATTTAGAGGCTTTGTAAAAATATTAGCAAATTGATATTCAATTGGAATAAACTCAACACTTACATCATTATTTGCTACATGATCACGAATGAATTGGTGCCTTATTTCTATATGTTTTGACCTTGAGTAATGAACTGGATTTTTTGTTAGATTAATAGCACTAGTATTATCATATTTTATGGGTATACTCTGATAACTTATCTCATAGTCATTCAATTGTTGTTTTAACCAAAGTATCTGTGCACAACAATTTCCAATAGATACATATTTAGCTTTTACAGTTGAAAGAGCAATAGAATTTTGTTTCATGAATGACCAAGAAACTAAATTATCTCTTAAGAATTGACAAGTTCCTACTATTCTTATCCACTTTGCAACTTGCATGGTTAGCATTTGAGTATCCTATGACATCAAAATTTTGACTCTTAGGATACCAAATTCCTAATTTTGCAATGCTTTTTATATATTTAAAGATCCTTTTAACTGTAGTTAAGTATATTTTAGCAGGTGAACTTTGAAATCTAGCACACATATAAGTACTGAAAAAAAAAACATTAAGCTGTGAAGCAGTTATATATAATAAAGATCCAATTAAGCTTCGATAGAGTTTTTCATTTACCTTTTTACCATTACTTGTGATGTTAAGCTTTGTTGAGGTACTCATAGGTATTAAAGAATTCTTAGTAATCTCAAAGTCAAATTTCTTCAATATCTGTCTAATGTACTTCTCTTAGTGAATAAATAATCCATTCTTTGATTGTTTGATTTATAATCCCAAGAAAAAGTTTAATTTACCCATAAGTGACATCTCAAATTTTGCCTACATCAATTTTGAAAATTCTTGGCAATATTTTTCATTATTTACACCAAAAACAATGTCATCAACATAGATTTGTACAACTAACATAGCTTATTCATGATGTTTCATGAAGAGTGTAGTATCTACTTTTCCCCTTTGAAAGTCATTTTTAGTCAAGAATTGACTTAGTCTTTCGTACTAAGCATGGAGAGCCCGTTTAAGTCCATACAAAGCCTTTTTTAACTTATACACAAGATTTGATTTGAAGGGATCTTCAAATCTAAGGGGTTAATCAACATACTCTTCTTCTTTTATGAAGCCATTTAAAAAAGCACTTTTTACATCCATCTAATACAACTTAAAATTTTCCAAACATGCAAATGCAAGTAATAATCTTATAGCTTCTAACCTAGCAATAGGTGCATAGCTTTTATCATGATCTATTTCTTCTTCCTGAGAATTGTCTTTAGCCACTAAACGAACTTTGTTTCTTATTATTTTTCCATGTTCATCTAGCTTGTTCTTAAAAACCCATTTAGTTCTAATGATTGACTTATTTTTAGGTCTTGGAACTAAACTCCAAACTTAATTTCTTTGAAATTGATTGAGTTTATCTTGCTTAGCTAAGATCTAGTTACTATCCTTTAAAGCTTCATCAACTAAATGAGGTTCAACTTCAGATATTAGAGTGAAATGATTTTCAAAATTTTGTGAGCTTGATTTTGTTCTTATTTTAGATCTAACATTACCAATAATAAGTTCAAGGGGGTGAGCATTTTTAAACTTAAGAGATGATGGTGAAGTATGAAAATGTTCAAAACCTTCTAACTTAACTTTTGGATGTATTTCAATAGACCTGGTATTAGTTTTTGAAGAACCTTCTAATTCAGGTTTTGTTCTGGATACATCAAGCATCCTTAAAGCTTTTGTTGTTCATTCTGAAGGAGGTTCTATCTTTACTTCTTCTGAATTAAGATGCAATGTGTTCTTTTTATTTGAGATAATTGGAGTTTCATCTTCTATAATAAAGATGCTTGTCTCTTCAATAAACTTGACATTTATTGATTATTCTACAAGTTTTCTTTCTTTATTGTATACTTGGTATGCTTTTGAGTTTAGAGAGTAGCTTTGAAAGATGGCTTCATCAGCTCTCTCTTTAAATTTTCCTAAGAATTTTCTTGTTTTCTTAGCAAAACACTTGCAACCAAATGTGTGAAAATATGAAATAGCAGGTTTCCTTCATTTGTAAATTTTGTGAGTAGTTTTATTTGTCAAGGGTCATACATATACTCGATTTATAATGTAACAAGTTGTTGAAGCAGCTTCTGCCCATCAATGATTAGCTATATTACTTTCATTAAGTAGAGTTCTTGTCATTTCTTAGATAGTCTTATTTTTGCATTCAACTACTCCATTTTGTTGTGGAGTATAGGGTGCAAAAAAGTTATGAGTGATGTCTTTTTCTACACAAAACGAGATAAAATCTATGTTTTCAAATTCCTTTCCATGATTAGTTTGTAAACTAATGATGGAGAGGCCTTTTTCGTTTTGAAATCTTTTCATTTTCAACTCTTTTTGAAAAGATTTCAAAACTTTTAAAAGCATCACTTTTATGATGCAAAAATAAGATCTAAATAAATCCAGGGAAATCATCTACTATGACAAGTCCATAATTATTTTTCTTAGACTTAGATGTAAGTTGGGCCTAATAGATCTAAATGCAATAACTCTAAGGGTTTTTAAGAGGAAATAACTTTTTTACTCTTACGAGACAATGAACTCATCTTATTCTTAAGACAAGCAGCACAATAACTATTTTCAAGAGCATATAGTTTTGGTAAGCCTTGAATTAAGTTTTTTTTTAGACAAGTTCTTTAGTTGTTGAAAGTTCACATGTCCTACTCTTTTATACCAAAGTATAGCATTATCTTTTACTGAGATGAAACAACTTTCAATTGATCAAATGGTTTAATTAGATAAACATTCTTCTTTCTATACCCTTCAAACAACTTAAGTCCATCCTTTTTAAAGCCATCAAATTTATCATGTTCAAAAGTTATTATATATCCTTTATCACACAGTTGACTTATGCTTAATAAGTTATGTTCCAATCCTTTAACCAATAGCAGGTTCTCAATTGAATGAGGTGTCAAACCAATTGTACCTATCACAATTATTTTACCTCTACTATTATCACCAAATTTCACACAACAATCTTCTTTCCATTCTAGATTTGTAAACAACAAAGCATCACCTATCATATGTCTTGAACATTGACTATCAACATACTATGCTCCTCTTATCTTACCTTCATAATTCTACACATATCACAGTATAATCAAGTTTGTTTATGAACCCAATGAAGCTCAGGTCTATGAAAATTCAAGCTCGTCTCTTGAATTAAACCTTGATTATTACTAAGCGTGTAATTTTTGTAAAAGTAATGTTTCTCTATATAACCTAGTTTATTACATAGGAAACAAGCATAAGGTTTCTACTTAGTATACTTGTTACTTACCACTTTCCTTTGAGTTCGATTCTTTCTAAAATACCCTAAATTCAACCTTCTATTCTACCTTCTAAAGGGATACTTGTTGTTTAGAGATAACTTTCTATTGTACTTTTTGATAGGTTCAAATACTTAGTTGTTTTTACTCCCTTTGATCGTTTCTTGATTTTCATCCTTTGATTTAACAAATACTATTTCTTTCTTTGTTTTAGATGTTTCTACAAATTCGAAACCAAGTCCATATTTTGAATTATCCATCCTTTGGCGAGAAATTAACATTTGTAGTTTCTTGTCACTTTCATCAAACTTATAGAACATATTTTTTATTAACTTAGATAAATCTTCTACACGATTTTTCAAGTTTTAAATTTCTTCTTTTAAAATAAGATTTTCATCGACTAAAGCTTCACAAGCACTATGCAATCCTTTGAAATCATTTTTTAAAAAATCATTTTCATCTACTAGCAATTGATTAGCTTGACTAAGTGCATGCTTTTTGCTTTTTAATATTTCTACTTTGGATTCAAGCTTAGATATTTTGTTGCTTGACTTAGAAAGAGGTTTGAGGAGTTTGTTAATTTCAGCACATATATCATCAAGTACTTCTAAATCAGAATCAGAATCTACCTCAAGAGTGCCATAAGACATAAATTTGCTTCTTCACATTCTTTTAAATGTTCTAATTCAGTTTTTGAATCTTCCAAGTCACTCTATATAGCCATTAGAGATTTACATTTCTTCTTAAATTTCTCTATTTTCTTGATTAACATAGGACATCCGTACTTGATATGTCTAGGCTTTTTGCATTCATAGCAGATAATTTTCTTTTTGAACTTTTTCTCCTCTTTTTCTTTGTTTTCCTTTCTTACATCAATAGACTAGTTCTTATTAGTAGTAAATCTTTTAGTAAACGTTTTCTTACCTTTTTTCTTGAGCCATTTGTTGAATTTTCTAGCTAGGAGTGTCATATGCTCATCTTCTTCTTTAGATGAATCTTCTCCTTCAAAGTCATCATTTGTTTCTTTGGCTTTGAAGGGTACGACCCCCTTCTTTGTATCTTCTAAAGTACCTTTTGATTTGAGAAAATTAGTTTCATATGCCATGAGTTTGCTGCGCAATTGACTTAGAGTTAATGTTTCTATATCACAAGCTTCTTCTATGGCAATTTTCTTTGCATTCCAAATTTTAGGAAGAATCCTTAGCATCTTGCATACCATGTCTGCATCACTAATTATTTTTCCAAGAGAAGACAATTTGTTAGTTATTACAGTAAATCTACTAAAAGAATCTTTGATTTCTTCACTAGGGAGAATTCGAAATGTTTTATATTGTTGAACTAGCGAATTGATTCTTGTGTCCTTGATGGTTTCTATGCCTTCATAGGTTTACACTAAAGTGTCCTAAATATCTTTAGCTGTAGTATAAGAAGCAATTAGATAAAATTATGATTGTGCAATAGTACTCAAAAGTAAGTTCTTAGTCTTTGAATTGAGTTTGGCTTTGGTAATATCATTGTTTGTTGTGATAACGGTTAGAACTTTCAGATATCCTACAGAAATAATTTGCTAAGCCTGATAGTCTGATGCCTTTGAAAAAGTCTCCATCTTAAATTTCCAATAGGGAAAGTTACTTCCATAAAAAAATGGTACTTTGCTAAGTTGAACTGTTAAACTACAACTTGGTTTACCGATGGTCTTAAATTTTAGATGATATTAAAGCGAGGCTCTGATGCCAATTGTTGGTCCTATATAAGATATCAAGAGAGGAGGGGTGAATTGATATCTTTAACCATTTTGAAAAATTTCTCAATAAGAGAAAAATACCTTCTTAATAACTTATATTGGTGAACGATAATAATTTAATAATTCAACACACAACAATTAATAAAGCAAATTAAAATAGTAAGGAAGGAGAATATCAAGCTAAGGATTTATAGAGTTTCTCTCATCTACCTACTACTATCTTCTGGCTCCATTGCTGGGGACCCGGTCTACTTTACCAGTGCCATTCCACTTGATCCATTATCTCAAAATCATAAAAAGATTACAAGTATTCGTCACACATGGACTTTATAATACTCTACTTTGCTTATCTAGCTTTTCTACAATCTAGGCTAATATAGATCTATATAATACAATATAACTTCTCAACATCAAAGTTTACATAATACAAGTGAGAATAACAATACAAGTCTCAAATAATTTCTCACTAAATAGAAATAACAATTAATAAATAATTCACTTCAGTACAGCTTTCTATAAAAGTATTTAAGAAACTTTCTGTACCTTTTTAGAAGGTAAAATCTAATCATGATTTTTGTGTAACAGAAATTTTTCTTAGAGAATTATTTGACGTTTTGAATCCTTTCACTTTTTATATTGAAATCTTCCAATGGCTAATTTTTTTGAAGATTATCTTCATTTTCATGTTTATCCAACAATTATTTGTTAAAGATAATTCTTAAATATTTTGAGAAGATCTTGGTATTTTGAAATATAAAAACAGTTCTTCTTATCTTGTTTTGATCAAATATATTGCAATCCATAACCATTAGATAAGTTTTAGATTTGAACTTAACGAAGAGATATGCTTTATTAACAATTTCCAAATAAACCTCATATTTAAAAATTTAAAATTCCACAACCGAGTCAACCTTATCCTTATCCACACTTGTATATATCTTGATTTATCCAAAATAAATTCACTCAAAAATAATCCTTATAAATTTTAATTCCGACTTTAGTGAAACGGGATTAAGTGTATTTTCTTAATATAGCTAATCTAGTGAAGCTAGGCCTTGATTAATTTGAATCTTATATGAGTTAAATTTTAACATTACTTTTTCAAACCAACTTTCCAAATAACCTTTCGAAGAGTATCTATCTTTTTCTCTTTGAAGTCTCTGAACAAGTTTCTGAAGTGATATAGCACTGTTACTTTATAAAGCTTCTAAAATACTTTTTGAAGATTTTCAAACTATTCTCTTTTCCAATAAAATCAAACCTTCTGATTAAGTTTCTTAAGACAATTTAATTTTGGGATTTTAAACTTTTTGGGAAATCTTCTAAATACCTGTATTCTTAATGATTCATTAGCAATTTATCCCTTATTGTTAACATCAAAATATATGAAAGATATCTAATAATCTAAAAGAAGTAATGTATAAGGAATAATAAAGGGTATAATTGAAAATACAACAAAAATAGGTATCTTGTACCGAGGATTCTATCATATGATTGCCTAAATACGTGGCTCTTAGTAGATGGATGATTTTCTAGCATAAAAGATAATTCTGTATGGTCAAGGTGGTGACTGCCGAGCAAAGGTGGTAGGTCAGCTGTACCTTATTGAGTAGATAATTCTTCTAAGGTGAATTCAACTCAGATGCATTTAGCAGGGCTTAGATTCAGGTCGGTTAAGTAGGTAGTTAGATTTATTAAGCCATTGCTCAAGTATAACTCTAGTTAGCAACTGGAGACAATCAATGAGTATGAAAGGGTTTAGCTTAGCTTGGGCATCAAGTAGGTAGATTGTAGTAGCTTAAACTCTTTAATGGTAGGTCGTAAGGAAAGAATTCACTGGCTATGCTTTCTAACCTTTGAGCTTAGGGCTCGATTTAAGGGTCTGGTGGTCTAATTCCTATCTCCTCACTAGGTTGGTTAGGATTTGAGATCAAATCTGGCTAGTCCTCATCTAAGTTCTCCTTGGGTTAGTAAGGATTAGGGTTAACAACATTAAATACGTCTGATACTCTAAAGTCTTTTGGAAGCTCCAATTGGTATGCATTGTCATTAATCTTTTAGTGTATCCTAAATGGTCCTCTAGCTTTAGCAAACAGCTTGTTCTTCCTTGTATTAGGAAATCTTTCTTTACTTAAGTGTAGCCACACTTGGTCCCCAAGCTAAAATTGCTTGTCTTCCTTCCTTTACTCTTCTCCTTTATATTTTTGGCGACTCAATCAATTTGCTAGGCGACTCGTTGGTAGATTTATTGGATGGATTGAGCTTTAGTCCTCACTTCTAGGTCTTCTTAGTCAATAAGTGGCATAGAGGTATGATCGAGGGGTAGTTTGAGGTTGAAACCATAGATGACCTTGAATGGGGCTTGCCTAGTGGTAGCATAGACTGTCTTATTGTAAGCAAATTCGACTATAGGTAGGCGAACATCCTGGTTAGCTAAGTTCTTCTCTATTGTAGCTTGAAGTAGTGATCCTAGGATGCAGTTAACCACCTCTGTCTAACTATCAGTTTAAGGATGGCAAGAGGTGTCGAACAGTAATTTGGTTCCCATCTAATCCTAAAGGGTTCTCTAAAAATGGCTTTGAAATTTTTGTTTTTTGTTTGACACCACACTCCTTAGCATTCCTTGTAAGCAAAATACTTCCTATAAAAACAAAGAAGCAATATCTGAATCATCATGTGCCATTTTGCTAAACCTATCCACAACAACTATTATAGAATCTTTTCCTTGAGGTATTTTGAGGACAAAATCTATACTCAAGTTGGCTAATGGTTTGGTTAAAATAGGTAAAGGCATTACTTTTCCTTCCTCTGCTTGGCTTTAGCTTTCTTATCGATGGTACATCCCTTAATCACACGATGTACATCACCCTTCATTCCAAGTTAGAAGAATATATCGTTTAGTAGCTCATATGTTCTCCATTCCCAAAGTGCCTAGAGAGTCCCCTATTGTAGGCTTCTCTTACTAGCAGCTCTTTAATTCAACAAGTTGGCACATATAACTTGCCACCTCTAAACAGATAATCATCTTTTACATGGTACTCATCTACTATTCTTCTTTCTTTATAGTACATGTATATTAAGCCAAAATGAGGATTATTCTAATACTATTCTTTAATGCTTGCAAACCTTAATAATTTAGTTTGCAACTTAGTGGGAAGAATATGTCTTCTTGATAGTGCATCTGCAACTATATTGTTCTTACCTTGCTTGTATTTGATGATGAAGTTAAATCCCTCCAAAAATTCAATCCATTAGGCTTAGCACTTGGAAAGCTTGGATTGGCTTCACAAATATCTTAATAACTCATTATCTGTATATATGATAAATTCCTTTAATAGAAGATAATGTTGTTGTCGGGACCCTATAAGGGATTTACTAGGATTGTTTAAAATGTTCATATCACGTATACACTCATGATATGAAAACCACCTTACAAATCAAAGATTGTAAGACTCTACTTATTTAATCACTAGAGTTTCCAATTTTTAATTTATTAATTTATCATAAAAAATAAATAACTATAGATATCTAATATTTCACAGTTTATTGGAACCATAGAGAATATGTATCCCCTACCAAATAATAAAACATGGTAAGTCAATTTTATAAATTACAAGAAAAACTAAATTATACAAAACCTTAACATATAAATATTTTCTATGTAAGATGTTTCTATACCAGCTATACATTTCTCAATATTCTCTAACTTTCTCTTACTTATCTTGAATTTACACTCTGCATATGAAACTTATCCCAATCTTGTCTTAATCAAACCTATAAAATAAACTGTTAAGGAGTAAACTATACAAGCTTAGTGAGATATCCTTCCTACTATATTAACAAGCAAGTTATCAAACAATTAATTAACAAACCTATGAATGTATAAACAAGCAGTATGGCAAACAATGTAAGTAGTTGAGTAGGTGCTACATACAACTTCAAATTTAACACCCTCCAAGGTAAGGGTTGGAGATTTATCAGCACAAATCACAACTAGGTTCTAGCACCTAAGCTTTTAACCATATATTGAAGTTCCATATTTCACAAAATATATTTCTATTCTAAAAATCCAGTAATTCATAAACTCCTAGGTCTAGCAGTAAGGGAGCCCCTATAATCATATTTATGCCCTATAGCGGTGGTCTTTAGATTCAACCCTTAGCTACTCACAATTAGTGTCTTCAGCACTAAGTAAACCCATTAGCCAAGGGTAGAGTCTTGTTGTACAAGTGCTCTTCTATTGTACTAATCATAAATAATCAAATCATATGGGATTCTTATCTCTATAAGGCCCTTCATTACCATTCGCGTAAGGTGATAGCTAGAATAGTAAATGCAATACTCATGATTTTGCATGATCCATTTATTTAATTAAGTCATATGGGATTAAGTCATATTACTAGGTGATAAACCAATATCGACAAGTCATCCAATCATGCAATAATAAATCAAGCAACCGGTTATTTAGCTATTATGTTTTACATCATTTTATACAACACTCAACCAATATTTAAGCAAATACATAACTCGAACCCCAAGTATCAAGTTATTAATATTAAAACATTTAGGTGCACTAATTATAAGCACAAAATAGATATAAAGTCATTGGGAGTACTCTTTTGACAAAAGCCGATATGGATTGTAGCAATTAACGGGGTAACTTGTCCTCTTGATCAATGTTTCCTTATAAATAATAATAAAAGAAACCTAATAAGTGTCTACACGTAATACTAAATAGCCTAATCAACTTACTATTTACTTATAATTCCCCTTCTACTTAGATTTTGAATCTTATGTAACTTTTTAGTTTTACCTTAAATCTTTATATTTTATAGTTGGCTCTTATCATGTTCGAGTGTACTTCTTTAATTATACAATTTAGTTAAAACTTTTAAGAATATTTCACATTGCCTAAGTTATTTATTGTAGTAAATAGAAAGTATTACTTTATCTGATAAGTAATAATATATAACTTATTAAATATTATATAAGTTGAGATTGTCCAACTATTTGTAAAGTTTGCATCAATATTTTGCTATAATATAATTTAATTATAGTACTCATGTATAATAGAATATATAGTAGTTTGATGGTATAAATCAAGTAGAGTAACAGAGTTTGGGTAGAAAATCTTGAAATTATATATTTAATTAGTTGAAAAACTTTAACTCAATCATATTGCAGTATCATTTTAAGATCATATAGTGTGTACATGTATACATATATTCGGTTTACTTCAAGTTAGAATATGATCCTATATATTGTTACCTATCATTATTGACATTATTATTATTATGATTGTTATTATCATTGTCATTAGCATTATTATTATTATTATTATTATTATTATTGGTTGTTACCATTGTTGTTTTTTTGTATTTATTATAATATGATTATTATATTTTATATATTTAATTATTTTTCTTATAGAAGCCTATCTTCTTTAGAATATTTTGACTTTTAAGTATGCATGCGTATGCATAGGACTTTGGCATTTTAAATAACTTCGTGTCTTATAATTATGTCTTATCCGCACTTTATAATGTATGCTTATCGGTTTCCCTCTGTAGGAAAGTATATGTGTACATTTGTAAATAATTACATTTGGATTTTTTTTATTTGATTGAGGTTTTATCCCAACTATTTATTTTTAAGATCATATCACTTTAATAACTTAATTAATCTACTTATATCCCTCGATTTTTCCTAAATCATAAATCAAATATATCTTTTTCGTTTTAATTCCGAATTTTACGATCTTATAGTCAATTTTTATTGTTTTCAAATATACTTTCGAGTAGCAAGGTCCGTTTTAGATGTTAAAACTTGTATTTTCTATTAGGGGCTTGGAATGTTATGAATTTATTTATTTTTGGCTCCAATGTTTTTAATTATCATTTTAAGCTTTTCTTTAATGATTTTATCGATTGGGTTTTTCTTCATTTTTAATATTGGGCTTAAATAATTTCTAAATTTTCACATTTGCTAAATTTTTTATTTTTGGGTTTATTTTATAATAATTTCATTATTTCATCATTTTAAGCCTAAATCATTAATTATATTAATTTTTTGTTATAATTGTAATTTTGTTAATTAATTGATTTATGATTATCATCATCATCTTATAATTTTTACAAGTTGTAGTTTAATAAGAGAATTTTGGAAAAGATGAAGTGGTAGCTTCACATTGGCTCATAATGCAATTTTCTTATTTTATCCAATATTTGTATTTTTACTACTTTATAATATTAATACATATACATATAATATCATAAAATAATTAAATATTATTTCATAGTTGAAAAGCACTCTTCTTTCCTCTATGAAGCTCATATCCAGCATACATATATATATATATTTATGTTTTTTTACTTACTAACTTATTTTAAGAAATTTGAGTATTATTATACATATAAATGTATCTTTAAGTATATACTTATCGTTATACTTATACTATAGGTATATTTATTTAAACCTTAGAAAAAATAGAATAACACACACACACACACACACACACACACACATATATATACATATATATGCACATACATATTCTCCTATGTCTTACTACTTATTTCTGTATGTATTTACAATATTTCTTAATATTTTTACATATATATATATTGAAGTAAGTATACTTAATATTGCGTATATTTACATATATTATATATATTTATATGAGAACCGTATATATATACATACATACATAACTAAGTAAGTATGACATACGTATACATATAGTTAAAAATATTTAAATATATACATATATAAATACATAAATATGAAGGAGAATAATTGTACATACAATCAAATACATAAACATATAATTTTATTACAAAAGATACTAAAATGCGCATAATTCCTATACATATTCCTAATACATGAAGTACTATAAATTACATAAACAAACCAAAGAATACATATAAACATGTATTACAAGGAGAAATCAAATACAACATAAAGTATTAATTTAATTACTCTTTGTCTTGAAACTTTCTAAGAAAAATGCCCTCCTTATCCTTCTTAGAGTTGATAGAATAGTGGTGTGGAAGAAGGAATAATATGTTATAAAGTAAGGATGGTAGATGATAGTGATAAAAGGAAGAAAATGAAAATAAAATGAATGATTAAAGAGGGTTATGTGTATTGGCTAAGGTGAAGAATGAAAAAGGCTTGGTTTTTGTTTAGACATTGGAAAAGAAAATAGAAATTGGAGTGGGTTCTAGAGGGGCAATCAGCAAACATGAGACAAGAAAAAACCAATAAAAGAAGGATAAGGAAAAGATAAGAAAAGGATGGGTTGACCTTACTTTTTATCCTATTAATTTGTTCACATGGGGAAATACTTGGGACACTTATGCAGTTGCAAGAAAAAGATAAGAAAAGTTAAAGGAAAAGAAAGAGAGAAAAGAAAAGAAGAAAGAAAAGAATTATGAAGTTACATTTTAACTTTTCCTTATAAAGTTCTTCCTTTTTTATTGTAAAATATTCTAAATATAGACAATTGGATAATTTTTTTTTTTAAATTAGGATGGATTATAATATAACTATAGAAGAAATATAGATTATAGAATTAATGTATATTATATAGGACATAAACATAATGTACAAAATAAAATTAAATCAACATAATAACTAATATATATATATATATATATATATATATACATGCATATGATGCCATAATAGATATAAAACACAAATTTGTAATCTTGATAATTTATTTAATTAATTTGTTATACTTTTTATTTATTAGTGTTTAGAAATTATCTCTATTTGTTCGTTAGTGATTTTACACGATCATATGCATTCATTGATAATTGTATCAAATTAAGGCTTTATCTTTGTTAAGATAAACTTATATGTTTTTCAAGCTTAAGGCTTTAGTTTTAAGATCTTTATCAGGTTCAAATTCAATCTCTTATATTTATGTATACATAAATTTAGGGTTTTTATACACAATTAAGGTTTTAATTAATATATTAGGGTTTTTCTTATTCATAGTAAATTTGAGTTTATAATTTATTTAAGTTCTTAGTTTATTTGGCCTTATTTACTCATGGAATTATTTAAGGCACTTGGATCTAATTTAAGGTCCAAACTAAAAATTTATAGGGTTTGCAGTTACTACACACAAAGAGCTCGGATTAGCACCAAAGGTTCTTTGTCATAAAAAGATTAGTTTAATAGTACTCCTCTAAGCTTCTCATTATGATAAGTGATAGGTCGACCTCCTTACATTAGCATGGCTTCAATGCCAACTCTTGACGCATCGCATTTAAGCTCGAATGCTCTATCAAAGTCTGGCAGAGCCAAGACTGGGGCATAGGTCAACCTTGTTTTTACCTCGGTAAAACTCTTCTCTTCTTTCTCTCCCTACTTGAACTCTACATTCTTCTTTGTAAAATCAATTAAAGGTGCGACTATGGTATTGAATCCTTAGATAAAGTGTTAGTAGAATAATGATAATTCATGGAAACTTCTTACCTTGGCACATGGAATTAGGGTTGGCCACTTTATAATGGCTCATATCTTCTCTTCATCTACACTCAATCTTTTTCCACCAACTACGTAACCTAGGAAGATCACTTCCTCTTAATAGAAACAACATTTCTTCAAGTTTCCAAACAACCTCTCTACTTAGAGGACATTGAAGATAGCTCAAAGATGGTCAGTATGCATTGTCAGGCCAATAATATAAATAAGGATGTTGTTGAAATAGATGACTATAAACTTCTTGATCAGATCTCTCAAAATGTAATTCATCATCCTTATGAAAGTGTTTAGGGTGTTTGATAGTTCGAAAGGCATGACTATCCACTCGTACAAGCCATATTGAGTCTTAAAAATAGTCTTTCATTCATCCACCTGCATCATTTGAATTTGGTGGTATCCAAACTTCAGATCAATCTTACTGAATACCCTTTCACCACTCAGTTCATCCAACATATCATCTAGCCTCGAGATGGGATACTTGTACTTTACTGTAATCTTGTTGATAGCTCTACTATCCATATACATATGCTAACTTCCATCCTTCTTTGGTAAAAGCAACATAGGTACAAACACAGGGGCTAAGACTCTCCCTCACATATCCCTTTGCCAGTAGTTCATTAAGTTGTCTTTAAAGTTTAGCAACTTGTTCGGGGTTCATCCAATAAGTCGATTTGTTCTGTAGGGCAGCACTATATATCAAGTCAATGTAGTGTTCAATGCATTTGAAAGGGGTAATCACTTAGGAAACTTTTTGGGAAATAGGTTGGTATACTCTTCCCACAATTCTTTGACTTCCAAGGGTAGTTCACCCTACTCCTTCAATTGTAGTAGTGACCTAATTAACTTAAAGGTTAGCACATTAGCCTTAATAGCTTCTCAAAGCTCGGCTCTATTCAACACCAAAGTCAAGTCAATTTGGCTTGTAATTTACTCACTTGATTTAGGGTTATGGGGTTTAAGGTAAACATTCTACCATCCTTTTTGAACACATAGGTGTTTTTGAATCTGTCATGCATAACCCTCTGATAAAAAAGCTAAGGTTAGCCTAGCAACACATGAGATGCATACATGAGTAATACATCATAAAGAATTTCATTAGAATAATTTCTAATTAATATTAGCTGCAACACTTGTTATGTGACATATAGTGCTCCCCTCTCGTTTAGCTAAAGTAACTTATGTAGCTTTGGATGTGAAATAGTTAGCAACTTGAGTTTCTTAATTAGGTCAGCAAATCCAACATTTGTGCAGCTCCCACTATCTACTATGAGTGTACAAACTTGTTCATTCACTTTTCAAGTGATGTGGAACAAATTTTCTCTCTACACCACCTTGATAGAGGGTTTTAAACTCATCGCATATTACACAACCAAAGTTAGCTTGTCTAGATCTTCGACAAACACTTTCTCTTCAATAAGCTCACTCTCCTAGGTGGTAATCTCCTCGAGAGAAACCTCCTCCTTGCGCTCCTCATTAGTGTTATCTATGTTGAGCTTTAAGAAATCTCCATTGATAATCATAGTCCTTTTGTTCGAACATTGGGCGGCCATATGCCAAAACCCTTAATAGTTAAAGCACTTGATTTGGCTTATCTTCCTGTCAGATCCATGCCTCTTCTTCTAGGTTCTTGGTAGCACTTCACCATTATTCGGTCGGCTTTTTTGTTTAGCTTTGACATTGACCCTTCTAGTAAACTTAATAATTGGTTAAGCTCAGTAACTTCCTTGAATAGGTCAGCTTAATTGACCAAGTCAACGCATCAGAGGTCTAGTTGGCTTGCTCCTTCTTTACCTCTCCACTCACTAGGCTATTCTTATTGTAGACACATCATTTTTGCCAATGTTTATTGAGCCAAGTTAATGAATAAAAATAAAAATGAAAATAAATAAATAAATGAAAAAAATAAAAAATAAATAAAAATAAATGAAAAAAATAGCAAAAAGAAAATCAAGTTAGGTCATAGGAAGTTGAGTCAAGAGTCAAGTCGTGCCAAGTTGGGTTTTGTTGAGTTGTTGGATCAGTTATTGAGATGGGCTGAATCCATTAGTTTTAGGCCAGATCAACTTAGGGGCTCAAAATCAAGATTTGTTAAATTATTGCGCTAAATTGGATCAAGCCGGGCCTTAAAAGAAAAGTTTGAACTAGCTGGGGTTTCTAGAAGTTAGGGTGAATCTAGTTTAAATCGTAAATGATTCGATTTTAGAACTTATAAATAGCACATTGGTCGATAATTCAAAAAGGTTTTTTCTTCTAATCATGCACACTAAAAAACACACACACCTTGAACACCATATGTGCCCCAATGTCCCTTCACGCACTATCATACCTTACCACGCACCACCACATACTACTACATACTACTGCACAACACTACGTGCCACCTTAGTACCACAACACCTTAGCACCGTCGCATGTTGCAGTCGCAAAACACCATTGCCCTAATCTATACCACCGTTGCACAACACTACTGCTTAGATTTCCCATTGCCCACACTTGTGTCAACCTTACGCATCCTAGTACACCTTCGCTCTTACCCAACCATGCCCAAGTCGCCCTTATGCATGCCTGACCATGCCCAAGTCACCTTCACTATTGCCCAGCATGCCCTCGCTCTTGCCCAGCCATGCCCAAGTTACCCTCACGCATGCCTAGCGTACCCTTACTCTTGCCCAACTACGCCCCTATCACCCAGCACATGCCTTCGTTCACCTACCGTTGCCCAATATGCCTTCAATCTTGCCTATTGTCGCCCAACACGCCTTCGCTCTTGCCTAGTGTCGCCCGTATCACTCATGCTCTCGCTCGTGTCTCACCTATTATCACCCAGCGCATACCTTCGCTTGCTTAGAGAATGCCTATGCTCGTCTAGCAACGCCCATTATCACCCAATTGTTGCTCGTGCTCGCTTAATACCAACGAGTCCCAACCTAAGTAAATTTTTAATAAGTTTTTATTATTTTATTTTATTTTATTTTATTAATTAGTTATGTTTTTCTATTTTTTATTATTAATTTATTTTTTTTGTTTAAGTGTAGGTTTTCTAATTAGTTATTTTCTTGTAAATTTTTAGCTAAATTAGGGTTTTTCTTGAAAAATCATTTTTTTAATAAAAAATATATTTTGACACTAAGGGTTTTTTGGAAAAATAAAATTTTTAATTGAGTTTTTTAAGGAAAGATAGTTAGGTTTTTATTTGTTTAATTTAGGAAAATTAGATTTTCTAGGATTTCTTTTAAATAACAAATTACTAAACGTAAACCTAGCTTAGTTTTCAAAATAAAAATAAACCACCTAATTAGTGGGTACGTAGATACTCTCGGGGCAACCGTTAAAAAAAATTATTTTCCCCTTTTAGAAATTCGTAATATTAATAAAAAAAAGTCAATTTTATTTACTTTTGCCTATTTAGGTATATTTTAATATTTTTAGAAAAATTACCACAAAAAATAATAATAAAGCCCATCAATTTCTTTTGATTTTCACATGGTGATTTAGTCTTAATAAGTTAGCCCTTGATCCTAGTTTTTTCTAGTTCAATTTTTTAAAAATCAAATTTTTAGAATATCCGCATACTAGTAGTCAAAAAGCCTAATTTTATTTTTTTACCAATTGAACTAGTTGTCGAATACATTTTTTTTTAAATAAAATTTTTCTTTTCCTTAGTTTAATGTCGAGTAATTTATATTAAGCAAGCTGGGCTTAATATAAGTTAAATTAAGGAAATCAAAATAGAGCTCAACAGAATTAGCGACTCCACTAGAGACCACTTATAGGCTAGCCATGTAAAAATTAAAAACTTAATTTATAGGCTTTTTCTTATTGTATTATAGTAGTATTAGTTGTTTTTTTAGTGATGTAGGCCTAAGAACAAAGCTTAGCCCAATGGGCCTTCTAGGGGGATTAAGAGGAATTTTTTTTTTTAATCATTCATGTGTTTGGATGTGGTCGAATCTAAGCCACCATAAGAACTTAGGATGGGCTACCATTGTGTAACTGATAACTCTTATTTTAAATACATTTCACATAGTGATTTTATAGTATTTCCCTTACATCTTTGGTTTTCTTTAAAGAAATTGATACTTAATTGAGTAAAATTTTGATTTGAAGGTTTGAACGCATTTTTGAATTGAAAACAAAGAAAAGGAATCAAGTTTCACTCAATTTGGAATTCAAATGAATGAGTTATGAAGTTTTAAAGTTATATAAATAATAGGAATTTTGGTCAAAAAGTTACACAGTTTGGGACACAACTATGTCCCCAGGCTGTGTCCATCCAAAAAGATTTTAAGTGCCAAGGTCAGTAAGTTACATAACCTGGGGACATAACTGTGTTCCAGGTTATGTTTGGTGACGAAAAAAGAAACTTTACAATACATTATAAAAAGACTTATTAGGGTTTCGCACATAACTTTGGACATTCAAAAGAGAAGAGACTTGAAGAGAAGGAGGAGCAAAAGGCGAAAGCAACATCTAACTTCAAAATTGAAGAGATTTTTCATCAACAAAAAGGGGTTTTTCATGTTTTATTTCTTGATTTTGTTGCAATTCGTTTTTAGTTTCATTATGATAGCTTAAGATTCTTGTTTTTAGGATTGTGAAACCTAAGGTTTCATGTGACTATTAGATTTATTGATGATTTTCAATAAAGTTTCTATCTTTTCTTGATTCAATTATGTTATTTAATTGTTAATTGATATTTCTAGGGTATCAATCTATGATATTATGCATGATGATTGAGAAATCACATGTATAATGAGATCTTGACATAATTGGAGAGAATTACATGTGTACTTAAAGATAAGATACATGTTTCTTCTAGAAAGTTGTTCTTTTGTGTAGGAATTCATTATTTATTAATGCGATTCTAAATTATATTATTAAGTAAAGAGATTCCGGTAAATAATTTAGGATTAGGATTAATATACTTGAGAAAGGTATTAACTTTAATTGTGAATCCCTCCGGTCAAGAATAATAGAGATTGAATTGGATACATTTTAAGCGGTCACATGTTAAACAATAAGGGAAATAATTCCTAAATACATTATTTGCCTTCTTGAAGTCGTTCTTAGTTTTATCGCTTTCTAAATTACTTAATCAAGTCTTATAATTAGGTTAGTTTGTTAATTTTAGTATTTTTAATTCATTCAACCCGTCACAATTTTCCGATTAGATAATAGAGCTAAGGTTAATATTAGTACTTGAGGTCTCTGAGGGATCAACTCGGACTCACATCTGCTATATTAAAATTGATAGGTATACTTGCCCTAATATCAGTAACCCTTAAGTCGTTAGGGTCATTACCTTCGCTCGGTGATGATAGGCGAGCCTACTAGGGCTTCGATATAGCCTACTAAGCTTCTCTTTAGAAAGCCTTAAAGCTATAGAGCTTAGGACTCATAAACCCTACCCCCTTGCATCATTTTTTTGAAAAAAGGGTAATTATTTTTTAAATTATAGGAAAATTTTGATTTAATCTACGGTTCGTTCATCATCCATTTTTAATTAAAATTTTTTTAACCCTTATATATAAGTATACACGAGCTTCATTTTTATTAAATCATATTTTGAATATACTTACATATAGGGGCACTTTTTAACCATAGATTGATCGTAATTCCTATAATTTATTAAATTATCGACTCTTTTTGCATTGCATGCATGTGCAACATATTGCATTTCTATATATTTGATTACATTCGTTTTTCTGTGAGTATTTTATTTCTAGTGTTATGTGTATCTCATTTCTTTTATTACCCCTTAGTTAGTGAAAGGCTATGCAATTTCTATGGAAATCTATGAAAAAGTTATGAAATTATTAACATCGAACCCAACTTTATTCTAAATTTAGTATCCTTGTTGTAAATAGTCATTGGATTTTTATTTCATTTATATCTTTTTGTAATATAGATATGGAGAGTCAGGGTAATATCAGTCTAAAGCTCGTCAGCCTAGAGCCTATCTGTGAAGTCCAGTTGGATAAGTACTCTTTCTTCAAAGCCATCCTGAAAAATTGGTTGAACCAACTTTCGCCTACTAAGCAAAATCATGTTTACAAGAAAACTGGGTTGGTCCTATCCTTCATACGAGTCTAGCTCCATTGGCCTCTAATCCAGGCCCTTATCCATTACTAGGATCCAGAATCTGCAGCTTTTAACTTCGGCCCACATGTATTGACACCCACCATAGAAAAATACTTACGGCTACTTAGTGCCCTGCCTCTCAAAGCAAGCATAACTATCCCCGATCTTAGAGTCCAGCCTGAGAAAATCTTCATGATGCTATTGGGGGTCAAGAAGTCAACCTTAACCCCATTCTTATCTTCAAAAGGCCAAAAATGTCTCAGTATCCTAAGATTAGTGGAGTGGTTTTCAAGCCTAAATTCTTACCAAAAATATCGCCAAATCTTCTACGAAGGATATGAACCATGGGCCGAAAAGAGGGTCAATGCATTTGTTGTAGTAGTGTTTAGAATAGTGTTGTTTCCCATCAGATATGGTCAAGTCCACTATAGGGTTGCCAAGCTAGTGACTCAATTCCTAACTGGTAAATCTTATGTACTGGCGTTATTGGTAGAACAATTTAGGATGCTTACCCACCTAAAGAAGCAGGGGCATGGTTATTTCATGGCTAACCCTACAATCCTTGCAGTATGGTTTCTTAGTCACATATAAGGATATGGAGGGAATCTTCTTAGAGAGTCCTTAATAGAGAATATGGACCTTATTAATGAATTTGCCCGCCACCTCAAGGTACTAGATGAAGCTTAGTTTAAGGGATGTGTGTTAGTTATCAGCAAAATGCAACCAGTAGACTTTTTATGGATAGCTAGATGGAGCCGTTGCACTCAAGCCGTCTTGGGGTGCACCAATTATGCAGGAGTTCCCCTTATTGGTATTATGAGCTATACTAGATATTTCCTAGCTTGTGCACCAGATAGCTGGGCCCATTGCAAGAGATAGCTTACAAAGACTCCTTGGGCATTGTCACAATGAATTATCAAGATCCTTCTCTATCTACGACTACTCTAATCCAACGACTAACAGTACTCATAAAGCTGTAGGAACGAAGAGAAGTCAAGAAGATAGTCAATGTGGGAACTTTAAGGGGCAAATTCATAGAATACTAAGCCACCAAGCAGTTCATTTATGATCAATTGGAGAGGACTGGAACGATATGGTATGAAGCTCTAGATGTATTCAGACACAAGCCAGATCTAGTATGTCTTTCACCCGCTGAGTAGGCCTACTGAGACACCATATGGCCCAAAGTTGAAGCCTAGTTCTAGGAAAGTAAGAGGATTGTTAAGGAGTTAAGGTTGGAAAATGAGAGACTATTGAAAGAAAATCAATTTAAGGAATAAGATTTGAGAAAGCGATGTTACGATACGAAGACTTATGAGGGAAGTTGATGAAGCTTATCCCAGTTAGATCCATCGGCTCTTGTAGATATAAAATTTAAGTTTTTTTTTTTTTTTTTAAGTTTAGTTAGGAGTTTTTCTTTTCCTTTCACTTCATCCGTTGTATAAGTTAAATCTTATGATTAATAAATTTGCAACTTAGTAAATCAAATTTTCATTAATTGTATAGTCTCGTACTTATTATTTTTATTTATTTGATTTTTTTTATAAAAAAGAAGAAAAACACAAAAAGAGGCAAATAGTAGAATAACAAATGTCACAAAAACAAAAAAGAAAAAAAGGGAAAAGTCTTTAATTCACTAAAAAGTCTAAAACTTGGGCTTTCATATAGGATTTTGAAAATAGTGTCCAAGTGAGCAGACTCAACTAAAAGCCTAATATTTACTCGTTCTAAGGCAAGGATGTCGACTCAGGTAACTGGAAATGTCAGTCAAATCAAGCCCAATGCAAGAGTAGCGACTCTGGAAGAAAACATGAACAAGATGGTCAAACAGATTTAGGCTCTCACTCAAGCTATTGGGATCCTTAATGATAGACAAGGATCTCAAGCTAACACGAGTCGGAATGTATAAATGACCCCTCCCCCTGCATTGGAAGACGAAGAGTTAGCCCCTAATGCTGAGGTATGGAGGAAGAAGATCGAAGAGAAACACCGTGAAATGGAAAGAAAGGTCATACAGAAGTTAACCGAGAAGATGAAAACCTTAGCAATGATAAATGGGTTTAAGCAAATGGGAATGATTTGTTTACCAACCTATGAAGATAATGACTTCTCGAAAAGATTTAAGGTGTTGGAATTTGAGAAATACGATGGGATTGGCTGCTCGAAACTTCACATTAGGTTGTACATCAGGAAAATGGGGAAATACACAAAGTATGATAAGGTAATGGTCTAAACTTTTCAAGACAGCTTGACTAGGCCTGGTTTAACCTAGTACGCCCAGTTGGACTTGAATGAAATTGATACTTAGGATAAGTTAGCATAGGCTTTCTACAACCAGTATAAATTCAACATTGAAGTAGCCCCATCTATGTGGGATTTGAACAATCTACAAAAGAAGACCAATGAGAATTTTAAAGAATATGCCTAAAGAGGGAGGGGCATGGTAGCTAGGGTGACTCTACCCTTAACTAAAAAGGATCTGACCTTCGCTTTTATTAATACTCTTAGAAGCCCGTATTACCAACACTTGGTTGGGCATCCTACCTCCAATTTTGCAAAAATTATAGCCTCAGGAAGCTGAATTGAGGAAGCCATTGCTATTGGGAGGCTCCTTAATCCCGAAATAACTAAAAAGAAGACAACCCCCCCAATAAAATTTTCCAACAAAGCCAAGGAAACTAGTATCAATGTTGTCAATATTAGCAACCTTTATGACTGGAGGATCTAATCCCTCGTTGAGTCTAAATCAGAACAATTGCCCATAGAGAAGATAGTTTACATATATTCCCATTCCTCTAAGTCAGGTTCTCACATGATTGAGAAAGGAAAATCTCTTAACATTTGAAATACTAAGAGAAGGGCAAAGACCGAGGGATTATAACCCGGAACTTCGTGTGATTATCATCTGGGGCAAGTGGGGCATTCTACGACCAATGTTAGAGACTCAGACATAAAATCTAGGATCTTATTGATGCTAAATTAGTTTGATTAGATTTTATCTAGACTCCTACTCCCAACGTGGCTAACAACCTCTACTGAATCTTAGACATTCGATCAATATGATCATTACTAAAGCTTTTGAACCAGAAATTGACTTAGACAATCGCCCCATTACTATTGAGGAGATAGTGTAGAATATGAGGAAGGTTGGGTACTTGCAAGATATAGATCTCCAGGATAGGACTTGAACCAAACCGGTGATATATCGATTAGTTAAGGAAGGAAAGACAAAGAAAGTCAATATCAAGGCTATGACAATTCCAAAACCGCGAAAGAGAAGTACTCAAATGGAGCTTAGAAAGAGTTATGAAGCCAGAGATCCGATGATTGACACCTTAGGAGAACCGATAGGGAAGTTTGAGTATTTGGTGGATTACACCGGTTCACCTACCATATACGCTGATGCCCTACCCACTGGATAGGGTCCAAAACTTGAGGAAGAAGACAGGCTCATTGCAGAAGACAAGAAGGTGGCCGAGGTGGATGGATTAATTGGAGATGGGCTTAAGCCATTGATTTTTGAATATGGTGGCAAGACTAAGAAAGTTAAGGAATCGGGAAAGCTTAAGAAGATCGCTTTCAATGTCCCAATAGCCCTAGAGAATTATAAAGCACCACCTTTGGATTACCAAACGGTGAATCAAATGACTAGGGCCTTGTTACCCAATCGATGGGCTTATTTGCTCGGGTTAAGTTTATGATCAGCATGAGGAAGCCAAGAGGAAATCCACTATGAAAGAGGCTTCTCGAAAAATATTTAAAGATATGAAAGATAAAGATCAAAATGTTGCCAAGAAGATAGTGATGGCTAGTGAATATAAGATAATGGACCAGTTAGCTAAAATACTAGCTAAAATCTCTTTAATGGGCTTATTATTGTCATCGGATACTCATCGAGAGGCACTGATTAACATTCTAAAGAAGGTCAAGGTACTTAAAGGGATTTCTATGGAAAAATTGGGGTTAGTGGTAAACTCAATATTTGTATTGGATCAAATCTCATTTTCACCAGGCAAGCTAGGTAAAGAAGGAGACCAGCACGTAAAGCCCCTCTTCATAGTGATTAAGTTTGCGGGGATAGTAGTTGCTCGAGTTCTAATAGATAATGGGTCATCATTGAACGTGTGTCCATTGACGATGCTAAATCTACTTGATGTGGAGGTGATTGAAATAAAGCCTAGCTTGATTTCAGTAAGGGCTTTTGATGGATCAAAATGGGAGATAATTAACGAAATTAGGTTAAAGGCCGAAATCTTCCTGCAGGTGTTTACAATCCCCTTCCAAGTTCTTGACATCTTGTAAACTTTTAATCTTCTGCTAGGAAGATCGTAGATTCATTCAGCAAGGGCAATTTCGTTCAACCTAGATTAGAAAGTGAAGTTCATAGCCGATGGATAGTTGGTTGCTATTTTCGGGGAATAGGACTATGAGATTTACAAAGAAGCAAATATTCCCTATGTCGAGGATGAAGAATTAGAAGAGCCAAGATTACAAATTTTCAATGAAGTTGGTATGATTGAAGAAGCAAGATAGGGGGCATGTGATCATTTAAAATAGCCTAAGCAGCAGATTGGATCATTCGGGCTTAGGTATGAGCCCCTTGAAGAGGAGATTTAAGAAATGAATGCTAAAACTAGGAGCAAAAGAGGGGATTAGCTGTATTATGCTCACATGGATTTTCTAAACATCCATTGGACATTCCTAACACCAGTTGATGTTCAAGAACCTGCAGTAGCCAGTTTATCTAAGGCCCTGACTCAGCAATGCAACTTCGGTTTGAATGGGAGAGAAGATGTCGACATTCCAGTTTTTTTTGTGCAACTAGTTTTCCATTCCCATGAATAGGTCTCTTTAGAAATGCAAAATTAGATTAATTAGGAACATTCGATTTCGATAAATAGTCCGATTAGTTAGGTCTTTTTTGTTAGACAATTTGAATTAATTCATTCAACAAAATTTGTTTCTTTCTATCAATTCTTCTTTGTTATTTATTTGTTGTCCTTTTCTTTTTCCTTTACTTCTTCGATCCGATAAAAACGATGAATGTAATGGATATCTCACACATGTAAATGATAAAAGTACCAATATCACCTTTAGCCCTACTGGGTTAGACGTCGGAGATGATATTAAGACTCCAAATGAAATTCAGGAGAGTTGGCATCGACATGAATAGGGTAGAGTGATTATTGACAAACCAATGGATGTGATTAATTTGGGAACAGAGGAAAATGCACGAAATTTGAAAATTAGTGGTGATTTAAAGAATGATCAAAAGTAAGAGTTGTCACAATTGTTATCTGAATACTTAGACATATTCGCTTTATCTTATGAAGATATGTCTGGTTTAGACTCGTTTATTGTGGTTCAAAAGTTGCCAACCAAGGAAGAAATTAAACCAAAAAGACAAAAGCTTGGACGATTTAGGCCAGACATACTCCTCAAGATAAAGTAAGAAGTGAAGAAGTTGTTAAAAGTCAGATTCATAGAAGTAGCGAATTACCCTGAATGGGTAGCTAATGTGGTACTAGTGTTAAAGAAAAATAGGAAAGCTAGGGTCTGCATAGATTTCCGTGATTTAAATCAGGCAACACTAAAGGATAATTTTCCTTTGCTTCATATTGATGTATTAGTGGATAATACAGTTAGGAATCATCTTTTCTTGTTTATGAATGGTTTCTCGGGGTATAATCAAATTAAAATGGTAGAAGAAGATAAAATTAAAACAACATTTGTTACCGCCTGGGGAATGTTTTGTTATCGCGTAATGCTGTTTGGGTTGAAAGACACTAGGGCAACTTACCAGCATGCTATGGTTGCCTTATTCCATGACTTGATGCATTAAGAAATTGAAGTTTATGTGGATGACATGTTTGCTAGATCTAAAGAGAATGAAAATCATGTGGATATTTTGCACAAACTATTTGAGTGACTGAGGAAGTTTCAATTGAAGCTGAATCCTGAAAAATGCACTTTTAGAGTGACTTTGAGCAAATTGTTGGGTTTCGTAGTCAATAGGAGAGGAATCGAAGCAAACCCAGATAAAGTCAAGGTGATCGTGAGCATGTTTACGCCTAAGACTGTCAAAGAAGTTAAAGGATTACTAGGGAGATTAAATTACATTGCTCGGTTTGTATCACAGCTAATTGATAGATGCAAACTGTTGTTTAAGCTATTGAGGAAGAATGCTACGATAGAGTGTGATGAGGAATGTGACTACGCATTTGCTAAAATCAAAGAATATCTCATGAATCCTCCTATACTGGTCACTCCTACACCGGGATAGCCATTGATCCTTTCTTTAACAATTCTCCCTGAATCGATGGGGTACATGTTGGGACAGAAAGATGAAAAGGGAAGAAAAGAGCATCCTATATACTATTTGAGTAAGAAATTCATGGAAGGAGAGCAAAAGTACTCAGAAGTGGAAAGAACATGTTATGCCTTAGTATGGGTGATGCATAGACTTAAGCAATACACTCTTTATTACTCAATAGAGTTGTTGACAAAACATGACCCATTGAGGTATTTAGCGGACAAGTTGGTGTTGATTAAGAGAATATCGAAGTGGCAATTGCTACTCTCTGAGTTTGATATCAAGTATGTGAGTCAGAGTTCAGTCAAAGGGTAGGTAGTGGCTGATCAATTGGCAAAATACCCATTAGAAGATGAAGACAGGGGTTTAGAAGCATAATTTCCTGATGAAATTGTGATGGTGGCAAACGAATTGAGTGGTGAGAAGTTAGGATGGAAAATGTATTTTGATGGAGTAGCCAACGTGTTTGGATGTAAGATAGGAGCAGTATTGGTATCACTTGAGGATAACTATTTTCTAATGGTAGCAAGATTAACATTCCCATACACCAACAACATTGCAAAATATGAAGCCTGCATTTTGGGGCTCAAAATGGCACTAGATATGGGAATACAAGAATTGGAAGTATATGGAGATTCTTCCCTTATAATTCTCTAGATCTTTAGGGAATATAAGACAAAGGATGAGAAATTAATACCTTATCACGAACATTTAAGCAAGCTAGTTAAAAAATTCCAAGAGATCTCATTCACTTACATTATAAGGATCCAGAATTAGTTTGCCAACACATTGGCTACATTAGCATCAATTGTGAAAGTCACAGGCAGAATAGAAATTCAACCCTTAAAGATTCAAGTGGAAGAAAAATTGGCTTTTTGTCTTGCAGTTGAAGGGAAGGGAACAAAAGAACCATGATATCAAGATATCAAGAAGTTACTTCAAACGGGAGAATTTCTTGAAGATGCTAATAGAAATGATAGAAAGACTTTAAGAAGGTTGGCTACTCATTTTTATTAAGTGAGGCCACGTTATACAAGAGGTCACCAAATGCAACACTATTAAGGTGTGTGGATGAAGAAGAAGCCGAGAAATTAACAAAAGAAGTGCATGAAGGAGTTTGTAGTCCTCACATAATCATGAGAATGGGGTATTTCTAGATGACGATGGAATCAGATTGTATCAAGTACATGAGACATCGTCACCTATGCTAGGTGTACGTTAATAAAATCAACGCTCCTTCCCAAGAATTGCACGTGTTGTCAACTCCTTAGCCTTTCTCGATGTGGGGAGTTGACATAATCAGTCCAGTTTCACTAATGGCTTCAAATCGGCATAAATTCATTTTAGTGGCAATTGACTATTTTACTAAGTGGGTCGAAGAAACATCTTATGCTATGGTGAACAAAGGAGTAGTGGTCAAATTCTTGAAGAGAGATATTATTGCAAGATATGGTGTACCCGAGTCTATTATTATAGATAATGGGACGAATTTGAATAACAAGTTGATAGATAAAGTGTGCCGCCAGTTCAAGATCAATCACAAAAATTCAACTCCATATCGACCTCAGATGAATGGAGCTATTGATGTCACTAATAAGAACATCAAAAGAATCACTAAGTACTTTTGCTTGCCTTTCGTGAATTTCTTGCTCAAATAGTATATAGGATGCTCTTTTCTTCCCTTTTCATCTTTCTGTCCGAGCATGTACCCCATTGATTCAATGAGAATCGTTAAATAAAGGATCAACGGTTGTCCTAGTGTGGGAGTGACTAGTACATGAGGATTCATGAGATATTCTTTGATTTTAGCAAATGCGTGGTCACATTCTTCATCGCACTCTATCGCGGCATTCTTCCTCAATAGCTTAAATAACGGTTTGCATCTATCAATTAGCTATGATAAAAACCGAGCAATGTAATTTAATCTCCCCAGTAATCCTCTAACTTCTTTGACATGCTTCCCTTTGCTCTCATGGCTTACAAAACTTTAGTCAAAACTTCTACTGGTGCAACTCCATATTCATTGGTGTATGAAACTAAAGTGGTACTACCAGTAGAAGTAGGAATACCTTTGTTCCAAGTATTAGCAAAAACTCAGCTTAATGAAGTAAAGTGGGTAGAGAAGAGAATAGAGCATTTAAATCTCCTAAATGAGTGAAGACTTGCAGCGATATGTCATGGTCAATGTGTAGCGACCCTAAGAGGGGCCTAGTAGTATTGCCTAAAATCCCTATATCACATGTGCACCCATGATAAGAAAATCGCCTTGCAAGTCAAAGATTGCAAGACTCTAAATAGTTATTCGCTAGGGTCTTAAATTTTAGTTCATTAACTCATTATATAATATGAATAATTATGGATAACCATTTTTCCACAATTCCTCAGAACCGCAAACAATCGGTATCCCCTACCAAAATAGTGAAATAAGATAAACAATTCCAGAAAATTCTAAACTTACTAAAGACACTAAACTTAATTGAAATATTACTCATTTTTTGGAACATTCTGAATTAACTACACAAGCTTTTCTTTATATTGATTCAATGGTAGCACTTTGCACTTGATTCTTATCCCATTCCCAACTATCGATCAACCTACAAGGAAAAGAACTATTGGGGTTTGAGCTTATGCTTAGTGAGATAATTACCCTCATCAATACTATATGGCAGAAATTTATTAGATGTACAATCATATGAATGCATGAACAATTAGTATGCCAAACAAAGCATGTAGCAGCCTAGGAACTGCATATGACTCAGAATTACGCCCCTTGTAGTCGAGGTTTGGAGATAATTAACCGACCCAAACCAAATTCCAGGTTCTAGACCTTGGGTTTTAATTCATTAGCACTATTGTGCTTAAGTCGAAACAAAACTATGTATATATATACATATATATACTTTCACTACCGAATAATAAAATCATATTTTCAAAATCCTAAGTCTATCAGTGTGGTGGCCTCCGCAATCCATTAACATACGCCCTAAGTAGAAGCCACAAGACTCAGCCGCTCGCCAACGATTGGCGTCTCCCGGCGCTTAGTAAGCCTATCAGCTTAAGACAGAGCCTTAATATATATGATGACATAGTTAGTGCCCAATCTTACATGAGACAAGTTCTCCTGTAAGTCCCTTCCCATCTTTTGCATGAAGCGGCAATCGGTGTTATCCGTATGCAATATGGGGTATGCATGATTGATTTTGATTTCTTAATCGTATAAGTGATTAACTCGATTTTCAGGGTGATCAGACAATTTCATTCCATACAATTCACATGTATATATAATGCAAACAATTCCCATTGTTAACTATAATTAACAAGTCATCGCATTCATCCACAAATTCATACATATGCATTTCCCATATCCCACAAGCATCCAAATTTATATATATAAGTTTAGGTGCATCTATTCTATAAGCAAAATCAAGTAAAGAGTCATCGGAAATTTACTCACTCAGCCATGCAGATTAATCAAAATAATCCGGGATAGGTCGTCTCCCAAAAGCCAGGTCCCCTCGACATCGCAAATACGATACTATAAGGATATGAAATAAAACCTAGAAAACTAAGCTAAAACCCTTTAAGTTGTACTTTTGACTTGGTTTCATAATTTTTCCCGATTTTACTTAAAAGTTTAATCGCGTATAACTTTCTCGTTTTAGATCTGATTTTTATGATCTTATAGTTAATCTTCATTGTTTTCGAGTGTACTTTAACGTGGTGAGGTTAAATTTTCGTGATGAGACATGCAAAACTGCTCGTGGGTCAGAACAGTGGCAATCCTCATGATTTGGAGTGCTTTTAGGCTTTGTTTGGTTAATGGGCTTTTTGGTAACTTGGGAAATTCTTTAGGCTTGGTCTTAAGATTTTATCCTAAGCTTAAAATACTCCTTGAGATCAGATTTACAACTTTGATTTATACTCTTAAGGCTAATAACCACTTCATGAGCTCTTTAGTAGGCTTAAGTTATCAAATGGGTTTGTTTTTTGTTCAAACTAAAGTTAGTAACTTTGGTGGGCTTATGGAGTCTTAGGTGGATTTCTTGTGGGCTTCAAAACAACCTCTCTTAATGTTTTAAAGTGCTAATCAGAATTTTAATGAAGGCCTAACTTGCCTAACTTGGAGTTCTAGGCTCGTTTTGAGAGTTTTAGGCTCGGTTTTGAGTTTTAGGCTTAGTATACTTACTATACTTACTTTGGTTGATATTCTTATTTTGTTCACTTAGTTTTATCATATTTTTAAGTGGCTTTTAGTTATGCTCTAGATCTGGTCGTGATAATTCCAAGGGGATCACACTTGGTTTTTCAACTTGTTTCATCATTTCCTTAAGTTTAGGTGTTAGATCATGCACTTAGACTACTTGTATCCAAATCTTAACTTAACCTTTCTTCTGTTGTAAACTCCGCAATTTTAGCTATTTAAGGTAGAATTGAACCCTAATACTGTAGATGACTTGAAGAGTCATTAAAGCCGAGTAAGATAAAAATTTAATAAATCATAAATCTAAATATATTATAAGTAGTAAAAACCTTAGGAATTGATCGAAACCCTAAGTTGCTTACTAAAACCCTAAAACTAGTTTATGCACCATTAATCAAAATTGAACCCAAAATTGCTCGGAACCCTAAAATAATAAATATAAACTTATAAAATAATTAAATATTACTCAATAGTGATAAAATTATAATCGAATGTAATTTTCGACTAAATTGTCTATTCACACGAAATTATAACAAAATTACCCCAATAACTTGTAAAAATTATAATTGTAACGGGAATCAATTAAATTGATAAAATTTCACAAAAATTTGAAAATTAATTTACGAGGAGAATCGTATTAATTTATATGATTAAAAAAATTACATATATTTGTTAATAATTTTCATTTTCCTTCTCATCTATTTCCAATTTATCTCTTTTTCTTCTTCCATTTCCACTTCAATATTACTATCCTGCACAAAACGTGGAAAAATTTAGCAAACAAAGTAGCAAATAGTAGCCTACGTGAGGAAATAAAAAATTGCCATGTGTAACTCTTAGCTTAAATTTTAAGCTACTCTTAGCTAGAAAAAGAAAGAGACGAAACAAAACAACAAAATTTGGAAAAGAAAAATCTGCACAAACACACACCAAGGAGAGCAAACCGTGAGGAAAAAGAAAGAAAGAAAAGAGAGAAGGAAGGAAGAAAAAGAAGAAGGAAAAGAAGAAAAAAATAAAAACTATAAGGTAAGTAATTTATTTTAGAAAGTATAGATGTATATTATAGTATACACATGTAGAATTATAGTATATGTATGGTATTTTTATGGTATTTTTAGATATAACACTAATAGTATATGTCTATATACATGAATACCTAACTTTAAATATATGTGTAAATGTAAGGTTAGGTTATGTATACATGTATGTACATAAGTATATAGTATGTATTATGTATTTTTTTTTAATACATCTAATTAGTAATTTACATAACTAATTTACATAACTATAGTATAAGTATATATGTATATACCGTAACTTTATATATATATGGGTATACATATATGATTATATATATATATGTGTGTGTGTGTGTGTGTGTGTGTGTGGTTGTATAGTATATAGTGGGCTATTTTTATAAGTATGTATATAAGACATATGAACATATATATATATATATATATATAATAGTATACGGCATATTATGTTTGTAATGTATAGTATATATATTTTATGATAAATGATAAATACTATATAAGCATATATATATGCCAAATATATATATGTATGTATTTATAGGTATGTATACATGTAAGACATATAAATAAATAAATACAAAATATATATAAATATATGAATATGTTTATAAGAGTATGTTTTAAATAAACACATATACATATATAATACATGTAATATATGGTGTATATATGTATATATGATACCGTAATTTAAGAATTTACAATAACATGAACTATAAATTATATATTATAAGTATATGAATATATATATATATATGTATAATCGTGAGGTACATAAGAAAAATAAGAGAATGAAAAAAAAAATAGGAAAATAAACCCAAAATAATAAAAATATCAAATATATGATTTAAATAATTATTAAATCATAAATATGTTACGAAAAAGCGAAAATCAATATTTATAATTTTTAAATTTAAATAATAATTTTTGTGATATTTTTCTATCATAATTTACGTTACGAGTCACAACGTCCAAAACGGACCTCGTTACGAGAAGATACGCTCGAAATCGATCAAAATGGACTATAAGTTCATAACGATCTGAGCTAAGACGAAAAAGTTACATGCGATTTGATAAAAAGTTCGAATCAGCAATTTTACGTAACTAAGTGAGGTAGACCTTACAAATTCTAACATTAGTTATGTCGCGACCCGAGGGGGCTAGTCGTGGCAGTCGCCATATACCGTACAAAGGATTGTAGATTGAGTTCCCTTACAATCGACAACCCTTTTATACGATACACAAGGCTACAACTACTACTAACTATCAAGAGTGCGCAAGCTTAAGCAATAGCATTTCATGACGAATAATAATATAGAAAACATATCACATAATTTATGTGTATAAAAGTTTACAGATATAGCGTTTGAAACATGTCTAAAGTCAGACTAATATAAAAATTACATATTCAACTCTACATTTAGTCAAAAGTACTCTTTATCCTCAAACAGCTCCTATATTGATCCCGTAGAGAAAACTAACCTCGAGCATACAACGGCCTGACTCTACGAATAAGTCAGCCTGCAAAAGGAGTCTACAAGGGTATGAGCTTACTAGCTTAGTGAGATATTTTCCCTCAACCATACCGCAATCAAGTTATACCACAGTTAAGTTCAACCAAATGAATGCATGAACAAGGAGTATGCCGAGCAAATACATGCAAGTGACCAAGTACAGCATGCAACTCAGATTTAACGCCCTCCGAAGCCAGGGTTGGAGATTCTTCGGTACAGTCAGATCTGGGTATCATATTAGAACTTATTTCATAACAAAACTCCACGTTTCGTATTTAAAATGTAATGGTACATCCATTACCAGCTTTATCAAAACAAGTTCTACATATGATTGTAAGTAGGTTCATGTAGCTCTCACTCACCCCTAAACGAAGGCCTCTGGACTCGACCCATAGCCAAGCGGTTGGCTCCTCCAACGCCTAGTTATCTCGCGGGCAAAGGTAAGGTCATATCGCACGTGTGCACTGTACGAAATCAATAACATTCAATAATCAACCCAAGTATGGCCTCTCGCTACCTTCGTGTAATGTGACTGCCCAGAAATAGTTATACAGTGCATGATTCATGAATGATCCAAGTTAACTTTTCTAGTCGAATAAAAGTTATGTTATATTTAATCAGTGATCATTCCAAGTCACAAACAATCAATCTGTTGAATTTACTATGCATCAAACGTTATATTATTGAACTTTAAAGTAGATTCACAATTCACAACAATTATCATGCACAAGCATAGCCCAACCCTATACACATTCATTTATACATCATAATTTAGATCCGTTATTTACAAGCACAAATAAGTATGGAATCATAAGGAAAAACTCACTTGGCCATGGCTAGTTCAGGGATCGTAATAATAAGCATTGGAACCAGTAAAAAACAATAGGAAATCAAATTTATGGTTTAAGAAAATTCACATGACATAATTCAGTAATTAAAATTAAAAAATGGTGGACAATTGATGCATATTAGCTCTAAAACTAAAACCAAAGGCCATATGATAAAGGCATATTTTTCATATTTTAATGTGCAAACTAGATATAATTATTATTGATTTTATAAAAATCATTAAGAAATGGTACCTAATTATTTTCATTTAGACATTTTAGGAATTAGAGGATTCAAAGTGGAAATACAGAGGATTTTGAGGAGTTTTACACAAACAAAGAATCCCAAAATGAGCTATAGCACGATTGGAATTGAACACAACTAACCTATCAGCTGGCTTATTCTTACATTGGCGACTTTGAATCTTACGCTGCCAGCCTTAAAGCTTACACCGCTAGCCTATCAGCTGGCCTTCATTAAAAAGAAGCCTTACGTGAGCCAACCCTAGTTTTTCTTATAATAGTATCATGTTTCACCATTTGCGAGACTTGTTTTTTTTTTTTTTTTTAGGAGACACACACTTTCCTTAGACTTAGAGAGTCGTATAATAGACATTAGATAGTTCTTAAAGAATTATTCTGTAGAATTGGTTGGATCATTGAGAAGATTTTGCCTTGGAGACTAAGTTTTAGAGTTGCAATTGAAGTTTATCTTTTCCAATTAAAAAATTGGTGACATCTATTTTAATTATATTTATGCAATTTTATTAATTATTCATGCTTTCAATTATGAATTTCTTTGCAATTTCATTTAGTAGTTGCGCTTTTATTTCAAATTGCATGGTTGGCTAAATTTATTTATAGGAATTGATGAAACCCTAGATAGCTAAGATAATGATCGTGCTCATATTATTGGATTAATAGATATAGGGATGATTCATGATTGTAATTTCTATTATTTCAATTATAGTTGTTTAATTGATTATAACTATTAGAAACCCTAGTGATATGGGAGTTGATATAGGGTTTGTTAGAAATTCTTAGTTAATTTGATTAATTAATGTGGAAGTAGCGTTAATTGAATTAATTAGAAATTATCTAAAGATTGATGTGATGTTTGGCGATTGATTATTCACTAAGACATTAGGAATAATTGATTTAGAACATTGACAATCATAGTATCGGGAGATATATGATTTTAATTTAGAATCCATTGTTAATTGGAGATGCAGGAGTTGACTGATTAATTGAGGGTTTAAATCCTTAAGTTTTATGGAATAATAATTTCACTTGAATGACCATATAGCTAATAATATATATAATATGATAACAATTTAATTTGCATAAACTAATTTTTTATTTTCATTCTTTATTTATTTATTTCTTTTATTAATATTTACTTTCAAAAAAAAAAATTTGAAGGATGGCCATTTGCACTTAAGGTTGTTGAAGAAAGAAAAAAGGAAAAAGTGTGGAATTTTGAACTCAAGGCTAGCACTCAAGGCTGCCGACCTATAAGCTAACCTACTCATATACGTTGGCAATGTATGTCATCGAGGTATAGAGGAAAGAACCGGTGTACAGTGCTTTTATAAAGCATGATCGTCGATTTTCCCTCTCTCTCCTCATTCATTTTCTTCTCGATTTTTCTCTCTAACTTCTCCTTCTCTCTAGATTTCTCTCCCTCTCCATCACTCCATCTCCTATACACACTATCTTCACCTTTGCCACATACACTCATAGTTTTTGTTTCAGATCCGTATGCTTAGCTTCACCTTGCTACCTAAGAAGCTTCAACATCAGCAAAAGAAATAAAAGACGGTAGCTGCTTCATCCTCCAGAAGTTCGGGTAGTGATCTTGTCAGGACCCTAAAGGGGGCCTAGTAGGATTACCTAAAATTTCCATAACATGTGTGCACCCATGATATGAAAACCGTCTTGCAAGTCAGAGATTGCAAGACCCTAAATAATAAATCACTAAGATTAATGATTTTCAAGTAATTAATTTATTGTACATGACATAATATATAATTATAAATAACTATGGATATTCGATATCCCACAGTTCCTCAGAACCGCAGAGAATCGGTATCCCCTACCAAATAATAAGACAGGATTACCAACATTATAAAACTGCAAGTAGAATTAAATTATATTAAATTCTAACATGTGAATATTTTCTACAAAGAGTGTTTATGTATCGTCTATAAAAATCTCAACTAATCCTAACACTAATGTACATATCTTCATCTCGCCTTCAGCACTCGAGACTTATCCCAATCCCATTGTATGTAAACCTACAAAAGAAACTAAGGGGGAATGAGCATAAAACAGCTCAGTGAGTTCATTCCTCACCACTACCGGTCAGGCAAGTTTTCACACATTATTATCACACATGCAAGCAAGCTATCTACATACATAATGAATGCAAGCGTGATGAATGCAAACAACACATCCATAGGAGTCCAGAACTATGGAAGGTGTAGAATTACGTCGTCCACACTTCGATTATCCCCTGTACTTACCCGCACAGGGCACCTCAGCTTACCCGCAGAGGCTACTTAGGGGCACCGCCCCACTAGGCAAAACTCGACTATTACCCTAGCCGAGAAAAGAATTTCAATCCAAATAGGGGGAGTCCGAACTAGGACTATCCACCCTCCAAGGCCACTCGAGCACAAACATGCGAGTCCTCTTGCAACCAAAAATAACCAAGGCCTTTCAGGCACAATAAAGCGAGTCCTCTCGCTATCAATTAGAGAACCCATGCTAGCTTTGCCTTAACGTTAAAAATACTATTTATGGCTCCACAAGCCCTTACAGCGATCATGCAAAAATTTGTTTAAGGTTAGAAAAGCTTTTGCCAAAAATACTTTTCTTAAGATTTTTGCAAGGCTAGCACTCTCCATTCATACCTTTACCAAGTCATAGACATGCGACGAGTAGAACCAGTTATTTGGGTCAGACATTTATATTTAACAACTTAAAAAGGTGATCACACAGATGATGGCATACAAACAGAACAGTCATTCAAACATTCAAGTAATAGCAAACAACAAAACATCATACAAATAACACACACAAGCAAGTAGCAGGTCATCAGAATTCCCTCACCTGAATTATTGCTCATTCTCCAAGCCTTTAGGGTTTCCAAGACTCGATATCGAACGCCTAAATCAAAATGGTAAACCTTATAAGTGTTCTGAGAATTCAGACCCCTTAGTCAACTAAAAGTCTATTGTAGTTTATCTAGTTTCCTCCAATATAACCCGAGTATAGTATGTATAGGGTTACCATACTCCATGAGATTAATAATAACTATTTTCTTGTATTAGTAAGGTATGAGGCTTCCTTTATGTATTTTGTAACTTTTTTTGTTCTAATTCCGATATTTGCAAACTTATAGTCGTTTTTCATCGTTTTCGGATGCACGTTTACACGGTAATGTCCATTTTGGACGTTAAGACCCGTGTTTTATGATATGGGCTAAATTTAGAGAAATTTTAACTATGAAAACTTAATTGCTCTTATTACTTATATTTATATCTTTTATTTATACTTAATGAGTTAGTTAACCCTTAAATCCTTATACTTAGAGGATTTTACTTTACTATTACTAATTCATGTACTTAATTAAGTATGATCCAATTTAGAAAGTGTATTAGGGTTTACTAATTTAGGATCCTAATTATGTTACTCTCTTCTTCTTTTCTTAGTTTATAATCCATGCTTATGTCATGCTTACATCATCATTTGCTTATGTCATTGCTTTTGCTTATGTCATGGCTTATGTCATCTTTTGCTTATGTCATGGCTTATGTCATGGCTTATGTCATCATGTGCTTACCTCATCACTCACCTCATCATTTAATTACATAAGCATTACCTTATGCTTATGTCATATGTACATGTCTTATGTACATTTGTCCTTTACTTATCCTTATGTACATATGCCTTATACTTATACTTATGTACATATACCTTATACATACATATACTTATACATCTACATATACTTATACCGTATTTATACATGTATTCCTACTCATATACCTATACGGTCATATACGTATTTTTATACAAAAATTCGTATGCCTAATATTTTCCTTAAGAAAAGCTTCCTAATTCCATTCTTTTATGTTCTTAAGTATGTGATTAGTGTAGTATAAGTATGTATGGTTAGGTTTTGTTTTAATTTAGGTTATGTACATGGAAAATATTCATGTACCATGCTCCTCATGCTTCCCTTCTTTTCGGTTTACCTCATGTACACATTCTTTGAGCACATATTCATGTTTTCCTTTCTTTTTCTTCATAATTCCTAGATTTCTACACTTAAAGATGGGAACTTTGCTCCCTCTTCTTCAAGACAAAACTAAACACATAATTACTTATCTAATCTACCTAATTAACTAACTAATGAAGAAGATAAAACAAGATAAAGTAACTTAGATACATACCTTTAATTGTGTTGAAGTTATGGAGACAAAAATGAAATTGTGAAGGTAAAAGAGGAAGAAGATGCTCACGGCAATGGAAGGGAATTTTTGTTTGATTTCTTTTGTTATGTTTTCATTATGGAAGAAGGCAAATGGTGGGACCTAGAGGGGAGAAATTGTGGACGGCAATTGAAGAGAGAAGGAGGAGAAAAAAATCAAAAAGGAAGAAAAGAAAAGCCATCATTAAGTAAGAGATATTTTCTTTATCTCTTTAGCCTTTTGTTGACTTTTTCAAAGTGTTGACTTGGTCAAAATTTTGACCTTGGTCAACAAGTGTTGACTTGGTCAACTCTCCTTAAGCTTATGTAATTTTGTGTACATAATGTAAAGATTAAGGGAAATTAAGGGAAAAAATGAAGGAAATGAGAGGAAATGAGAGGAAATGAGGTATTTGATGAATTGATTAGTAAGAGTGGATGATGAGATCTTACTTTGAGTATTTATAACCTATAAACATCATTTAGTAAACTACTTAGTGTAATTAAGATGAAGAATGTCATTTAGGGTATTAAGGTTTACTACATTTAGGGTATTAAGGTTTACTACATTTAGGGTATTAAGGTTTACTACATTTAACCTAATCTCCAACTATACCCTTAACTCTAAGTGAGACTATCCGAATCATATACTTAAGACATAAATGTAATCTATGATTCTTTATCTTAGTTTCTAAGGGATCATTTAAGCATTCTAAATGTTTATGCATGATTGAGGGTCATCTCTAACCTTTTACTAATGATTTGGCAAAATATAAGCATTATATTATCAATTAGGGTTTTAGGGTATATCATGGTGAATTAGTGCTTTTATATCCTTAAAGTTATGGTTTTAGGGTTCTTATTACTTTAAGGCACCATCTCTAATGTTTTTACACATTTAGGGTTTCATATATTCTTACGCGATTGAATTTTCGATTGCCATCTTAGGGTTTTGATAAGGTTCGAGGTTTTAGGGTCTTCGTATGTAGTTAGGAATTCAATTGATGATTTAAGGTTCTTCGTATCCACTTTAGGTTTTGGATTGAGATTTTTTATTGGTTTTAATTCTCACTGGCTCTTTTGAGTTCGGGAAATTATCTACAGTTTGGACATTTGTTCATATACTTAGAAAGCTAAATTCGCGGGGTTTACAGATCTTCTTTCACATCAAGATTATGCTAGGGAGAGAAGAAATAAGTTACAATGAATGACATTCATAAACCAACAATATCTAGATTAAACTCTTCTACAAGAGTATGGAATGGATGATAGAATCCAGCAAATTGTTCCTAATAAAACATAGTTTTGATTGTTTGAGGTAAAAGAACCTACTTTTAGAAATATTACCATTGAGTTTTTATCTACTTTGCAGCTAAAGAGAGGTGTATGAATGTCTACATTCACATTTCAAGCTTATGAAGAGGTTCATGTGATTGAGTTGAATTAGATTGGTTACTTTTTAGGTTTAAATGATGAAGAGGAAGTTAATTTGCCTAACTCTTAGCCTAATGATATGACTATTGAGAGATTTTGGTTTCAGTTGATTCACCTTAGGCAGGAAGATTTTGTGCCTTCAAAGTCACTCGCCATGACTTTGTCAGCAGTGGAGCATAGGCTACTCCACTATATTCTTGCTCATACTCTCAGTTGTAAGAAGACTAACTATTGCAAAGTAACCAATTTTGGCATGTTTAATCTATACAGCATGATTTTTGGGTATCAGATTGATTTGGGAGTAGAAATAGTAAATTTTATTTATAGATAAATAGATGATACTAGGACTCAGGTTATATTTTATGGTAGTTATATTACGGCATTATTGAAGGGTATGGGACTTTTTCAAGAATTGAAGGGAGACGAAGGTATTCTTTGTAAGCCTATTTCTGTTGTACCCTTTAAGGGTTGGGGGTTGGTTAAGATAAATAATAAGCCCAATCCAGTTGATGAGGAGAATATTCCTAAAAATCCTCCTGCTATTAGAGCATCTACTTCATATCATCCTCTAGCTAGTAGCTATGAATAGTTGAGTGTGAAATTAGAAAAGTTTAGAATGAAATTAAGAAAGAAAGGAAGGAGAATAAGAATTTCCAAACTACTATATTCAACATGCTGAAGTTTACTATCTCATGTTTCTAGCCAACAACTATAAAGTAGCTACATTATGAGACTTCCAATGCAGAGAGTAACAGCATCAATTACGGTAGTTAGAGTTACACACACCTTTCTTATTTTTTTATGTTATTTTTTTATTTTTCTTTTTACTTTGCTATTAGGTTATTTTTGTTTAGTACCCACTTGTTTTGGTAACTGTAGATAATTAACTTTACTATACACTCTTGAGTGTACTTTTATGCTATCTTTGCTCTTTTATGTTTCTTTGCATTTGATAAGATAAGTTTGATCTGAATTCTATGCTCATAATGATCTTATGCTTGAAATTTTCCTTGTTGTTAAAAATTTGAATCCAAGGAAGTACCAGTTTTTCATTTCCTATTTATTTCTAATTTTTATTTTATTTCCTCTTATATACTGAATAGGAGACAATGTGGACATTATCTATTCTAAAGTCAAGGGAAGGAAATATAGGAAATGGATTTTGAATTAAATTGAATATTAATTTTGATGTCGATTTTTGTTTACAAATAGTTATACTTTCCTATCTGCTTAAACTTTATTTGTTCTTAAGTATTTGGCAATTTTTAGGCCAAATTTTTTCAAAATTTTGAATTTCTTGTTTAGAATCTAGAGATTATATAAAGAAAAACAATTGTTGATAGCATCTAATTGTGTTTTGAATAATTGACTCATTAAGTTTTTTTTAGTGCCTTACTCATCATTATTGTGATATTTGTACTTAGTTAAAATTAATTAGTTAATTCTTTAAAACCCTAATTTACCTAGTTTTTCGCTTTGGAATTTGAAGTTTAAGAGTCAATCTAGTCTTTAGATGAAAAGTAAATACGTTCACTTTTATGCAAGGTTAGTTAGTATATGTTCTTTTTAGTCATTTTAATGGCATTTTAACACTTAGTGAAAAAGGTAAGTGAAGATTTATACTTAGTAATTCCTATAAAAGAAGTCTGAAAATTTTTAGTCAGCATTCAAGAAAAAAGAAGGAATGGAAAATGGAAATTTTGAATGTAATTAAAGAAATGAATTAAGGCTTGTAATAAAAAGGAAGAAAATCTAGGGATAAAGCAGATATCATATGCTTTCACTACTTTGTTAACTTGTTTGTTGAGATAATTAGAGGGATAATATGCTTACTAATAGCTGTGATGTTTAAATGGGTATTTTTCTTTCTAGGACTGAGTATCTACTTTTGAAATAAAAATCTTAGGCTAAATGCTTCGATTAAAAATTTTTTTCTCTAAAATGACAGATTAATTTCAATTGTAGTACTTTGATCACATATTTCGATTTGGTTTGAGCAATGGGCATTATAAATTAGTAAGTCTAAAAGTGTGAAATATCATATGTTTTGGATTTACAATTAGAAAATTTGTATTTTCAATGATAGATTTCTTAGCATATATGTTTGGAATAGATTCCATTTTAAGAGAGTTGAAAAAGCACTATCTCGTTGAAAGGTTCTATACATCTACCCTTTCTCAAAGCATTTCTTTAGACAAAGACTCCATCGACACCAAGATGATAAAAAGCTTAACTCCTCTCATTCTTATTACTACTTTTTGAAAAGGAAAAAAATAATGAAAAGGTCATTTTATTCAAAACCCCAATTATGAAATCCCTTCTCTCCCACTTCACACCTCGGAATGCACTATTATTATAGAGAGAAAGGCGCTTTCACATCTTCTTAACCCGAAATGGTTAGGGAGAGGAAAGGTTCCTTTTTTTTTTTTTTTAGGGTACTCTCAGGAACAGATCCAATGGAGATGGGGCGGGGCTTATAGCTTAGAGGATTAAAGCACATGGCTATGAACCACGATGTCGGGGGTTCAAATCCCTCCTTGCCCATAACCGGCTCAAAAGGTTTATTTTACTTGAGGACAAGTGAAAGTTCAAGTGTGAGGGAGTCAATAAAGGTATATTTTATTCATATTTTAATGAGTGAATTAGAGAGAATTATTATTGATTTTATAGAAATCATTAAGAATTGGTACTTAAACATTTTATTTTGGACATTTCAAGTATTGGAGGATTTAAAGTGGAGATACGAATGATTTAGAGTGGAAATACGGACGATTTAAAGGAGTTTTACGCAAATGAATGAAATTGAAATGAGCTACAGCACGATTGGAACTGAACACCGCTAGCTTATCAGCCGGCCTACACTTACATCGGCCGCTTTGGAGTTTACGTCGTCGACCTTGGAAGCAACACTGCTGGCCTTCATGGAAAAAAATAGCTTTCAAAAGCAAACCCTAGTTTTCTCTATAAATAGTGATAAGTCTCGGATTTTAGAAAGAACTTTTCATCTTCTTTAGAGTTAGATAGTCTTAGAGAGTTAGTAGATAATTCTTAAAGAATTCGTCTATAGGATTGCTTGGATCGTTGAGAAGATTTTTCTTTCACTCTAGAGACTAAGTTTTGGAGTTGCAATTGAAGTTTACCTTTTCCAATTACAGAATTGGTGACATCTATTTTAATTATATTTATGCAATTTTGTGAATTACTCATGCTTTCAATTATGAACTTCTTTACAATTTCAATTAATAATTGTGCTTTCGTTTCAAATTCCATAGCTGGCTAAATTTATTTATGAGAATTGATGAAACCCTAGATAGCTAAGATAGGAATTGTATTCATGTTATATGATTAATAGATATATGGATGATTCATGATTGCAATTTCTATGATTTTGATTATAATTGTCTAATTGATTATAATTGTTAGAAACCCTATTAATACGAGAGTTGATATAGGGCTTGCTAGAAATTCTTGGTTAATTTGATTAATTAATTTTAAAGCAATGTTAATTGAATTAATTAGAAACTATCTAGGGATTAATGCAATGTTTGGCAATTGATTATTCACTAAAACATTAAGGATAATTGATTTAGGACATTAGACAATCATAGTATCGGGAGATATGTGATTGTAATTTAGAGTCTACTATTAATTGGAGATACGGGAGCTGACTAATTAATTAGAGGTTTAAGTCCTTAAATTTTAAGGCATAATAATTTCACTTGAATGACCATATAGCTATTAATCTATATAACATGATAACAATTTGATTTGCATAATCTAAAGTGGATTCTATTTTCCTACAATTCTCAATTAATTGCTTAGTTTTAGAAATTTTATAGTTATTTTATTTTCAATAGTTTTAGTATAATTATTAGATTAGTTAATTTATTTTTTATTACCTAAATATCAATAAGAACTATCATAGGCTTAGTAATATTATAGTCCTCGAGGGATCGACAACCTTACTTATTCTATATTACTTGATTCCAAATCAGTATACTTGCTAAAGTATTCACAATTTATATACATATATATATATATATATATATATATAGTTTAAGTGAATCACCATATAAACCCCATAAACCTCCCACTACAACATGTTTAGCTATATTAGAGGGAGAAATACGTAGTTAGAGTAAGAGTGACAATTACATGTAATAGTGGACATTTTAGATAAAAATAGAGCATAATCCAGGTTACTTAGGTTCGTGTATCTAAGAGCCATCTAGAAACAAAACCACACCACCGCCCTACAAGAACCACTACGGTTAGTTAGCCAACGAGGCCCTACCCTCTAATGGTAGCTAGAAGCCTTAATTCTAATGAGTCTTAATATCTTGTCCAGTTTTTCTTAAATTTCTGAAAATTCTAAATGACATCTAAAATTTATGAAACATGATTTTCCTAAATAATTTCGTATGTTGAATCAAAAAATTAACCTAAATTTTTGAAATTCTAAGTGCATGTATGGTTTCCTTATGAAATCATGTTCATACACTAATTTTCTACTGCATTTTCAAAAGCTCAAGTGATGCAAATTTGGTCTTAATTTTATGTGAAAGATCCTCAAAAGGTATATTTTCCAAGATGTAAAGAGTTCTATGAAACTTTGAAGTTTGATTTTCGATGAATTTTAGTCTTTATGAAAACAATGAGCTATACATGGGTTTTCCTTTGAATTAGTTAAGATACCTAGTTGATATTGCTATGGAGAGGTTTTTTTTTTTTTTTTTTATGATGATCAATATAAGAAAACTTATGATTTTAAGTGGAAAGCTCATTTATGAAGTGATTTAGTTGATTTTCAAGGCCAAAACCATAAAATTTTTACTAAACTCATGCATTAAAGTGTTGGACTAGTGTAATTAAGTTTGGATCTTTATGAACTGAAGATAATTGAAGTTTGCATGTTGGTGTTTAGCTACTAATAATGATGCACTATAGTGGAATTTATCGTCTATTGTAAGTATAAAAGAGTGGTTTCATATAAATGTGCAAGAAAGTGCCTATAAAGATGAATTAGACTTGTTCTTGATTTGGAGAATGAAGTTGGAGTGATGATTGAACTTATTTTGTTGAGAAAGTGTTAGAGTATGAGGAAAATTGTAATGAACTAGTAGTTTATTAGATAGGTAGTTTGACTTAGAATGTAGGTCAAAACCTTTATTTGAGCTAAACACCAAGTGGAAATAACACTTAGAAGGTAGTTCAAAAAGTCATCAGATTAAAAGTATGTTACTTACTCAAAAGCTACTTGAAAAAGTACCCTGTTTGAAAACTATAACCTTAACTAGACTTAGAATGTAGCTCAAAAAGTCCCTTAACTAAGAACCAAAAATTGGCTTTAACTTAGAACCTAAATTCAAAAGTATAACAAGTGAATCTCACTTATGATTTGGCTTAAAATCTATTTTAGGATTTAGATGGAAACTAAAGTTAATCAATTTAATATTTAGGGATAATTAAGGAAGATGAGTACAACAACCAAGACTATCAAGCAACAAAATTTCAATATAAATTGAGGTTGATGCCTTATAACATTTTGAAGTACCGTTTCAAGGTACTTAGAGGCTATGTTGAATGAAGATTCGTTTAATCTTAATCCTTGTGTTGTGAAAAAGGGATTCTACTAAAAACGCATGAAACCCCTAATAATATCCATAAATGACTTGTTTTTGGTAAAAGATGGACATTACCATATGTAAATTCAAGTGCATGGTACACATCAGTACTCCAGTGCATTTCTCCCTCTAAGTCCAAATAAATATGTTTTCAAACCCTTTCTTTAAAATTTAAAGTGTATGTTCCTGTGCGAATCTCAACAATTACCTGTTTGGATTCCACATATTGATTATTTTGAACCAAAAGAACGCTTTTTGGTGGAACAGTCACGTTATATAGAATATCCCCACTCTCTATAGCTACATACAAGTCTAGAGAACATCAAAAGGCAGGATGACCATAACACATACATATGGGATGAACCAAATCGTCATTGAATATTATTTTTCTGTTAGAGGGGGCTCGTACATGTTCTGTAGTACCACTTATGAATACTCTACCAGTATGAAAAGTTCTTAATGTTAGTTAAGTCCTTCATTCTCCAATAGATCAACCTGTAATAATACCTATAGCTTCTCCCAATTCAACTAAGTCGCCATAAGTAGGACTCCTACAATAACATAATTGACAAATTGAAGATGTACTTTGATACAGACTGTGCTAAGGACAGATAAGGACAGATAAGGCTAGCCATCGATCTTACTGAAGGAACGAAAAGTAAAAGAGAGTCGATCATTTAGCTATCCCGTACACTAACTCTATGAATATGACGCACTGTAGAACCACGTATGGACCTAAGACTCACCAGATGTGATGCACCAGTCCGAGTGATAGAGTTGCCTACCACAATCTTTGCTAAAGGGATTGATAAGAGTTAGGAAGGGAGAGAGAGCTTTCCAAGAGAAAAGACTCAAAAGGGGTTTTTCATTAATCTTCCAGTCTCATTCGTATTTGATGATAACTCTATGAATATGACGCACCGTATTTGATGCGTACACCATGCAACTCATCAAGCATGTCATCTAACCACAAGATCGGGTATCGGTACTTAACAGTAATCTTATTAATGGCACGTCTGTCATTCAACATCCTCCATCATCCATCTTTCTTTAGTATTAGCATGGCTAGGACGGCACATGGGCTCATGCTCTCACGGACATATCCACGATCTACCAACTCATCAACTTGCTTTTTTAGCTTGGCCACCTATTCAAGATTGAGTCTATTTTAGGTAAGTTGATTAGGCAGGGTTGCTCCAAGTTGAAGATCGATGCAATGCTTAATTCCTCTCAAAGGAGGTAATCCTTTTGGCATCTTAGCAGGGAAAAGGTTAGCAAATTCCTGAAGTAGCTGTTGCACTTTGGCAAGTAAGTTCTTGGCCTCTCTAACCTCTAAGAGTCTCCTGACCATGAGGAGTACATAGTCTTTGGCCTTGATCTCTTGTGCAAACTAAACTTGGGAATTCACCAAGGACTTCCACTGCAAGGATCTAAAAACCTTTTCTTAGGTACTTTCACTTCCTTAGGACTCATAGGTGTCAATATAACTTTCTTCCGGTCCTTTTGAAACATATAGGTATTTCTATACCCATCGTGTAACACTTTTAAGTCAAATAGCTACGGTCGGCCCAGTAATATGTAAGATGTACACATGGGGAGGACATCACACACCACCTCGTCCTTGTACCTATCACCAATAATAACACTTTAACTTGCTCGAAAACATGTAATCCTCCTTTCTCATTCAGCCAGTGAATCTTATACAGCTTGGGGTATGGAAGAGTCAGCAATTTCATGGCTTTAACTACCCCTTGTGCGATGACGTTGGTATAACTCCCTCTATCAATGATCATAGCGCATAGCTTACCATTCACCCAGCAATTCGTATGAAAGAGGTTCTCTCTTTACTCATTTTCATTAGCCACAAAAGTACTGAGAGATTGCCGAACAACAAAGCAATACTCAGCTCTACCCTCAGGGGGTATCTCGACTTCCTAATCTTCCTCAAATTCTTCTAGCATCCGATTGTTTGCTACTTCTTCCTCTCCTTCCCTTGCACTTTCTACTTCAAACTGGGACTTATCTCCTTTTATGGTCATGACTCAACAGTTCAAACATTGATTAGCTACATATCCATAGCCAAGGCATTTAAAACATTTAATTTCTCAGGTTTTCCTCCCTAAACTCTCACCTTGGTCTCTTCGGATCTCAAGTTCCTCAATCTTCCTCTTACCTTAGCTCTCATCTGATCGGCTCGACATGTGACCTCGTCGTTCCATCTTGGAATTGTTTGACGCCTTGTTATTCCCTAGTCTACTCAACAGGCCAGTCCTATTCGATACCATGGTTCAATTACTTGGCATTCGGCTAACCTAGTTCTACCATTGCCTTTCAACTCTTTGGGATACATAGATGGTTTTGTCCAAAGTTGTGAGGCTTTACAATTCCACAACATAGCCAATCTCAGCTCGAAGTCCCGAGATGAACCATGCTATAGTTCAAGTCTTAGGCTCATCAACATCACATCGTATCATGAGCAACTGAAACTCTCGAACATAGTTGTTTATAGATCTATTACCTTACCTTAAGCCTTAGAGTCATCGAAAAGTGTCCTATTCATAGTGTTTAGGAATGAACCTATTCCTCAAAACTCTCTTCATCTCGTTCCATGTTTGGACCTTGCGTCGGGTCCTCAAGCGAACATTATGTAGCTTATTCCACCACATTGCCGCATACCTAGAAAATTCTAATACGGCCATTCTAATGTAGACAACATCTTCATAATCATAAAAGTCAAATATCTTTTCGATCTTCTCTTCTAAGTCTAGGTAGTCATTAGCACTACCAGATCCATTGAAGTTCGGAATTTGTACCTTAAGATGTTTGGCATGTCTTGGCGCTCTAAACTTTCACTCATCAAGCCCAACATACTGGTCTTCTTCTTCTCCGTACTCTTCCACTTCGTCTAACTCTAACCTTTTTGTCACAACTCTGTCAGTACGTCACAATAGTGCATGGTTTATTGGAAAGGCTTCAAGAGCTCACTCGTTCATCTGCCTCCTCAGCCTATCCTTTATTTCTTAGCCTTACTCAAGAACTCTCTCACACGGTCCATTCTCTAAGACCCTGTTTACTGAGATAGTTAAATTGGCCACAATAGCAACAAGATCTTATATCTGCTTGTCAGTAGTACATGGTGTTTATTGGGTAACTTGACCACGACCATGAGCGTCACTTTCGACATTCAATCTCTCCTTCTATACTAAGGTACGACATTCCTAACACAAAATTTCAATAACTACACTTCACACAGATGGCTATAATCATACATAATATCTTAAACAGTAAACTAACTATTACTACACAACTTTTAGTCTTAACCTCATTCTCAAGCTCTGATACTAGGAATATATGGTTTGCCTAGGAATTTAGTTATCACTAGGACTTATCGAGGTGGATTTGAACTGAAATGTGTCCTTTGAGATATTGAAGAAAATTAGAGGGAAATGGCCTACAACCGAACAAGAGTAGCTGACGTAAAGCTGCTTAGAGGATGTGACTCACCAACGAACACAATACGACTTGACACCATACTTGATATGACGCACAAGTTGATGTCAAGGTCCACCTGCCACTAATCCTGAGCTATTCGGCAAGATTAGATAAGAGTGTATGAAATATGGACTTAAAGAGGGTTGTCTCATAAGAACAGGATATTTAGTATTAAAATGTGAGTTATCTATGGCTTACAAAATAAAAGGACTATTTATAGTAAGTCCCTAGGGCTGCATCACCAATAATGAAATTAAAAGAAAGTATATACAAAAAAGAGGATTCTTAGTACATACTAAAAAGGCTAAAAGAACAAAAGACCAAAAATGGAAGAGTAGTACAATATTAGGCAAGATGGATAGGTGGCAGTGCAACATTGGTCCCATACTTATATTCTCTAAGCACAGCAAGTAAGAGGGGTCAAAATGTTGCAACAAAAAACGAGTCGGGATGAGAGGGATGGTAGAATGCCGAGAGAAAACTATTCGGCCATTTAAGTAAGTCTCTCACCAATCGATAGGAACTTCTCGACAGTGGTGGGTCAGCTTACTCGGCAAGGGAATGGTTGGCATCAACACTACCGAGTGTACAGATCAACGTCTGACAATTAGGGGTAGTCAAGGAGTTCAGCCACATTCTCTTAATGTAAACTTTCTCGTTATCAATAGGTTGTCGAGAGGGAACTCATCAAGTGAGGGATTGGAGTCCTCAGAGCTGTGCACAAGTAATGGGACCATTGGTCAACAATTCATCATAGTCTTACAAGTAAAGGGGGTTCAAATAGGTACTGGTTGTGTTTGAAAGGTTATGAATAGATTGGCAGTCTAATTCCAATATCTTGATTTCAAATAGCAATACATCATGCACCTAGATATATACCATCTACTAATATATGACCAATTAACATTTGAATCAAAATCCTTCTCGGTATTGTCGAACCTGGTTTTTTTCCCTCCTAGTTTTTATAAATTAGTCTTCTTTAAATTGATCAATATTAAATCTTATCGGTTTAATACTAACCTCGACTAAAGAAAACCAGTTTTTAAAACGTCTTTAGAGTCGCCACCCAATTAGAGTTGGGAAAAAGTGTTAAGTTATAACCAATTGAGTAGATTGGTTATAACTTAGCTACTAGTCCAATGTTAAAACCAATTTTTTTAAAATGGTTTTAAAACTAAAGATCTAAATCCAAAGGTTAAGAATTTTAAACCCTTATAGGTACCATTAACTTACCAATTTTAATTTTAATTTCAAAAATCACCCATTAATTCTATAAAACAAAACTCAATCATTTAATTGAATTGGATAACCTGAGTAATCTAAACTAAAAAAAGAAAAATAAGTTTTTCTATTTTTTACTATCACTCTGTAGGTGCCTATATACCTACTATTCGAGATCAAGCATATGTACGTTTTTTTTTTCTTTTCTTGTAAAACTCTTAGCGAGTTGGGTTTGTTTTAATTTGAAAACATGCCAGATTTACATTTTTAACTCAATTTGATTTATTTAAGGAAATTTCTAAAAAAGGTCGTAAATTGGAACTTCTATTTTTTTGAAAAATTCTAAAGTACCTTAATTTTTTTTTATGAGTTGATTTATTTTGCTTATTTGAAAATGGTGTTTTTCTAAGTGATAAGACAATTTGTTTATTCGCTTACTTATTTATTTATTTTTATTATTTTTTATATTATCTTATTTATATTTTTGTTTTATCTATTTCTACTAAACTAAAAAAAAAAACTATTCTCCTTTTCCTTTTTTTTTCTTTTTTTATTACATTTTACGTTTATAATTGATGAATAAATGAAACAAATAAAATAAAATAAAACATACCAACTTGGATTGGAGTTGGTTCAGATTGAGGAAGAGGCACGCGGGTCGAGTCTTGGTATAGGGTTGGTCGAATCGAGTTGATTCGAGTCATGTGTTGGATCCGAGTTGTAGTTGAAGAAGACTACAGTGGCTCCCAGGGAAGTGACCGAAGGAAGCTAAGGCGGTTGGAATGGTTCTTAGTTGTGATGGTCGGCGATAGTGGAGCTATGGTTACAGTAGTGGCTACTAGGTCTAAGGGAGGTATTGAGTTGAGGGTTTAAGGTAATGGGGAGTTTGATTGTAGGTTTAGTTTGGGCTTAGGGTGGTAGCTCATAGTAGTTCGTAAGTGAGGGTTTCGGCTGTGAAGCCCCTGATGGTTCTCACGCAAGAGGTTATGATAAGGCATGGGGGCAGTTAGATTCTAGTATTTAGGTCGAAGGAAAGCTAATAGTAAAAATGGCGTGATTTAAGAGTAATCAGAGAGAGAGAGCTATGGAGAGAGAGAGAGCAAAGGTATCGTTAGAGAGAGAAAGGCATCGTGAGTGTGTTTTTTACGATTAGTGTTTGTGCTCAAATAAGGACTGGGGAGGTTTATTTATACAATTTCGAGCATGAATAAAGAAGGAAAAGGCCATTACTAGTCGATCCAACCATGGATTTACGTCCGTGATTTCAAGTTTTTTTCCATTTTTGAGAGCCGATTTGAGCATTGAAAAGAATAAATCGAGTCTTCCTCTTATGTTTGATTCAAAGAAGGCCATGTCTTAAATAAGATCAGGCTAAGAAATCATGCATATGTGTATGGAATTTGTGTAGAAAATTGATCCAAAGTGAGGGGTATAAGCTGTTCTTATGCTAAGAAAGTAGAGGAAATTAAGGGAAAAAGAAGGGAAAGGGAGAGAAAGGCAACTAATGTGGCGCCACATTAGCTACGTCGTCCAATGGCTATATGCCATGTGTCCTCATGTGACATGTGGCATGTTATGTGGCTTGGCACGTGGTGCTACATCAGCATCGGCCGATCTAAGGTTGCTATGTGTCAGGACACATAGCACAACGAAACCCTAACACGTGGTAGTACCTGATGTAGCAGTGTGTCATCTAAAAAAAATAAAATGTCTTTCCATGCCTTTACTAAGATTTGAACCTCTAACCTCTAAGTTATACTTAACGCTATGTCCATGTGTTTATCTATTAGGCTATTGGTCTGTACCTTTCCCATATGTACTAAATTGCACATATAGATTAGGTCAGCCTAGGCTATATTCAAATCTAAACTCATGTCTGCTAGTCCTTTCCTAAATTTTATTCTATTAAACTACTTAAAAATTTATTACTTTCTAAATTCCTTAAATTCTCTATTTTTCTTTTTTTTTTTGTGACTTTTCAATTTTCTAAATTTTTCATTTTTTGTATTTTTTTTCTAAAATTTCTTAATTTTTGTGCTTTTTCCTTTTTTCTTTCTAACTTCTTATTTTTCTAAATTTCTTACTTTTTTTGGTTTTCTTTAATTTTCTTTTTTTTTGTATTTTTCCTAATTTAGGACCCTTTAACCTATTTTAAAAATTTTGAAAAATAAAATAAGGGGAGGCAAAAATTAGGTATCTACAACTGCCCTTATTTGTGGTGAAGTTTGAGTAAAACATAGTCATATAAACAAAGAGACTATTTTGCCTTAAGGGTAGATTTTGTTTAAAGAAGTGCTACAGCTATCGAGGAGTAGCAACCCTAAACTAGAATCAATTTGGAAAACTTGGTCATGCTCTTCTAAGCTTACTAACCTAAGCAGGAGCATCTCTTGAGGACTAGCAACCCTAAGTTAGAATTGATATGGAGAACTTAGTCGTGCCATTCTAAGCTCACTAACCTAAGTGGGAACGTCTCTCAAGGACTAATAACCCTAAGTTGGAATAGATTTGGAAAACCTAGTTGTACCCTTCTTAGCTCAATAACTTAGGCAGGAGCGTCTCTTAGGGACTAATAACCTTAAGTTTGAACCGATTTGGAAAACTTAGTCGTGTAGGCTCACTAACCTAGGTGGAGTGTCTCTCAAGGAATAGCAACCTTAAGTTAGAATCGATTTGGAAAACCTGGTTGTACCTTTCTAAGCTTACTAACTTAGGGGGGAGCATCTCTCAAGGACTAACAATCTTAAGTTGAAATCAATTAAACACCCTATGGGCTTATTTGAGAATATTGGTAAAAGAGAGCGCCCAACAAGCTTATTAAGAAAACTTGGCAAATAGAAGTACCCTATGGGCTTGCTAAAGCAAGTTAAAGAGGAGAAGTGTCCTATGAGCTCGCTCAAGAGAACTTGGTGAATAGAAGCACCTAATGAGCTTGCTAAAAGAACATCTTCCATTTCAGTGGTTCATCATCTTCTCCTTTATCAAAGCTTCCCTCCATTGCTAAGATATCCTTATCAGGGAAATTGACTTATACCTCTTGAGGGGTATTATTAAAGGGATTTCCTACTAACTAATCTATTAGAGCTTACCCCTTGATTGAATTTTGGTTCATGTACATAATGTTGAACTCTGATAGTAACATTTGCACTTTGAGATTCTGTTACTTAAGGCTGATTTGTCTGCTTAATACTTAAAGGGGTCATATTGAGTCAGCAATTCAACTTGGTAGTAGAATGTGTATTGTTTAAGCCGATGCATTACCCAGATTAAGGCATAGTAGGTTCTTTCAATTTTTGAATATTTCCATTCGCCTTCAGTAAATTTCTTACTCAAGTAATATACAACTCATTCTTTTCCTTCCTCATCTTTCTAGTCGAGCATGTACCCCATGGATTTCGATAACATCGTCAAGTATATAAATAAAAGCTTCCTAGGTTTTGGAGCTACCAAAATTAGAGGGTTCATGAGGTACTCTTTGATCGTTACAAAGGCTTCTTCATACTTTTCATCCTAATCTTAGCATTCTTTTTCAACAACTTAAACAAGGGATGACACTTGCTTGTGCATTAAGATATGAATTAGGCTATGTAGTTTAAACGACCCAACAAGCCTCTAATTTCTCTGAGTATGCATGGAGTGGGCAAGTTAACTATTATTTTGACTTTATTAGGGTCCACTTTGATGCCCCTTTAGTTGGTTATAAAACCCAACAATTTCCTTGAAGTCACTCCAAAGGTGTACTTCTCTAAGTTGAGCTTCAGCCGGAATTTTCTCAACCTATCAAACAATTTCCTCATATTATTCACATGATTTCTCCTTCCTTAGACTTTACAATCATATCATCAACATATACTTCAATTTCTTTGTGCATCATGTCATGAAAGATTGCTATCATGGCCCTTTGATAAGTTACCCTAGCATTTTTGAGTCCGAAAGGCATTACTTTGTAGCAAAATGTGCCCAAGTTGTAATAAATGTGGTCTTGGCTTTATCTTCTTCGAACATTCGAATTTTATTATATCTAGAGAATCCATCCATGAAAGAGAAAAGATGGTTTCTAACTATGTTATCGATCATGACATCAATATGAGGCAAGGGGAAATTATCTTTAGGGGTTGCTTGATTAAGTTCTCGAAAATCTATGCGCACTCTGACTTTTTCATTCTTCTTCATTACTGGCACAATGTTAGCTACTCACTCAGGATAATTAGATACCTCAATGAAACTAACCTTTAGTAATTTTCTAACTTCTTCCTCAATTTTCAATAGGACATCCAGTCGGAACCTTCTTAAATTCTATTTCTTAGGTTTAATATCCTCTCGTGTGGGTAAACAATGGACTACAATTGATGCATCTAATTTGGGCATATCTTCATAAGACTATGCAAACACATCTTAGTATTAAGATAGTAATACAGTCATTTCAACCTTTTGTTCTTCTTTCAAATTCCTTCCAATCTTCAAAGTTTTGGGGTTATCATCAATCTTAACATTAATCGTCTCAATTGGCTCGTCAATAGAAATTCTACTCATTTCATGTTTTTGCTTGCTTTCTTGCACATTACTATAGTCATTGACATCACTCCCAATAACTATCCCAGTAAGACTAGAGACGATATCAATATTTTCATCACCTATCTATGCGAGGTTTCTATGGCCTTTATTTGAAGCATTAGATCTTGTAAACAGAAAAGTATGTAAAGGAAAGAGTGTAAATAAGGAAGAAGTGAATAGAAAGGAGACTGATTCTAATTTAGAAGAAATTTCTTTCTAGTACAAAACTGTAGAATAAAGGTAATTAATACAAAACCTTGTAAAATGCCAAACCACGATTCATCCTTTACCCTAGAGAAGATTTATTGCTATTCATAGAGATGGAGAACTAATTATTCAAGTGTTAAGACTTATTGGATGGGCCAGCAAAATCCATCATAGTCAGTGCCACTTCAACATTGAACCCATTTTGGTCATAAAATGCCCTAGCCAATTTCTCTCATATGTTTATTTGGTACAGGTCCAATTAGGCATACAAGGTCAAAGCAGGGCCTGTCAAGCTGTCTTGAAAAGTTTGGACCATGAGCTGGTCATATTACACATAATTGCCCATCTTGTGTACACATATCTGGGTGTGCAACTTAAGGCATCTAGTCCCATTGTATTTTTCGAAGTCAAGTACTTTGAATTTTTCTAGGAAGCTTTCATAGTAATAGGTAGAGAAGTTTGTTATACCAACTTGCTTGAATCCATCATACCATTCAACTATTTTCATATTTTCAGTGATTTGTTGGGTCAATCACTTCTTAAGCTCTTATACATCTTGATTAGCTTCAAGCTTTACGTTAATTGGAAATGAGTAAGTGTTTAGCTTGAAAGTTGGGTTGACCTTTGGATAAACCCCTTCTGTCCTAAAGGATTCAAAGGTTTAGTTGACTTTGGGGTAGGCTTCTTCTGCTTTCAGGGGTTAAGCTTCAACATTCTTTCCATATCGGGCTTTAGAGCTTTCTTCATTTGATGGAGTTGTAGACCTAAGCAAAGCAATGCTGTTAGCAAGGAAGCTCAATTGCTCAACAATGTTCTCTACTGTTCATTCCAAAGATCGAAACCTTAGCTTAGTAGGATCAACAATTTCAGGGTTGACACTGCTGTTGTTGGTGTTGATGTTATCATTTCCTTAGCTAGTCATTCTAGTCTATGAGCGGGTTTGGATAAGACTTCTCTAGAAGGTTTAATGCTTGGGAGCTATCTTGGTGACCAATTTAAGACCACTTCTCAACAAGTTAGCATACAAATATTTTAAAAAGAGACAAATGAAAAACAAAGAAATGCATGGCACACAAATGCAAAGAAATAGAATAAACAAATAACTAACAAGATGGTAATTTTATTATTTTTGTAGCTTTTGGAGTTCCCTTTTACATTATTTGAAAAAGAAAATATATTCAAGAAGACTATTCCTATCTCTAAATGTTCCTCTGGTGCTTGGTAGGCATTCCCTTTTTTTGCTTACTTGATCCTACTTGTGCTTCCTTCCTTTTTTCTAGTTTAGGCTCTTCTATTTCTTTAAGTTCTCTAAACCTTTTCTAAGTCATTCTTAATTGATGTTCTAAGGCTCGAGAACATTGTCTTAAGTCCTAAAAGAGATCTTCCCACCTGTCTCGCTCTTCATAGATTACTTCTACACAGGCTTATGCGTAGTTCATGTAGGTATTGATCTCAAGATTTGGTTTAGTTAGTATGGGTTGGATGATTTCTGGTGTTCAATACTGGATCTCCCCTACCTTCTAGAGTTGATCATACAAATATTCTTTAGTGACTTTATGTTTGTCCATTTCTCTTAGCCATTCTACTTAATCAATGTTTGGGCTGATCATCCTTATTTCCCATAATTGTTTGATTACCCGAAGTTTGGACGCCTTTTGTGGTAGTGGAATCTAAATGTCCTCATAATCTAAGGTTGCAATATCTAATAGAGGACTATAGACTATATCTTAGATACCTCTAAATTGTCTGATCATATTGTTAAGGTAATAGCATGGGCACAATTTCATCCCAATTAGGGGTATTGCTTGATAATTTTTGCAGACTAGGATTACCTATTTGAAGTTGCTCCATCTTGCTATCCCTAAGATATCAGTGACTTGGAAATTTCTCAACACTTCTAACTAATAGTAAGTAGATTTTCCTTCTAGGAGATGGACCTCATCAACAAAAGCATTAATCAAATCAATATTATGAGCAAATCCTCCTTCGATTAGATCAAGCCAGTAACATTTCATGTGGCTCACAAACCATACTGTCAGTAATGCCATGCTAATCTTTAATGCACCATTGTTCTTTTCTTTCAAAATATTGAGGCTTCTAATCTGTTTTGCAAAGAGGACTGGAACATATGATTTGCCTTCAAGAAACTAGCCTACTAAGATAAAGGCTTTTATTTTGTTCTATCCCCAATCTTTGAGATTGCCATAGAAGATGTCCCATTGGTTGGATTTAGGCTCAATGGTGATCCTGGCTTCTAAGTCTTCTAATTTGATGTAGTTTCCATTATAGCTTCTGAGGGCTCTATTCACTTCAGCTTTTCTAATCCCTAAGAATCTTGAAAAGGCATTCACCGGGTGTACTTCCAAATTTGGGGAATATATATTTTCCAAGGAAGATTCCTGAAGTAATTAGGTATACTCTTTAAGTGTTGGGCTAATCAGGTGAGGCCTAACTCGAAAAGCCACTTCCTCGAGTTCACAAAAGTTGGTTAGGGCCCTGATTAGATTAATCTCTATTTTCACCTTAGGAAGTGATAGAATGGACTTAATCTTGCTGATGATGGTCTCTTGTTCCCTTGATTAAAGTGTCGGAACCATTGGTCTAAGTTGGGCTTTAGGCTAATGGGCTTACCAATGAACTTTTCCTTGAAGTAAATGGAGTTGGATGAATAGGCCATTCCCTAATCTGAATTATAAAAGAAAATATATGTTACAAGATTGACCAACCGAAAGCTGTTTACAACAATTCTATGTTTACAACATATTTACAAGGGAAATCAAGGAAACCCTAAGCCATTATATATTTTCATTCCCATCTTACTTGATTATCTATCGATTCTGGATGTCATAAATGCATAAAGGGTAGGTTTTATAAGTCCTTAAGCTTATGCAACCTCACTTGTTAAAAAACACTTTCATTAGTCACATCAAGCTTAAGTAAGGATGGCCTAATCAACCTTGAGCGGTGGCTACACCATAGCACCCGAAGCTTATACAATGGCTCCCTATCCTAATGTCCTAATACGGTCTGGGTTCAACCGTTTCTACTATACATTTGTGAAAAAAAATAAATAAATCCCTACCCCCAAATAGTTAAAAACCTACAAAATGTTAGTTATGGTACAAATAACAAATTAACAAATAAGTAAATAAATTACACTTAGTAAGGTGATTTTTAAAGATTAATCTAAATTTTGGAAAGTTAGATGGCTAACTCTCTTGAAGTCCCTAGTAGAGTTGCCAAGCTATCGAGCCTGGTTTCGCTACCTACCCCCCTTTCCCCCTCGGTTTTTATAAATTAGTCTCTTTTAAATTAATCAATATTAAATTGTCAAGCTTGGTTTTTCACCCACCTAATTCTTTTTAAATTAGGTCTTCTCTAAACCAATAAATACTAAACCCTTACCCGTTTAGTATTAATCTTCGATTAGGGTTTAAAGAAAACTGATTTTTCTTACATTTTTGAAAGCACATTAGATTTGCCATTCGATTGGAGTAAAAAAAAAAAAAAAGAGTTAAGTTATAACCAATTGGATGGATTGGTTATAACTTAACTATTAGTTTTTCAATTAAACCATTTGTAAAACAGTTTTTTGAAAACTAGAGATCTCAATCTAGAGTCTAATTTATTAAACCCTAAATGGCATTTTAACTTTTAAAATTTAACTTCGCTTTTCAAATATTCCCTTTTAAATTTCTAAACAACTAATCATATCACATGCAACTTAAACTAATTAATTTATACAAATATCTATGAAAATGGAAAGAAATAAACCTTCCATACTTTAAGTTGCCCCATACTTATGTACGAATGCCAACATATCCACTATTTAAGATCAAACTTCTGTACTTCATTTTTGAAAACTTTAGTAGGTGAGTTGATTTTAATTTTTGAAAAAACTCAGGTTTACGTTTTTACCCAATTCCATTTGAGGAAATTTCTTAAAAGGTCCTAGATTAGTGTTTTATTCTTAAAAAGTCTAAAATAATCCTAATTTGGAAAAAATTCCATTTATTTCTATTTATTTTTGGAAAATTGATTTTCTAAATGATAAAATAACTTTATTATTTTTATTATCATTTATTTACCTACTTATTATTATTACTATTATTACTTCCGTTTTTTTTTTCTCACTTCTTTTCCTTTTTTTCTTTTTTTTTCTGTTTCTTTCCTTTTTTTTTTTGAATTACAAATGCATTAGAGCATGAAATAAAAAATAAAAAATAAGAGAAATAGGAAAAAAATAAAAAAGAGAAAAATAAAATAAAATAAAGAAATAAACACAAAATGCAGTAAAGGGTAAGACTAAGGAGCTTTTGTGGTGGGTTTAGATCTAGAGCGAGCGAATAGGTCAAATTAGGTGCCATGTACAATGTACGTATGTTGGCCAAGGAAGAAGAAATAGGAGAGAAGGGCGATCTGGGAGGCAATTCACTGGTGGTTTAAAGAAGAGTTTTTCTTAGTAAACCACTTTTTCATGTGAGATCTATTGGAGATAAGGGTATAAGGGCGATGCCTTAGTCTATTGTAGTGTTTTTAGGGGTATTTGAAAATGGTAGTCGACAATGGTAGAGCTCGGTGTCGTATGGTAGCTGTTGGATGTGTAATAAAGGTTAGTTCTGGGGTTTTGGGGTGCTTGTGCATTGTACGTGGTGGATGATGATCGAGTAGTGCGGTTCGAAGGATGGAGAAGATGAAGTTGGGTTTGAATGATCGATGCTTGGTGGAGAGTAGAGTGTTTGGTGCTAGTTGTGATCGGAAGTGTATTGAGTGAGAGAAGTTGGATGTTGGGTTCAATCAAGGAGTAAGGGGGAGGGTGTCGTGGCTTGTTAAAGGCCTCGTGAGTGTGGGTAGAATGATCCTATTATCATTGAGGTCGGTGGGCGTGGAGGAGAACAAGGACAATGGGTTGTAACGTGGTTCAGCGTGTGTAGAGCTTCGCTACTATGGCCGAGAAAAAGGGGGAGATGTTTTGTGAGAGACATGATGGTGTTGCTATTGTGGGGTTCAGTTAGATGCAACTATAGCAGTAGTTCTGCGTGAGAGAGAAAGTTGTCCAAGAGATGGAGGCGTGCTGCAATGGGGTATGTTCAGTTTCAAAAGAGAGAGAGAGTGGAGAGAGAGAAAGGGTCAAGAAGGTCTGTGAAAGACAGAGAAAGCGGAGAGTATGTATGTGCTGCTCCTCCCTCTTTGTATGAGAAAGATGAATAATGATAGCAAATTTACCTCTTATTTTTCATTTTTCAAACTCGGTTTTGAATGGTAAAACAAATGAATCCATCTAAGTTTTTGGATTCAATTCGTAGTAGAATATGCCTATTTTTCAATTTTTGTAAAACGGTTTTAAAACTAGAGATCTGTATTTGAGATTAGGAATTTTAAATCATTATAAGTACCATTAACTTAACAATTTTAATTTTAATCTAAAAAATCACCTATTAGTTCTATAAAATAGAACTCAATTATTTTATTGAATTAGATAACTTAAGTAATCTAAACTAGGAAAGGAAAAGTTAGTTCTTTTTTTATTTTTTACAATCGCCTATGTACCTTCTATTTAGGATCAAACGTATGTAGTTCTCTTTTTTTTTTTTTTGTAAAACTCTTAGGAAGTTGGGTTTGTTTTAATTTGAAGATATGTCGAATTTATGTCTTTTACCCAATTTAGTTTATTTAAGAAAATTTCTAAAAAAATGCCCTAATTTTGAACATAGGTTGATTTATTTTGCTTATTTGAAAAAAAATGTTTTTCTAAGTGATAAGACAATTTGTTTATTCACTAACCTATTTATTTATTTTTATTTTTATTATTTTTTATATTATCTTATTTATTTTTTGTTTTATCTATTTCTACTAAACTAAAAAAAATAAACTATTCTTCTTTTTCTTTTTTCTTGTTTTTCTTCTTTCTTCTTTCNTGACTAATCATATCACATGTGACTAATTTAATTAATTTACACAAATAATTATAAAGATAGAAAAAAATAAAACTTTCCATATTTTAAGTCGTCCTATACTTACGTACGAATGCTTACGTACGAATGCTTACATAGTTCGTTCTCCAAAAACATTAGTAGGTGATTTGATTCTTTTTTAAAAAAAAAAAGGTTGGGTTTACGTTTTTTACCCATTTTGAGTTTATTTAAAGAAAATTTCTCGAAGAGTCCTAAATTGGATTTTATTCTAAAGTACCTTAATTTTATAAAATGAGTCAATTTATTTTGTTATTTCATTGGAAAATTAGTCTTTCTAATTAATAAGACAATTTATTTATTTACTAACCTATTTATTTATTTTTATTTTTAATATTATCTTATTTATTTTTTGTTTTATCTATTTCTACTAAACTAAAAAAAATAAACTATTCTTCTTTTTCTTTTTTCTTGTTTTTCTTCTTTCTTCTTTCTTTTTTCTTTTTTTTTTATTACATTTTACATTTACAATTAATGAATAAATGAAAGAAATAAAATAAAATAAAAAATAGCAACATAGATTAGAGTTGGTTCGGATTAGGAGAGAGGCACATGGGTCGAGTCCTAATGCAAGGTTGGTTAGGTCAACTTGGGTTGAGTGCTGGATCCAGGTTGTAGTTGAAGAAGACTATAGCAACTACCAAGGGACAATTCCAAGTGTTCCAAGCTCCCAATCAACTAGGGAATTAGGTTTTCGTGGCTTTTAGATTGGACTAAGGGGTGGTAGGGAGGCTACCAAAGGAAGTTAAGGTGGTTGGAATGATTTTTGGTTATAATGGTCAGTGGCGGTGGTGCTATAATTACAGTAGTGGCTGCAGGCTCTAAAGGAGGTGTCGGGTTGAAGGTTTAGGGTGACAAGGAGTTCAGTTGTCAGTTTAGTTTAGGCTTAAGGTAGTGGTTCACGGTGGTGAGTGAGTGAAGTTTTTGGCAGTTAAGGGTTTGCAAAGCCCTTGATGGTATTTGCGTAAGAGGTTACAGCAAGGCACAAGGGTAGTTAGGTTCGAGTATTTAGGTCGAAGGAAAGCTAGTAGCAAAAGTGGTGTGATTCAAGGCATTGTGAGTGTGTTTTTTAAGAAGGAAAAGGCCATTACTAGTTAATCCAACCATGGATGCACATCCGTGATTTCGAGTTTTTTTTTTTTTTCATTTTTGAGAGCCAATTTAAGCATGAAAAAGAATGAATTTAGTCATGCTCTTATGTTTGATTCAAAGAAGGCTAAGTTTAGAATAAGATTGGGCTAAGAAATCATGCGTGTGTGTATGGAATTTGTGTAGAAAATGGATCCAAAGCGAGGGGTATAATCTATTCTTATGTCGAGAAAGTGGAAGAAATTAAGAAAAGAAGAAGGGAAAGGGAGAGAAAGGCGACTAATGTATCACTACGTCACCGCGTCGTCTAATGTCTATGTGCTACATCTCTTTATGTGACACATGGCAATGAACATGGCATGGTACATGGCTTGCCATGTGGTGCCATGTCAGCTTCGACCAATCCGGGGCTGCCATGTATTAGGACGCTGGCATAGTGAAACCTTGACACGTGGCAGTACTTAATGTAGTAATGTGTCATCTAAAAAAAATATAAAGGCTTTCCATGCCTTTACCAAGCTTTAAACCCTTGACCTTTAAGTTATACCCAATGTTATGTCTATGTGCTTATTCGTTAAGCTGTTGGCTTGTGCTTTGTCCATAATTGCACATATGAACTAAGTCAACTTAAGTTAAATTCAAATTTAAGCCCAAGTCCATCGATCCTTTTCTAAAATCTATTCTATTAAACTACTTAATAATTTATTATTTTCTAAATTCCCTAAATTCTCTATTTTTTATTTTTTTTTACTTTTCAATTTTCTAAATTTTTTCATTTTTTGTACTTTTGCTAAATATCTTATTTTTCTATGCTTTTTCCTATTTTTGTATTTTACTAAATTTCTTACTTTTTTGGGTTTCTTTAATTTTCTTTTCTTTTTTTTTTATTTTTCCTAATTTAGGACCCTTTAACTTATTATGAAAATTTTTAAAAATAAAATAAGGGGAGCAAAAATTGGGTATCTACAGGTATCATCCCATTTTGAGGACTCACATAAACTCCTCGAATGGTTCTACAATCTATTCTATGTATTGAACTACTTCAACAAGTCTGTACGTAAGATATCCAGCATCTGCTGTTCATACAATAGTATCCATAACTCCTTTGTGGGATTCATAGCAAGAAATGATATATTCTGTTGAAGATAGTCCTTCACGTAAATTGCTTTGAATGGGTAAATCAATCATTTGTCCTTGAGGATCCAACATTAATCCTCTCATATATACTAATTGGTGTACTTAAGATGCATTTCCTTTAGGTCCCAAAAAAGAAATTTTATGAATTGGATTAAAGGGGTCGATCATCCTAAAATTAGGATTCATTTCTTGTCGTAAATATTCACTTATAGCATACCATACCTTAATGGATTTGCATAATTTTTCAACTACGTGTACATTCCCATAATGATGGTGTTTTTCTAAAATTAGACTTCATTGTTCAACATCTTGTACTAACCATCTCTTAGAAGGTATCATTAAAAGATCATCAATCCTTAATGAAATGGATGTAGTAGTGGCTTACTAGAAACCTAGAGTCTTAACTGGATCCAAAATGTATGATGTATATGCCATTCTAAAGTGATCTATTAATCTACTAATAAGTCTTTTAATGGTAGTTCCATCTATTGCTTTATTATGAAAGACTAGATTGATTTGTTGTACCATAAGTACCTCCATTTTCTACTGAGTGGAATTCAATAATGAGTTGAGTCAATGATTCAAAAACTTCCTTTTCTCGATTTAAATTCACATGGAAATCTAGAAACTGTAGTCTTGGTTAAATTAGAGAGACTAGACTTTACACCGATGTCATAGAATTACTTAACTTAGATACCATATGGTTAGGTACCATATAAGCAGGCTCGACAAAACCCTTGTATAGCTTCTTTGATTTCTTGAAAAAGAGAAATAAGATCGATGGTTGTTCGAATGTATATACAAAGAATTTCTTTTTTTACACTTCTTACTATTAGATAGTGCCTATAAATCTCATAACAGGTACCCAAAGATTCATAGCGAACCTTAAAGGGGACTTCTCTTAAGGCAATAACCCGTTGATCAAGTAGCCATTAAAGCCACAAAGGACTATCTAAATTGATTCTTTTTTGTTGATAAGCCCCAATTGCATTGTAGGAATTACAAAAAAAGGTTCTTTTTTTTTTTCTAATACTTATAGTTATTGTTATAAATTCTTTCATTTTGATAGTTTCTATGATTACATGGATTATACTTATTCGTACAAATACCTCAGCAATTCCCACTCGTTAATACATAAAGACCAACCAGCATATCTTGGGTTAGCATAGCAATGGGATCCCCAATAGCTAGAGACGGAAGATTCATATGAGAAAACATAAATAAACAAGCCTTTGCTTGATCCTCCAAAGTTAAAGGTACATGAATAACCATTTGATCCCCATCAAAGTCTGCATTGAATCCATTAGTTTTGTAGTTGTTGTTAGATGTTTGTGTGCATGTAATGTGTGTGTTTGTGATATTGTAATGCTAATTGGGAGTTGAACTTCATGATGTAATTGTTTGTTTATTTAATAATTTTGTAGATTGCTTGAAATTAGATGATCACTTTTAAGATGGAACTAACTAAACTCAACCTAAACTCTAACTTGATACATATTGCAACCCATTAGCGGATGGTTAAGATTTTTGAGCCAAATGCAGCCCCTTCTTTAGGGATAGCTAAAAATGATCCCTTCCTTACCCTTAGTCAAACTAATGATAGGAGAAAAGGTTACAATAAAGTTGAGGACAGTGGTTTAAATGAAGTCTTCAAAGGATGATGTTCTCCATTTCACAAGCTTAGGTTTAGCCTTGATTCCTATGTTGCGTTGAAACTCCTTAAACCAGATTATAGCAGGTGAAATTTATCTAATTTCACAATAGACTAGTTAATATTATGTGATAGCATTTGCTTGTTACATTTCATTTGACTAATGACTAATAACCTTGCTTATGTTTTGTTTGTATGATTCCATCTCTATCCCATTTGATGAGTAAGTTCTCACTTGTATTCCTATACTCTTTTGTAGGTACCAACTAAAGATACAAAAATACAACTATCCATAGGTTAGTGATCTTCGGGTTGGGCAGTGAGACTAAAAGAAGATTATTGGACTTTTAGTTTCTTCTAATGTCCTTCTAGAAAACTAATTAAGCTACCCTAAGTGATTCGGTAGTTTTCATTTGATGGTTTGTAATGTAAATAGTGAAACCTATGGATTTGTAAGTTTCATTTACAAATGATATGTACGAAGGATACGTACTACAGGTGTCACATCCTGACATCACATAGGATGTACCATCATACAAAATTTATCTACTTAAGACACAATTTTGATAATAAACCATGCCTTGTACATTCAGTGCTCTAAAGGAATTCAACTTTAGAATATAGAGTTACAAATATGTATTATATTTACAAATCCAAAAGACCAAATGTTATAAACTTCATTTATCGAAATAAAACTTCTTTGTCCTTATTGTACTACAATTAGTAAGGCTTCAGGTTTTCTAAAAAAAGTAGCTGGCTCCACTAGCACTCTCAAAAGTATATCCCCCACTAGTGATGGTGCCCAGTTCTTGCTACTTAACCTAAGGATAAAATACTTTATCCCCTTAGCTTACTATAAGTTAAGTGAAAGTAGATAGATAAGCAACAATACAGCGAAATACATTGCATAAGCATAGTAGTTGTCACATTAAGTTTTGTCACTTAGCTAATCAAAAGGAAATGCAACAATTACATGCCATACACGTAACATGCATTAGTATCGATATCTTAGCCCAGCCTAGCACTCATCTGATTGGTCAACTTCAATCTAGACATCTACATAGTATATCTAGGAACCTAGCAATAATTCAACCTAGAGTTAACTATGGATATATACATGAAAACCTAACTTTTCAATTAAAACTTGTCCTAACACAATTATAAGTTTTGAAAATCTAACCTATTGGTCCTTTTTATGCCATGATATGAATACATCAGCCACTTCTTAGATACTCTCTATAATTCCCCTAAAGGGGGATTGGTAGTTTTACCTAAAATCTTCATGTTATATGTGTACCCATGATATAAAGATCACTTAACCAATCAGAGGTTATAAGACTCTAGCTTGTAAGTTTCTAATCATACTTAATGATTTTACATACATATACATATATATATAGCTATAGGTGATCTAACAATCCAAGGTTACTAAAACTGCAAAGAGTCGAAATCACTTACCAAACAATAAGAAAGAGTTATCTAAATTCCAACAATCATAAAGCCACTAAACACTTTAAAAGTCTAATTCAACTATCCTACTTGCTTTTCTAAACTTATCATTTTACTTCCTAAGCTCGATGGAGCACTCTACACTCGAATCTTAGCCCAACCCCAACTTTATAAGATCTACAAAAGAAATTATTAGAGGGTAAGTTACATCCAGCTTATTGGGTAACCTTCCTATCTTAACATCAAATAATAACAAGCAAGTTATTTATCAAATATATGAATGCATGTACAAGCATATGTTATCATGACCTAATAGTATCGTTATCGTAGTAGATCACCATGTACCGTATAAAGGTCTGCTATCAACCCCCTTTGTTGATCACAGGCCTTTTATATGACACACAAGGCTCCTTCTACCCTACATTACGATTAAGCCCATAGATAAGTAATATAGAGCAATTTAACTAAAATTAACTTCTATGAAGTAAATTAATTAAATAAACATGTGGACACGTTAAGATCTACATCAAAAGAATATTATAAGCAAATTCAGTTCGTAAAGGAAACTGCATCATAAACTTCAAACTATATTATGAACAAAATAAAGGTAAATAGTTATTTACAAAAACTATTACAAAATCTCCTCTCTACTCCCTGATGCTCCAACCCGTCTTTACGCGAGACTCACCTCAAATATTCCTCAGCCTAGATGAATGAAGAGGTTTCCCTGTAATAAAAGAAATCTGTTCTGGTATAAGCTTACTCTTAGTGAGATAAATACCCTCAGCAATATCGCATGGCAGAAATTTATTAGATATACAAACATATGAATGCATGAATAATCAGTATGCTAAACAATGTATGTAGTAGCCTACGAACTAAATATGACGCAAAATTATGCCCCCTGTAGTCGGGGTTTGGAGAAAATTAATCTATCTAAACCAAAATCCAAGTTCTAAACCTTGGGTTTTATTTCATTTGCACTATTGTGCTTAAGTTAAAACAAAACTACATATATATATATACTTTCTTTACTGAACAACAAATCATAATTTCAAAATCCTAGGTCTAGCAATATGGTGGCCTTCGCATTCTACAAACACACGACCTAAGCTAAAGCTACAAGACATAACCCCTCGCCAACGGTTGGCATCTCTTAGTGCCCAGTAAGCCTGTCAACTTAAGACAGAGACTTAATGTAAATGATGACATAGCTAGTACCCAATCCTATAGGAGGCCCTCTTCTTATGAATCCCTTCCCATCTTCTACGTAAAGTAGTAGTCGATGTCATCCAAATGCAATTATGGGAAATGCATGATTCATTGAATTTCTTAATCATATAAGTGATTAATCTGATTTTTCATGGTGATCAAACAATTTCATTCCATACAATAGCACATATGAGTTATCACATACAATTTCTATTATTACATGATTAACAAGCCATAGTATTCAACTAAAAATCCACACATATGCATTTCCATATCCCACAAGTATCCAATTTGTATATGTAAGTTTAGGTGCATCTATTTTACAAGTAAAATTAAGTAAAGAGTCATCAGGAATTCACTCACTCAACCATGCAAGTCAATCAAAGTAGTATGGGGGTAGGTCATCTTCGAATGCTAGGTCCCCTGGACATCGCAATCATAATACTATAAAGATTTGAAAAAAACTCAAAAAACTAAGCTAAAACCCTTTAAGTTATGCTCTTAACTAAATTTCGTATTTTTTCTGATTTCTTACTTAAAGTTCAATCACATATAACTTTCTCGTTTTAAATCCGATTCTTATGATCTTATAGTCAATCTTTATCATTTTTTAATGTACTTTAACGTAGTGAGGTTAGATTTTTGAGATGAGGCACATAAATCAACCCATAGGTCAGAACAGTAGAGGTCCCCAAGATTTGGAGTGCTTTTGGGCTTTGTTTAGTTAATAGGCTTTTTGGTAACTTAGGAAATCCTTTGGGCTTAGGCTTAGGCTTAAAATCTCATTCCAGGGTCAAAATACTCCTTAAGGTCAGATTCACAACTTTGATTTATACTCCTAAGGCTAACAACCACTTCTTGGGCTCTTAAGTGGGCTTAAGTTGTTAAATGGTCTTGTTTTTTATTCATATCAAAGATAGTCACTTTCTTAGGCTTAAGGGGTGTCTTATGGGATTCTTAAGAGTTTTAAAACAACTTTTATTGTTGTGCTAAGTTGTTGATTAGAAACTTAAGGTGGGTTCAACTTAGTATTTGAGGCTCATTTTAGAAGTTTTAAGCTTGGTTTTGAGTTTTAAGCTTAATACACTTATCGTACTTGCCCTAGTTAGTCTTTTCACTTTGTTTACTTACTTTTATTATATTTTTAAGTGCCTTTTAGTAAAGTTCCAGATCTAGTCAGTTTAGGTGTGAGGGCTTCCAACTTATTTCATCATTTCTTGAAGTTTAGGTGTTAGATCATGAACTTAAGCTACTTGTATTCAAATCTTAACTTGACTTCTTTTCCATGACATGATTATTTAGCTCATACTTTACATGAAAGTAGATCATAACTCTCATATCATAGTTCATATTTTACAAAGTTGGTTTCCTCATAAAACTTTATGTGATGGATTCTTCCTTTACCTAAGTCTAGATTTAGGCATATTTAACTTAATAGAAGTGAAAACAACATCCAAGTGACTTCTAATTCCTCATGTCCAGCATGCTTCCCTTTCATTCATGTTCTCATTTCAAGATTTTCTCAACTTAAAATCTTTCATTCAAAGTGTTAAACAAGTATCTCTACAAAACACCAACTTTATATGCTCATAATTCAACTTTCATGTAAAGGTTTCATGAGTTTGCTTCTTAAGGTAATCTTAGATGTTTCATCAACTTATGATCATACTCACATCTTCAAGAAATAGTGGTTTCCTAACATGAATACTAAACTACTAACACAAAATACACTTACTCGTCCACAAAGCAAATGTATGGTGGTTGTGCACTATGTTTCTACTTAAGCTTTTGTCTTACTTCCTTCTTCTTGCAACCTTCTTGGAAACTTTGAGTTTTGGTCCTTTGAAGTAGGGTTTGAATGATGTTCTAAGGATTCTAAAGGAGTTTTAAATGTTAGCAATTGTAAGACATAAAGTAAAGTTGCAAGTGCCATAGGTGTAGGTGCTTGAAATGTGGTGGCAAGTGTGAGATCTTGTGGGGTTTTGTGTTTCCTCTTTTGAGTGGTTTTCAAAGTGAGAGAAAAGGAAGTGAAAATGAAGTTGAAAGTGAGAGCAATGGGAGAAAGAGTAGCTAGTTGGTATAGAAGGTGGAAGTGTGTTTAAGAAGTTTGTTTGTGTTGTCTTGTAACATGCACAAAAGTCAACAATTGCAACTCTTGATGATGTAAGCATTAAGGAGTAAATAGTGGAGTGTAAGATAAAGTGATTAATAGATGAAAGACAAGGCATACACCCTTTCTACCCCTACCCCCCCTCCCCCTCCTTGCTTGTAAGAACTGGCCATTAGGGTCTCTTTATGGCATGGAATTGTCTTGTCTCATTTATTAAAATTAAGTATGTGAAATCTTGTGATTATTTGTCCATACGTAGTATAAGTTAACGGATAATAAGGAAATTGCCTTATCACTAGTTTTTGATAAGTTATCAATTGATAAACGGCTCCAACTCTCAATTGATAAGTCATTTAGGGTGATTAGTTAGTTTACTTATTTATGTGTAAGGCTTAGGCATAAAGATACTTCTTAAATTGTTTTAGGATTTACTTCTTGAATTGTTTTGTAGATTATGATTCAATTGTTATAAAATTATGAAATTTTCCAAAGTTGAATGAAATTATTTAAATTAAATTATCAATTAGTCGCTTAGGGTTAAAAGTCCTTAATTGTGTTAAGGTTTAGGGTCTTACGTGACTTTAGAGTCCGCAATTCTTCAAGTTCGGGTTTTATCAATAATAAGCTTTCGAATTGGAAAAGTAAGTTCTTTTTTTAATTGTAAACTTGAGTTCTTAGTTTAGTTGATCCTTGAGAACGTTCAGGAACTACTCTTAGTCAAATCATAGGCCCACTTAAAAATAGGGTTTACATATGCAATGTAAACAATGCATACAGTCGATCAATAATTGCATACAACACAATTTTACGCCTACTGCTGCCTGGGTTAGGAAGTATATAAGCACATCAGGACCTAGGTATCTATGTCCAATATGAGTTCTCTTAGCAATATAAGTACCCTCAATAGTAGACACGGCTCGGCCTCTAGTAGAAGGTCACTCCCTAGAGCTAAGTAGACCCCAAATGTTGAGGAAAGAACATTTTACACGAATACATCATATGATTAACAATCAAAACACATAAGACCAATATGGATCCATCTATACATGATCTCCCTCTCTACTAAGTAGTGCTGATGACCTTTAACTTATGCACTAGGATGCAATGCATGTTTAGTTTAATTAAAGGCCGAATATTTATTAATCTAGATTCATAAGGTGACCATGCAAATATATCTTAGACATTTCAATATCTTGAGTTATAATGAAGCAAACAAAGGTGTTCAAAATATCTCAAGGTATTTTACAAGCAAGAGTCATCAAAGTAAGCACATATAAGTTCCCATATACCTCAACATGTAATAAGTTCAATTATCATATATAAATAGATGTGCACTAACTATAAGCACAAAATAGAGTAAAATAAGGGACGATATGCTTACTCATCCTTGAAGTTTGGTATTCCTAGTAGTCCTTGGTAGTTTCAAACTTAGTGCCCTAAATCACTTGAGCAAGGTAATTAAAGTAAATAAGACTCATCTGAAACTTAATCTATTCGCTAACATCACTATAATTGCCTTATTTCTGCTTATTTCATATTTTGATCATAACTTTCTTGTTTTAAGTAGAAATTCCATGTTCTTATAGTTAATTTTCATCATTTTTGAGTGTTCTGTCGTTTATTTAGGTCCTTTTTGGGTGTTTAGACTTGTAGGAATTTGATTTGGGTCAAACAAGTTCATTGGTCAATGGTGTTAGTTTGACTACTTTAAGGTTTGAGCTTAGTTTTGGGCATTGAGCTTAATTTTGGGTGTTAGGCCTTACACATGACCTTTTGAGCATTTATTTAGGTATTTTAAGTTTACATTTCTATCTAAATTTCATAACCTTCAATTTAGGCTCTAATGTTACTCTTATTGGCTTAAATAGGCCTTGTTTACGAGTTTAAGGCCTTAGCTTACTAAGGGGCCTATAGGGGATGGCTTTAATGGGCTTTTGGATTTAATGAGCCTTTTGATTTAAGGATCAAATTTGATCACTAGGTTATTAGGCTCTATTCTTGGTTCTTTTATGGGATTTTGAGCTTATCTTACATTTTAGGGCTTTAAGCCCAACTCCACTTATTATTTTAAGCTTAAGCCTACTAAAGTTCTTGAGATAAGTCTATTTTCTATTGGGATTTAGATTTGGTTCTTTTCATTATTGGGCTCCTAATTGTATTTCTAAGGCCCTAATCACTAACTAAGCTAGTTTAGGCGTAATTTGCATTCTAAGACCTTAAACTTGATTCTAACTTATTCTAATGAACCAAATATCCAAATGGGTCCACTAAATAACCTATTTTACTAAGTGTTCCATATCTAGTTCATTTTATTAATGGGGTTTCTAACATTGTTCTTAAGGCCTTAACCACCGACTTAACTAGTTTAGGTCATTGACGCATCATTACACTACCTAAGTTGGTTAATTACACGTTAAATCATACTTAACACTAATTCATCACATCATTACATTAATTAATCAAAATTTATAGCTCATTAAGTCCATTAATAGTGGCAACCATGTAGGGTTCTCTAAGATTTCTTCAACTTTATCCATCTAACACTTATTCTAGTGTATTTTCCTTATTGTTAATCACATTCTTCTTATTTTAATCTAATAATATCACATGACATGGTGAAAACAAGATAGATACATATCATAGAGGGTACGGCATGCATGATACTTAAGGTTTCATGGAGTTTTATCAACTTTTTTTTAAGTTATCTATATAAAACTATCTCTTACACTTCCAGAATGGAAGAAACAAACTAGCTAAGTACATGAATGAATGTGTGATTACATGGCTCTAAAATGATATGTACATGAATATAACATATTTAGCTAGTAATTCTAAACTCTCAAGAAATCATAGGTACAACTAGTGTCAATAGGAAACTTAAGTTGGGTGAGTATTACCTCAGACTGGTCTATACGAGTTCCAAATTTTTTCACTTAAAAATAAAGTCAAAATTTGTTTCTTTGGTTGCAAATATTTTTTGCCAAGATAGTATGGTGTGTTTATGATCTTTTGGTGGTGGTGGTTTGTGATTTGGAGCCATATAGAAGTGGTAATGATAAAAGGCACTAATGTGTGCAGGGGAATCCAAGAGCACTTCTTGGTTTTCCTTCCTTCTTTCTTTGATTTTTATTTAAGTTTGAATAGAGGGTTTCCTAAGGTTCTTTATGAATGAGGAATGGAGTCAAATGAGGGTTTTGGAGGGAAGAATTTGTAGATCAAGAAGGTAGGATATATGGAACAAGAGGTGGTTATTTTAAGATAAGGGTATATAGTCCCTTCTTAGTACTATTGTGCCTTATTTGTTTTTTTCCAAACAAGAGAAGATTTTGCCTCCTAAAGAACAAGTATCCTTTGATGCCCATTTAATTTTGTCCTTTATTCTTAATTAAGTTTGACTTTCTATTAATTAAGATGTAATGAGAGTTGGTAGATGGATTAAAGGATAGTTAAGCTAATTAATCACGATTGTACTTAATTAATCAATTTAGGCCTAAGTGAACACCTTAGGAGATAATGGTTAGTACCAAACATTTATCTAAGTTAGCATAGTTCTATATAATTGCATTTTCCAAGTGTATGTTTATCTTAGATACATGCTTTGCTTTAAGCTAACTCATACTCACTTTAACATGTTATTATCTCCTCTTACCATGCTAGAATCCAAGTGGTATAGGTTGTTTTACTATTATTTTTTTATTTTTAAATGATTTTATACATATTTTATCTTTTATTTAATCATATTATATTAATATATATACATATAGAGAACATATAGTGTATATAGTATAATTATATAATCACATTACATGTTATTTGATTCGAAAAATCATTTTTATAAGTCAAATCATTTTTATAAGTCAAATAATTTATTTCTAAGGGCTTACCACATTTCAGAGTTCATATTTTGAGTTTTCAATTATTATCGAATGATCCTAATAAAAATACGTTTTATTGAAATTTACCATTCTATATACTTCATTTTGGAAAATATACCTTACTACGACTCTGTTTATTACTTCTGTGACCTCATATTGAAGTTTGACTCAATTTGAACAATATTTTTTGGAAGCCTTAAATTGTATCGAATGTCTTAACTTGTATTGATATCAAGTAGCTATGATCCCACATTCAACCACCTTTACAAAAATGTTCTTCCTTGAAACTTACTTATGTGGTAATCAATATATACACCTAGGACTTCATCTTACTATAGATAACCATTCATGAATAGAATATTAACTTTGAGTAAATAACTTATGGTATTGAGCTCTCATGTGATCCACAGATTCCTAAGTCACTTAATTTATGGTATGATGACTCTACAATACCTTAACCTACTCAATATGTTGATTTCTCAACTTTTGTATCTTGGTTTCTAAGATCTTCATTGAACACTCTACATAGGTAAGATTCTCCTTTTGCTCCATGGAAGGAATGTCTAATATAGTAGCTATATCCCCTATAAACTTCTTTAAAGTTGAAACATGGAAAACATCATGAATACCCACCATTGCTTTTGGGAATTCTTGTTCATAAGCTACTTTCACATTCCTTTTCTTAATTGTGTAAGGTTCTACATATTGAGGACTTAATCTTCCTTTAATACCAAAGCACCTTACACCTTTCATTAGGGATACTTTTAGAAATACTCAATCACCCACTTAGAATTCCAACTAGTTGCTTCTAACGTCTACGTAACTTTTATGTTGATTTTGGGCTATTCTCATTAATTCCTTTATTACATGTACCTTTTCCTCGAGATCCTATAACATTATCAATCCAATCATCTATTTATTCCCTACTTCATCCCAATAGATTGGAGATTTACACTTAAATCCTTATAATGCTTCATATGAGGCCATTTAAATTGTATTATGGTAACTATTCCTATAGGCAAATTCCACTAATGGTAAGTGATCATCCTAATTTCCACTAAACTCAAATACACATGTGCTTAGCATAAGCTTTAGCGTTTGTATAATACATTATGATTGTCCATCACTTTGTAGATGATACGTTATACTAAAGTTCAACAAGAGTTCTTAATTCTACTTGTAAGGATTGCTAAAACTCTGACATGAAATGAGAATTGCAATCAGAGATTATTGATACTGGTACCACATGCAAACAAACAATTTCCTTAATATTTACTTTTGCTAACTAAGGTGCGATTATAGTTTGATTTATTGCTAGAAAATACGAACTTGGTAAGCCACTTTAGTATGACCCATGTCATATCATGTTGCTTTCTTGTTATGGGTAAGATACCTATAAAGTCCATCGTCACATGCTCTCACTTGTATTTAGGTATTCGTAGAGGTTGTAGTAACCTACCTAGCCTTTAATATTCTACATTCACCTTTTAGCAGGTCACACACTTTGAAATATATTGTGCCATATGACCTTTCATTCTTATCCATTAAAACTTCTACTTCAAATCCTTGCACATTTTAATATTTCTAGGATGTAAAGAATACCTTGCATCATGAACTTCTTCTAAAATTACCTCCTTGACTTCCGCATCCTTGGAACACATATTCTTCCCTTAAATCTCAACATTCCTTTATCATCAACCTTAAAACTAGTGTTCTCATCCATGCTATCTTGGATCATTTGTAATTCCTCATCTTCCCCATGAGCTTTCCTTATGCATTCAAGAAGTGTAGGCTACACTTCCACACTTGCTTACGTAGATCTACTTCCCTTGATTAAAGCCTCTAAACTCATAATCTCCATTTCTTCAATCAACTCTCATTTATCTGTAATTCAGGCAGCAATACTATGAAACTTTTTCCTACATAAAGCATCCAAAACCACATTTACCTTTCCTAAATGATAGAGAATTGAAAGATCGTAATCCTTTAATAACTCCAACCAAAGTCTTTGCCTTAAATTCAATTCCTTTTGCATGCAAATGTACTTAAGGCTTTTATGATCCATATATACCTTACACCTTTCACCATATAAATAGTGCCTCCAAATCTTTCAAGTAAATACTACTATTATCAATTCTAAATCATGAGTTAGGTAATTTCATTCATGTAGTCTAAGATGTTTCAATGCATGAGTTATTACTTTATTATTTTGCAACAATAGATGCCCTAAACCATTTCTTGAAGCATTACAGTAGATTGCATACTCCTTTGATCCATCAAGTAGTGTCAATACTAGAGTAGTTATCAACTGCTTGTTAAATTCCTAGAAACTCTTCTCACATTTTTATTTTACTCAAACTTAACTCCTTTATGTGTCAACTATGTGATAGGAATTAGTCTACGACAATCCTTAAGTCGAGGCTGACTCATCAGAAGCCAGCATAGACTTACCAGAAGCTAAAGTTGACCTATCCTAACCCGAGATCGACCTACTCTTACTAAGGCCAACCTAATAATCGAAGGACTAAAGGAGGGAAAGGAACCATTTGGCATTAGGTTTATTGTCTACTAGAATGATAAGAGACTAAGCGATCGAGGCCTTAAAGCCAAAGAATAGCTCAGTACAGTACGTGAAAGCTAGTACCAAGCAATCTATGAGTGTAGCAATTGTGGGCTAACCTCACTAGGAGCTCGACCAAGCATAATAAGACTTCCAAACATCCTACCCCCGCTTGGACATCCAACTACCAACCAACCCTTGCTCAAGCCTATAGATAGCTCAGATGACTATATGCTAACCATTCTATTAAGTGCATAGTTTTGTATACTTTGTAAATATTTTCCTTGTTTTGATTGTGGGCTATTCTTTAGGGTTTAAGGCCTTGTATATTAATTATAGTTAGGACTTGCTATAAATAACAACATTTGTAATTATCAAGGGACTGTAAAGAATATTCCTATAGAGAATTTATACTTAGAACTTTCTTCTTTCGAGTAAGGTCATTCTTGAGCTCTTAGAGCTAGCATTGCTAGGTTACTAAGTATTAATTAACTCTTTAATCTTTCTTGTATTCTTATCAATCTTGTCCTTAAGATTATGATAAACCCCTTCATTTGGGCAAGTTAGTGAGTCACATCTAATCTCTCATTTGAAACCCGAGTGACATTTATTGTTTGTAAGTCGCATCGAACTCTATTTTGAGCTTAACCCTTGATTGTGTTTATATCTTGGTCCATGATATCCATTCACGTTCGTAGTCAAAACCCCCTTCTACTTCCAATTCATCATCCCACTCAAACATCGAATACCATTCGTAGTTCATGCCCGGTGCTTGTTCGTGGATTCGCATCAACTTCACTGGTATCGAAGCTTTAGAGAGACATACGTATAGTGTTCTTCAATGTTTATTAGTCATTTGAACATTTGATTAGTTATCATTCTGCAGTATAGTGTGTTGTCAGAATTCTTAGTAGCCATAGAATTGTGTTGTTGAGTCAAGTAACAGTAGCTTTAGTAGTCGATTCTAGTTGTTGTAGTGTTGATCAGCCTTGGGTAGTTGTAGAAATCGAGTAGCAATATTTTTAAGTTATTGTTAGTTATATTTTGTTGTAGTAGTATTTGTGGAATTGTCTTAATGGTAGTTCTAAGCTGAGTACGGTTGAGTATGTTACGTGTTTGTTAAATTTTCTCTCTTTAGCATTTACCGTACAAACAAGAATGTTTAAAGATAGTGTTAATAACAGTGGTGACAGCCTTCGTAGAAGTTTAGGGCAATGTGTTGACAACTTAGAATATCATATTTAAAATCTCACTGATTCTATTCAAGAGCTTACTAGTTTAGTTAGAAGTCACAGACGTTTTGGTCGAGGTGAAAGAAAGGAATGAACATCCACCAATAGAAGTAGCTCCGATGAGCTTGATAATGATGGGTGACAACCAAGAAGAGCTACTGAACCGAGAAGAAGGGAAAACTAACCCGAGCCGAGAAGAAGCAATGATAGGAGTGTTGACTCTAAGGCGAATCAAGAAGCCCGAAGAAGATAGCCGAGGTTGAGAACAAATATGGCCGAGTGGAGCTCTAATAGAAGTAGTTGATCTAAAGTGAATCGACTAAGTAGGAATGCGAAGGATGAACCCCAAGCGCGTAGCCAAGGACTTAACAACATTAAGCTTAAACTATCGACCTTCGGTGGAAGTAACCAACCTAAAGAGTTCCTTGACTGGGTCCCCTGAGTAGAGAAGATGTTTGAGTACTATGAGTATGATTACAGAACTAAGGTCAAGCTAGCCTCGTTAGCCCTTATTGAATATGTAAGTCTTTGGTGGGATAAATTGATCGCTAAGCTAGATGTTGAAGGAGAAGGGCCAATCAAAACTTAGAGGCTTTTAAAGAGATTGATGAATCAGCACTTTATACAGACATACTTTAAGCAAGAGATGCTCCATGCTTTCCAGCACCTAAGGTAAGGTCAAAACACTGTTGAAGAGTACTTGTAAGAGTTTGAGACCTTAATGACTAGATGTGAGATTGCCGAGTCCTAAGACCATATTATTACTAGATTCCTTAGTGGACTCCAAGATGACATTAAGCTGCAGCCATTCAACTCATTAGATGAATTGATCAATTTAGCATTAAGAGTAGAGAGATAGAGGAGAAGATGGCATTAGAGGCTAACTAGCCGGCCTTAATAAGGCAGCCCTGATCCTAAGAGGTATGCCAAGAGAAAAGGGCTAGAAAGGAGGGTGGAGAAAGGAGAGTCTAGCCGACCTGACCAAGCCGACACTAAGAAAGTAGAGTAGGAGAGAGTACCTAATACGAAAGCTCGAGAAGTTAATTGCTTCAAATGTTTGGGTTAGGGACATATTGCTTCCCAATGCTCGAATAAGAGGGTAATGATTCTAAAAGGCGAAGGATTAGACACTCAAGTAGAGAGCCATAGTGATAAAGGCTCTGAGTGTGAGGAAGCAATAAACATCTACCCTAAGATGGGAGAACCTTTAAACCTAACGAGCAGATGAGTTGACATGGTTTAGAAGGATAGGAAGAGCTACTACTTAACCCCTAAGAGCGTTGAAGAAATCCATAACAACCCGATGCTCATGGTAAAGAAAAAGGGGAAGAGGTGCCTGTTCGACATCCTAGCCCATGCTTACAATCTAAAGTCAAGGATGACTTCTTTTCAACCCCACGGTGATGATAGGAATAAGTCCACAATGATTATTAGGTTGAGGTAGACCCATTAGAAGCTAGCGTAGACCTATCAGAAGTTAAAGCCAACTTATCCTAACCCGAGACCGACTTACTCTTGCCAAAGTCGGATTGATAACCAAAGGACTAAAGGGAGGAAAGGAACCATTCAGCATCAGGTTTATCGTCTACTGGAATGACAAGAGACCAAGTGACTGGCGCTTCAAGGCTAAAGAACAACGTAGTATAGCACGGGAAAGCTAATGCCAAGGAATCCATGAGTGACAATTGTAGGCTAACCTCACTAGGAGCTCAGTTAAGCATAATAAGACTTCCAAACATCCTACCCCTGCTTAAACGTCCAACTGCCAATTGGCCCCTGCTCGGGCCCACAAACAACTCGAATGATTGCATGCTAACTACTTTGTTAAGTGTACAGTTTTGTATACTTTGTAAATATTTTCCTTGTTTTGATTGTGGGCCATTCTTTAGGGTTTAAGACCTTATATATTATTTATAGTTTTGCCACTAGAGTTTTAAGACTTGCTATATATAGCAACATTTGTAATTATCAAGGGACAATGAAGAATATTCCTATAGAGAATTTATACTTGGAACTTTCCTCTTTCAAGCAAGGACATTCTTAAGCTCTTAGAGTTAGCATTACTAAGTTATTGAGTGTTGATTAACTCTTTAATCTTTCTTGCATTCTTATTAATCTTGTCCTTAAGATTTTGGTTAAACCCTTCACATCTAACCTCTCATTTGAAACCTAAGCAACATTTAGTGTTCGTGAGTCGCATCAAACTCTATTTCAAGCTTAACCCCTAATTGTGTTTATGTTTTGGCGAGTGATGTCCATTCACATTCATAGTCAAAACCCCCTTCCACCTCCTATTATTCATCCTACTCAAACATTAAATACCATTCATGGTTTGTGACCATTACTTGTTCATGGATTCGCATCACTATGTTAATGGCATAGCAATTTTAGAGAAATCTTGTATAAATCTCCACTAATAATTAGGCATTCGCAAGAAACTTTTAACTTTCATTACTGTGGTTGGTCTTGTCTAATCTGTTACCACCTTTACTTTTGCAAGATCAACATCTATTCTAGCATATACCCAAGGAACGCAACTTGCTCCAACCAAAAATCACATTTCTTTAGCCTTGCATATAATTAAATTTCTTTCAAAGCTAGGAGTACCTTTCTTAGATGCTTAACATGTTCCTTCTTATCTTTTGAATATATCAAAACATCGTCTATGAATATTACTATTAGCTCATCTAAATATTTTCTAAATACACAATTCATCATATCCATGAAAGCAACTAAAGCATTTGTCAAACCAAATGGCATCACTAAAAACTCAAAATGTTCATATCTCTTTTAGAAAGCTATTTTAGGCACATCTTCTTCTTTAATCTTTAGCTAGTGACATCCCAATTGTAAGTCTATCTTTGAGAACACAGTAGCTCCCTTTAGTTGATCAAACAAATAATCTATCTAGGGGAGTAGGTACTTATTTTTCATTGTTACTTCATTCACCTCCTGATAATCTATGTATAGCCTCAAATTTTTATCTTTCTTCTTAACAAAGAGTACTAGTGTCACAACTCAGAGGGGGGTTGAGTTGTGGCATTATTTCCATGTAATATGGGAAGATCCAAGATGAAGCACCATCCTTAATCAAGGGCCTTCGGCATACTATGAGAGACATCTCACAACTTCAATTTCCTTCTAGTAACTAGCATCTAGTAATAATCAAGCACATAATATAAAATCATGTCATCAAATTTAAAACTAACAAAAACATAATAGAAGGGGGTATAAGGTCCTCCCTTAATAGAAGTCATATAGAACTGGAATGAGTCACATTAATCAACCCTAAGCTGGTGCAACTAACCTTAAGCATCCCTGTCATAACTCGGCTTAGCACAAAATGCACCATCATACAAGAATACCTATAAAAAACTTAACTCAACCTGCTTATTCATCAAAAGATAACTTTTTTCATATGATAAAGGGGTTGTTACATCGGAGCTCAACTAAAAATTCTGTTGCAACTTTTTTATACTACATTATATTTACTTCAAAACGTAAACTAGCTTTTTCTTTTGTCATCTTCCCAATAGTAGGATTCCTGACCTAGTACAAGTTCCATATAAAAGTTGTTGACTCTAGCTCCTACTCTTAGTATATATCCCCCTTTAGTGTTAAGCCCTTCATGATGTTGTTAACCTAAGCATAAAACATTTTATCCCCTCAACTATTAGAGCTGAGTAAGAGTGGATAAAAAACAACATAATGTAGGCAATATCATCACTGAAACAATGCAATCATAACAAGTATATTCAATTTCACACATACATTAGCCAAACTAGGCATTTACTGCTGGCAATGCACTACACTATGCTCATGCACATAGTATGCATCAGTATCGATATCCTATGCCCTCTAATTTTCATCCAGTTAGTCGATATAGCCGAGCATCTTGATACAACATCTAGAAACCTATGGGCAACAAAGAGCTACCTGGGAGTAAGACCCCTATCAAACCAGACTACACACTATAGTATACCAATATCAAAAAGGGCAACAAGGAGCTACCTAGGAGTAAGACCTCCAACTTTGCTTCACAAAATTAGACTACACACTATATTTCACCAAATCAAATAGGCAATAATGCCAAATTAGACCACATACTATAGTTTACCAAAGTTGACTATCAAAATGGTCACAATGTTTATGTAATGCAATCTTTATGCTTCTAAAAACTGAGTTCATAAAGCCATGCTTTTGCAATGATCACTTAGAAGCCTCATTCTAAAAATTTTGACCCGTAAGTCCCTTTTTGTACCATGATATGCAATACCAACTCAGGAATACCAATTAGCACAATCAATCTTTAAGTTTTATTCAACATAGTTATCAAATTCTAGTTTTAGAACTCTCCCTAGTAGAAATCTAGCATCTCACTTAGGGTTCATGTAAACCCCTACATTTTTCGATCTAGCTTTTGAAGTAGACTCGAGTATATTAGATAATCTAGGAGTTGACAAAGCTAATGAAAGTGAAAACCTTAAAATAACTACTCAATCGCGTATAAAATTTTTCTACCTTAAATGTATGTAAACACTAAAGATTTCATTTGAAATTGATAAAAACCCTAAAACTAAAACCTTAAAGACATACGAGCATTAATTTATCATAACATACCCTAAAACCCCAATTGATAATATAACCTTCATATTTTGCCAAATCATTAGTGAAAGATTAGAGATAACTTTCAATCATGAATATATATTTAGAATCCTTAAGTAATCCTTTAGAAACTAAGATATTCTATCATAGATCACATTTATCTTCTAAGTATATAATTAGGATAATATTACACAGAGTTAAGGGTATAGTTGATGCTTAGGTTAAATGTTGTAAACTTTAATACCCTAATTGATATTTTTCATACTAGTTATGCTAAATAGCCTACCAAATGATGTATATAGGATATAAATACCTAAAGTAAGATTTGATCATCTATTTTTACTAATCAATTCACCAAATGTCTCATTTCCCTTCATTTCCTTCATTTTTCTCTTAATTTTCCTTAATTACTACATTATGTATACTAAATGGCATATGCTTTTGGCAAGTCAACACATGTTGACTAAGGTCAAAAGGTTAACTAAGTCAACATTTAGAAAAATCAACAAAAGACACTTACACTTTAGAAAATATCTAAGTCTTCTAATAATTTCTTTTCTTTTCTTTTCTTTTCTTTTAGCTTTTTCTCCCCTTCTTTTCTTTAATTGCCATCCACACCTTATCCCCTTTCTAAACCCCACTTTCTTCTTCTTTTCAAACATGACACAAAACAAAAATCAAACCCTTACCCCACGTCCATTGCCATGAGCCCCCCTTTCCCTTTCACTTTCCAAATTTTTCCAAATTTGCATCCACATTTCAAGAACAAACTAAGGTATGTTATTATGTTATTATGTATTGCTTTATATTACTTATTAGTTAGGTGAAGAGGTAGATTAGATGAGTAGTTATGTGTTATGTCTATCCATGTTAAAGAAGGCATAAAGTTTTCATCTTTAGGTGTAGAAGTGTAAAAATCATGGTGAAGTGGAAGGAGATGCATGTGTATATATCTTTAAGTATATGTACATAAGGGTATACTAGAGAAATACAAGTATAGAGACCTTTGTACATAAGTATTCATTATGTACATAACCTAAACTAAGACATATACTAACTATACATACCTATACCATGCTAAATACACTCTTAAAACACAAAAAGAATGAAATTAGATAAGCTTTCTTAAGAGGAAATTTTGGCATACGAAATTTATATTAAAATACATATGTGACTGTATGTATATATGGATATATTACAAGTATAAATACGGTATAAGTATATAGTTAGTTTATGTAAAGTGTACATAAGACACTTAAGTATGACATAAGTATGAGGTAAGGCATATGTAATTAAATGATGATGTAAGTAATGATGCAATTAAAAAATGACATAAGTCATAACATAAGCCATGACATAAGCAAATAATGACATAAGACATGACACAAGCGATTGATGATGTAAGCGATTGATAATGTAAGCGATGATATAAGCATAGGTTTATAAAATAAGAAATAAGAAGAGTACATAAGAATTAGGTACATAAATTAGTAAACCCTAATACACTTCCTAAATTAGATTAAACTTAATTGAGTACATGAATTAGTAACAGCAAGGTAAAATTCTTTAAGTATAAGAATTTAAGGGTTAACCAAATCATTAAGTACAAACAAAGGATATAAATATAAGCAATAAGAATAATTAAGTTTCCATAGTGAAAATTTCCATAAATTTAGTCCATATCGTAAAACACAGGTCTTAACGTCCAAAACGGACATCACCATGTGAATGTGCATCTGAAAACGATGAAAAATGACTATAAATTCATAAATATCAGAAATAGAACAAAAAAGTTACTTACAATTAGTGATAAAGTCTAATCGGATAAAAGTTGATAGTAATCTAAGTAGAATTAGGTAAATAGATATTTAGAATTACTAGTTAATTCAATTACTTACTAGTGTTATTATATCGTAATGATTAGGTGATCGCGAGGTGGGCGAGGGTCTCTCGATTAATTACTACAACTAGAGCGAGTTATCATGGCCAAGTGAGTATTTACCTTATGATTCCATGCTTATATGTAATTGTAGATAGTGGACCTAAATGTTATTATTAATTGACTGTTGTGTGGGGTCGGAAAATGTTTATGTATGTTATTATGTGCTAAGTTGTGAATTTACCTTAAGTACAGATAACACTTTGTTTGCTGCATGGTAGTTTAAAAAATGATTGTATGTACTATTGGATGGTCACAACATAAATGGACTTAATTATACTTGGCTCATAAAAAGAAACTAGTACATGCATTGCATAGACACAATTCCAATTGTTACATTACATGGAGGTAAAGAGAGGCCATTCGAGGGTTGATATCATTAATTTATTAGTTCTGTATGGTGCATTCGTACAAAATGACCTTACCTTGGCTCGCGAGAATACTAAGCGTTAGAGATGCCAACCGCCTAGCTAAAGGTCGTGTCTAAAGGCCTCTGTTTAAGGGTGAGTATGGACTGCGGGGGCCCACTTACGATTATACTAGAACTTGGTTTTTATGAAAATAAAAGACTTGTTTGATTTAAGTATGAAACGTGGAGTTCCATAGTAAAGTAAGTTCTAGTATAATACTCAGATCTGATTGGTGCCTGTATACTCCAACCCTAACTTCGAAGGGCGTTAAATCTGAGTTACGTATATGGACTAGTTAACTATATGTATTATTTGGCATTCTATTTGATCATTCATTTATATGCATAAATATAGTATATTTATAACTTGCCTATGGTATGGCTGAAGGTTTTGCTCACTAAGCTTAGGCTTACACCCCCTTAAACTTTTGCTGCATGATAACTTGTTCGTAGAGGTTGGCCTAGGAATACCACAAGTTAGCTTGAGGACTTGGGCAAGAGCAAGCCATCCTGTATATTAAGAGAGAACAGATTATGTAGACTCTTATTTATATACTTTCATTTTAGCAGTAATATAGACCTAGATGTAATAAATTACTGTGTATTGTAAACGTTGTAGTTTAAATTTTATATAAATATGTTTGTGTGATGATATCATATAGATTTGTATGTTCTTGGGAAACTAGTGGTTGTAGAGCCTTATATATTGTGTGAAGAGTTCATGATTGGAAGGGTAACCAATCAGGGGTTCTTCGTACAGTATACGACATCTGCCACGACTAGGTCGTCCTCAGTTCGTAACAGTTCATTTAGGTAGTGATCACCTAGATTATTAAGTTATCAATCACTCAACTTCCCTAGTTAACACAATCATTCGCAAGCATAAATCATCATCCAACATAACTACATAACAATTTAACTAAGATACGGTTACTATCACTCAAAATCACCACCTCAACATCCACTATAGTAGCATATCAATTCACCCAAGATATATCCATATTCAATCAACACAACATCAAACAGCATGTAGTGTCATGAGTAGCAATATATTTACTCTAAGTATAGGTTAGATCCACTTACCTGGTTTTAGTAATAGTGCAAAATCTTAAACTTGATGACGTGATTCTTCCCTACTTATCATACCTAAGAAAATATAAACACAGTATTTAAGTCAAGTATCGATCGAATACAAACTATTATAAGCTTTCACTATCACATTTTTACACTTCATTTGACCGTATCTTACACATTCTTTATCTAATTTCAGTAAACTTTATATTGTCATGATTGTTATTTCGAGCATTATTAAAGTATCTTAAGAATCAAGACTAATCAATATTTTCAAAAGCTTAAAAATACCCTTTCGTATTACCAACTAGACTGTACGTTGTTGTAACTTCGTAATTTCCTCGAATAAGCTTTAATACAAAACTAAAAACCTTAAAAATCACACATTCCAAACTTGTCTAGTAACCCTTAATACACCCTAAAGTGTTCATTTGAAATGAATTTGACAAATATTGTAACAGTATTAATTACTATATTACATATTAAGCTAATATATAGGATTTTATTAGGAAAATACATAATAAATAGTATATGAGCTCAATTAATGTCATGAATAAACCTATAAACTCACAAAAATATTTAGTTTAATTATTGGCCATAAATTATGTTAAACTAGCTATTATCTATTTTTAAGAAAATTGTAGTTTTAGCTCAAAATTATGAAAATGTAAGGAAAATAAACAAATTTACATGTGAGGTAAAAACTAAGGATTCTAAATATTACTATAAACATCTAGAAATCAAAATACATAGGGCTTATATATTGATTTTATTAAAAACTAATTAATTTGATAAAATGGTAAAATTGCTAGTTTTATCTAAAATAATTATAATAATAGTAAACATGGAGATTTTCAAAAATTCTTGTTACTGCAATTTAATACACTATATAAGTGTGTTATACAAAAATTTTTGGGCCGAAGTAACATTATTTAATATTTTGAATAATTTATTTAAAATTCATCTAAATAGAGCACGTTCTTAAGTAAGTACCCTAAATTAATGTTATTTTAATAAAATAAAATTACCATGTGAAAGTACATGTAAAATAACCTTGGAAAACCAAATTTCATAATTTTCTATGCTAATTTAATAGTTTTAATAAATTAATTAAAATCAGGCACTAAATTTTGACTCACCGGTACATAGTGCTTTGGCCACCACCCGATGTCAGCCCAGTTTCTCTCTTTGTTATAAGTTTAAGTCCTAAGTGGCTCCTTGTCAAGTTACTTGTAGCCTTAGGAATTGTAATTTACCATATTTTCCCACTATTTTCTTTTATTTTTCTGAATTTTTTTCTAATTTTTCCTAGTTTTCTAAAATAATGTTCTTGTGTTTTTAAGTCCAAAAAATAGTGTGAATGAGGTTTAGAGTCCTATTTATAGGGTTTAGGATTTTTACATGTCAAAAAGTTAAATTTCACATGTTATTTTACTATTTTCTTAGGTGCTATGTGTCATTCTCTAGTTAATTAGATGTTAACTCATCATCTCTAATTAATCCCATATTATCACATCATTTGATGACTCATCCATCCATTTTTTAAAATTAATTTTCCATTATTTTACCATATTTTGATAATTTATTATTAATATATGTGTATATTTAATACATATAATGCATATCATATGCAAATACATGTAAATTATGTATAATTCAACTTCATTTATCATTTTTATAAATTAAATAACTTATCTCTAATATTTCACTATTTCTAAAAGCTTGAATTTTACATTTTCAATAATTATTAGCTTTATCAATAAATTGATGTTTTTCTTAAATTAATCCTTTTTATATAACTTATTTCAAGCAATTAACTTTACTTGAATTGCTTCGTCTAACTTTTGTAAACTACTACGAAGTTTGAATTAAAATGGATAACATAGCCCGACACCTTAAATTTAGGAGCTTAGATCCTAAGTTTATTGTAAAGGCCCAAAATCCTAGGGTATTACATCATCCTCAAAACTTCCACAATCTAGGGCATTCATGCTTATGAACTAATGTCGTGCTTTCGCTGCGTAACTTCGATTTCTACATCACATCACATTCATCAACTATTATTAAAGGTGAAATCTTTTAATACTGACTCAAATATCTTAACCTTAAATTTATTAGCTTGTAAACTTTCTATTTTGATTACTTTTCTCATTACTTTTTACATCTTATGTTTCTAACTTTTACTATATAAGCTTAATATATTTAATCCTACTTCACTCCTCCGTTTTTTTTTTTTTTTTCAAGTTTTCTTTCCATAGTAACTAGTCCATTTTGTAACTTCAATATGTTCTTATTCAAATACAACAATTATCATATTACTGCTTATTTACCCATTATAATTATTCATATTGAACTAGCATGTTCCGACACCACTCCTTTATCACCATCCAAACTAGTATCTCCACTCAATTCTCATTTCATCCCATCAATTAGTCCAGATTCTTGTATTAGTTAATCCTATAGAACTCATAGTTATTTCTTCCATTATTTCCTTATCTATCTCATAGCTAGCTAACATGTCTTTTCATCTCATCCCTATCATTATGCATTGTCTAAGTCCTAATTTCCACATAAGGCAAATATAACAAATTCAATTTCTTTACGTCTACACGTTTTATATTATGGTCATTACTTAATGGTTACAATTAAGATCTCAAGCACTTCCCATAGTTAATGCATATATCAACAAAAATAAGTTTAGCAAATCTGAACTCTCCATCAACTTGTACATCAAGGAGACAAAGAATGACTTAAACCAAGTAAACTCGACTAGATTCGACATGAATTGACACAACACTTGACAAAGAAGACTCACAATGATACTAGACATTGCCATATTGTAACAAAGATATGATTCACAAAGATAGGAAATTTTGTCATGAAATACATAGGAGTTGTAACAAACATGAGTCTTGGTAAAAGAGTCACAAAAGACATAAATTTGCCATATTGTTCTTGCTTATCACATGTGCCAAGAGTACATGAAAGGTATACATCTCATAGTTTTGTAGTTATATATCCCATTGATTTCACATACTTTATCATCTTTTTAACTCCTAAATCTCATCATTAGCTATTATTTCATGAATCACAATCTCATTCAATACAAGATCAACTATGAATTAGTCTCTAATTATACTTCAAATAAAATTTTGATTTATTCTTGAAGCTTGCTCATGATCATCCACCTTGGATATTTCTTACTATTCCATTCATTCCAATAACAACTTTTGCCTGCCTCATTGCAACTTTTATATCATCCTCAAGGTTTGCATTGCTCCTCTACAAGTTCCTTTTCTTTTGACAACTTCTCTCAACACTTAAGTTTTTATAAGTTTTTTACGATTCCCTTCTCATCAAGCTACTTAAATGCTACTATTCTTTCCTCACAATCAACATTTGCTCCATGATTACCTCCAATATTACATTCAATCCCTTATATCTAAGACAACAAACTCTTTAATCATCTCACGAGTATCTAGATTTACATTCCCCATCCTTTACTCTATGTTGCACCGCTTATTCTCCTTCAACAAGCATTATAACTGTTAGTTCATAAATTAAGGTTTATTAATTTCTACTAATGTACTCTTTTGAGATACACAAGTGAATTATCCTAGTATTAAACAAGGTATATGTATAGGCATAACTATCTCTTATACATACCAGTTCTAAAACATTCTTATGATAACTATATTACCACTTTTAAGCATTTCTTATTTATCTACTATCAGCTACTAAGTACACATACACTTAAAGTTATCAGGTTTAAAGATCATACCTACTATACCTTGATCATCTCTAGCTTTGTCTTGCTAAACAGTGTAAGCATACATCTTACCTTGCTCTTTAGGCTAAGGTTCTTCCTTTCTAGGTCGTTTGTTCTTATTACTTAGTCTTAGTCCATTAGTTTGTTTTTACTATTGAACCGGTCTCTCCTGTTGCTTTCCTACACAATGTCAAATAGTATGCCCCCACTAATGGCATCAATAACAATATATACCTCTTGGATTAGAGTTTTCACACCACTTGGCTAGATGTCTAGTTTCTCTACACCTATAACATTGCCCTCTCAATTTTGGGCATTCCTAAGCTCGATGCTTACCATTACACTTCCAACAAGGTTGTATTTTTTATAAAGGCCTTCTATTTCCTTTTACAGGTCGAATGAAATTCTTTCCTTTAGCTATATTGCTTTTACTACTAGAACTAACATCCAACTTCCTTTTCTTAGTCTCAATCTCATCTACGACTTATTGAAGATTACGAACTTGTTTGATCAAATGAGTTTCATTAACAACATCAATATATCTTTTCACCCTACTGCTCTTCAACTCTACCTAGTAATAAAGATCAAGCCTTGCCTTAAACTGCTCAACTTTAGAAACCTCAATATTTCGCAAAACTTCAAGAGAAAACTTCAATAACCTATTAAAATCCCTCTCGTATTCTTCAATTGTCCTACCCCGTTACCTTAGCTTATAATATTCTTCATACATTTGTTCTCTTATACACTTAAGAAAATAATATTCCAAAAATGCATCTCTAAATATAGCCCAACTAATCAGTTTTGGTAAATCAGTCTCTTTGTCTCTCACTAATTACTTACACCTCAATTTAATAGAATAGCAACTATCTCAACTTTCTTATTTTCCTCAACCATATGAATTTCAAAAGCTTTCTCCAACAAGTCAATCCATTCTTCTACCATCAAAGGATCAATGTTCTTTTCATCAAATGATTTCACTAATCACTTTACTTAAGCTAACTTATCTCCATCTCTACTAATTCTTGTCAATGCTACCTTAAACTATTATGCTAATTCCTCCATATGTCGTGGTTGCTTAGGGTTAGGTTGAGGCTATTGTGGTATTTCCTCCCTTTGCTCCTCAGATACTCGACTCATTGGTGATCTTTCGTATTCCCTACAAATGACATTTCTACATAAACATCACATAAAATTCTATGGATAACTATTACAATTGTTTTACTAAACTATGACTCTTTATTAAATAACTACCCTACACATCTCACATGTACCTAAAGGCTATGGCCCCTAATTAATGCTCTAATACCACCTAAAAGATATCACATCCTGGCTTATCACAAAATACACCATCACATAGGAATACCTATTAAAAACTTAACTCATTTTGCTCATTCATCAAAAGAAAACTTTGTTTATATGATAAAAGGGTTGCTATATCAGAGTTCAGTGAGATATTCTATTACAACTTAGGTGTATAGCATAATATTTATATCAAAACGTAAACTAGCTTTTTCTTTTGTCCTCAATAGTAAGATTCTTGAACTAGTACAAGTTCCATACAAAAGTTGTTGACTCCAATTCACGATCTCAAAATATATCACCCCCCTTTACCGCGGGCTCTTAGCGTTGGGCCCTTCACAATGCTATTAACTTAAGGATAAAACATTTAATTACTAAAGTTAAGTGAGAATAGATAATAAACAACATAATATAGGCAATATTACAACTGAAACATTATAATCGTAACTAGTAAGTTTAACTTCACACATACATTAGCCCAACCAGACATTTATTGCTAATAATTCAGCATGCTATACTCATACATATGGCATACATTGGTATCGATATCCTATACCCTCCAATTTTCATCCGATTAGTCGACATAACCGAGCATCTAGATAAAATGTCCAGGAAACTATAGGCAACAAAGAGTTGCCTGGGAGTAGGACTCCAACCAAATTAGACTACATACTATAGTATACCAATATCAAAAAGGGCAACAAGGAGTTGCTTAAGAGTAGGACCCCCAACTTTGCTTCACAAAATTATACTATACACTGTAGTTTACCAAATCAAAAAAGCAACAATGCCAAATTAGACTACATACTGTAGTTTATCAAATCTAACTATCAAAATAGTCATAATGTTTTGGCAATGCAATCTATATGCCTCTAAAAGTTGAGTTCATAAAGCCATGCTTTTTTTTATGATCACTTGAAAGCTTCATTTTGAAAATTCTAACCCATAAGTCCCTTTTTGTGCCATGATATACAATAACAATTCAGGAATACAAATCAGCACAATCAATCTTTAAGTTTTATTCAACCTAGTTTTTTCGAACTCTCCTTAGCAGAAATCTAGCATCTTACTTAGTGTTCACTTAGGTGGTGAGCACTTAGATGATTGAGTTAGCAATCACTCAACTTCCCTAGTTAACACAATTATTCATAAGCATAAATTATCACCCAACATAACTACATAATGGTTTAACTAAGATACAGTTACTATTACTCAAAATCACCACACCACATCGGCATCTACTATAGTAACATATCAGTTCACCTAAGATATACCCATATTCAATCAACGTAGCATCAAACAGCATGTAGTGTTATGAGTAGCAATATATTTACTCCAAGCATAGGTTAGATCCACTTACCTGGTTTTAGTAATAATGCAAAATCCTAAACTTGATGATGTGATCCTTCCTTATTTATCATACCTAAGAAAGTATAAATACAATCTTCAAGTCAAGTATCGGTCGAACACGTACTATTATAAGCTTTCACTATCGCATTTTTACACTTCATTTAACCGTATCTTACTCATTCTTTATCCAATTTCGGCAAACTTTATATCATCATGATTGTTATTTCGTGTACTATTAAGATATCTTAAGAAGCAAGACTAGTTGATATTTTCAACAGCTCAGAAATACCCTTTCGTACTACCAACTCACCCATATGTTACCATAACTCCGTAGTTGACTCAAATAAGTTTTAGTACTAAAATAAAAACCCTAAATATCACACTTTCCAAGCTTGTCTAGCAATCCTTAATATACCCCAAAGTGTTCATTTGGCATGAATTTGATAGATATTTTAATAATACTAATTACTATATTACATAATAAGCCAATATATTGGTTTTTATTAGGAAAATATATAATAAATAGTATACAAGCCCGATTAACTTAACAAAAAAATCGTGTAGACTCACAAAAATATGCATTTTAGTTATTGATCATGAATTACATTAAACTAGCTATTATTTATTTTTATGAAAATAGCCATTTTAGCTAGAAATTATGAAAAATTAAGGAAAATAAACAAATTTACACATGAAATAAAAGCTAAGTATTCCAAATATTATTATAAACTTCTAGAAATCAAAATACATAAGGGCTCATATATTGATTTTATCAAAAACTAATTAATATGATAAAATAGAAAAATTGCTAGTTTTATCCAAAATAATTATAATAAATAGTAAACATAGAGATTTTAAAAAATTCTTGTTACTGCTATTTAATACATTGTATAAGTGTGTTGTACAAAAATTTTCAGGCCGATGAAACATTATTAAATATTTTGAAAATTTTATTTAAAATTCATCTAAACATAACATATTCTTAAGCAAGTACCTTGAATATATGTTACTTTATGAAAATAAAATTACCACATGAAAGTACACATTAAATAACTTAAGGAAATCGAATTTCATAATTTTCTGAGCTAATTTAATATTTTTAGTAAATTAATGAAAATCAAGCACTAAAATTTAACTCACCAACACATGGTGCTTTGGCCACCCTTCAACTGCCACCATATGTCAGCCTACTTTGTCTCTCCACTATAAGTTTATGTTCCAAGTGGCTCCTTATCAGGTTACTTATAGCCTTAGAAACCATAATTGACCATATTTTCCTAATATTTTTCTTTTATTTATTTTGAATTTCTTTTCTAAATTTTCCTAATTTTCTAAAATTATGTTCTTGCATTTCCAAGTCCCAAAAATATTGCAAATGAGGTTTAGAGTCCTATTTAGAGGGCTTAGGATTTTTGCATGTCAAAAAATTAAATACCACATGTCATTTTACCATTTTCTTAGGTGTCATGTGTCATTCTCTAATTAATTAGGTATTGACTCATCATTTTTAATTAATCCCATATTACCACATCATTTGATGACTCATCCATTCATTTCTTTTAATTAATTTTCAACTATTTTATATTATTTTACCATATTTTGATAATATATTATTAATATATTTATATATTTAATACATATAATGCATATCATATGTAAATACATGTATATTATATAAAGTTCAACTTTATTTATCATTTTCATAAATTAAATAACTTATTTATAATATCTCGTTATTTCTAAAAGCTCAAATTTCACATTTTTAATAATTATTAACTTTATCGATAAATTGGATTTTTTCTTAAATTAATCCTTTTATATAGCTTATTTTAAAAAATTAACTTTAGTTGAATTACTTTGTCTAACTTTTCTAAGCATACTATAAAGTTTGAATTAAAATGGATAACATAACCCAACGCCTTAAATTTAGGAGTTCGAATCCTAGGGTTATCGTATGAGCTTGAAAATTTAAGTATTACAATCCCATAGCTTATCTCTAGTCAGAGATCCTACTGTAATAATAAACTTCAGGAGGATAAGATCAATTACTTAGTGAGTAACCTTCCGACATTATTATCAAATAATATCAAATAAGTTATTAACGAAATATATGAATGCATGAACAAGCATATGTAATGCAACAGTATGTATAGTTGGCTAGTAATTGTATACAACAAGGTTTTAATGCCTACTATTGCTCGGGTTAGGAAGTATTAAGGCATATCAGGACCTAAGTATCCATGTCCAATACGAAATCTGTTAATAATATAAACACCCTCAATAGTAAACACGGCTTGGCCTCAAGCAAAAAGTAGTACTCCCCAAAGCCAAATAGAAAATGTCATACGATAACAATCATAACACATAATATCAATATGGATCCATCTAAAAATGATCTCCCATTCTACTGTGTAGTGTTGATGCCCTTTTAGTCATACTATAAGATGCAATGCATGTCTAGTTTAGTTAGAGAGCAAATATTTATTAATTCTAGATTCATGGGATGATCAAGCAAGTATATTCCAAACACTAAGTTCTAATGCAACAAACAAGGGTATGTGAAATATCTCAAGATATTTTGCAAGAATAAGTCAACCAAAACAGGTACAAAAAAATTTCCATATACCTCAACATGCAATAAGTTCAATTGTCAAATATAATTAGATAGTATACTAACTACAAGCACAAAACAGAGGAAAATAAGGGGTGATATACTCACTCTATCATGACACCTAATAGTCCCAACAATCTTCAACTGTGTCCAACTCAAAATCCTTATCATTTGAAGAATACATTTGAAGTCTATCGGTATTCTATTTGCACTAACAACTAGGGCTTTCTTACTCTATCCCTATTTTAGTTGTTTTTGCAATTCAAACGCAACTTCTTCGTTTTTAGTGATCTTATAGTCATTTTCATTGTTTTTGAGTGCTCTTTCATTTGGTAAGGTCATTTTTGGGTTCTTTAGTCAATAAGTTCTTAGTTTGGCCGTCCATGGTCGTGTGCCCAATTATTGAGTTGGGTTAGTTTTAGGCTTAGTTTTTGGTCTTTGACCTTATAATTAATATTTTGGGCTTCCTTTTAAGTATTTTAACTAAACTTTTTATGCCCAACGCTTTAAATTTTTAGTTTGGCCCTTGGTGGTACTCTTATGGGCCTAAATGAGCTCTTTTTCTAAGTTTAAGGCTCCAAATCATTAAGAAGCCCATGTTAAGGGTCTTAGATGGGCCTTTAAGTTTAGTGAGCCTCTTCAATAACTTATTCTAAGCCTCTCAACCTAAGGTTCGAACCTGGTCACCTCCCTAAGTGGGCTTCCTTCTAAGCCTAAATTGCATTTTTAGGCCTTAGGCCTAAATCTACTTGTCTTTTTGGGCTTTTTAAGCTAAAGCCCAATATTGGCCTTGAGTTTAGCCCACTTTCCTTAAGTTTATAGACCTAGTCACTAACATTAAGGTGGTCATTAACACCATTTTTAAGTCTCTAATCACTAACTACGCTAATTTAAGGCCTTAGCTTAATATTAGTCTACTTAACATATTTAATTAAGTCATAAATCATACTTAACACTAAATAAACAAGTTATTAAGCTAATAAAGTAAAATTTACTGATTTGAGGTCTTCATAGAAGTAGCGGCCAACATGTATCCTTAGGGTTCCCCCTTCTATTTTCATGTAACACTTGTTTTTGAGGTGTTTTTCCTTAATTAAACTATGTTTTTACTCACCTACGACTATAATCATAACATAATACTGTGTAGACATGTAAACTAATGCTAGGGGAGAAGTGGCATGCTAGAGAAAAAAGGGGGTTTATTACATCATTTAATGATTTAGTCCCAAAACTAACATCACACTTCTCTACTTACTAGTGTTATAACTCTAACTAAAAACTGTTTTTCTTTCACTAACCATGTTTCTTCTTCATGAGCTATGACCTAAAAAAATCTAAGACATGGCTATTAAGTAAATTATGCTCATCAAAATGTAATTTCATAGCGTTATCATAAAAGAAAAACAAAGGGGAATCTAGTCTAAACACTTACCGAAGCAAGGAGCATGGAGGGCGTCCTTGTGAGTGTGTGTCGTAAGCTTTGTGCATGTATGAGGGTATGTGTGTGTGTCAAATGGTTAGGAGAGTATATGTGTGTAGTGTCAAGCTTAGTGTTTGGTGGTTTAGGGTAGTGGTGGTGACAATAAGGTGGCTAGCAATAGAGTGCGATAGTGGTTGATTGAGATAAGTTAGGAGTATTTTGGAGTTATGTTATTTTATGGAGTGTTTGAAAGTGTTTTAGGGCTTAGGAAATGAAGAAGAAAGAGGGAGTGGGAGGGGGAATGGCTAGTGTGTAGAGGAGAGAGAGAGGGGACCAAGTGTGTGTGTTTTAAGAAAAGAAAGACTTAGCATAAATGGGGACCATGTACCCTTTTGCTTTATTGCTACTTTAAGGAAGATCTTATCTCCTTAAGGCACAAGATATTTTAATGTGATTAAGAGGTTGTCTCGAAGTCCTTAATCATGCTTAACTTTAGTAAATTAAGATGTTATAAAGGTTGGTTATGGATTAGGGTTTATTTATGGTAATTAATAGTAATTAAGCACAATTAGTCTAGTTAAGTGTAATTAAGGTGTTTTTAGGGTTTTGTTAGGTTTTTGACATTACACTTTAGTTAATTTAAGCACCTTACAAGTGTACCTAGGTTTATTTAAGGTTTAGCATTTGTCTATAGTAATTTGATTCGCATACAAGTTTGAAAGTTAAGGTTTTAGTTAATTAGTGATATCAATCACTTTTAACGATGGATTTAGCCTCACTATTAGTGTTTATTTGTCATGTTAAGGTATTTGATCATCTAATTAGGACATAATAATCTTTTTAGGATTACGTTAAGGTTTCTAGGGTTTTGCTCATTTAACTAAGGTTTTAGGGCTTTGCTTCCTTTAGGATTTTGGCTTAATGTTTAAGGTTCGATTCTTTCACTTGAAGTTTTATTATTAAGTCTAGGTGGTTCTAGGGACTATCCAAAAGATTTTTCATCCAACTTTGCTTTTTGGTATTGGAAACTCGTAGGGTTTACATCTTCCCCCTCTAAAATAAGTTTTGTCCTCAAAACATAGGGAAGACTTACCTGTAAACTTAAACAACTCAGGTTACTTGCGCTTTACCTCATCTTTGGCCTCCTAGGTAGCCTTCTCTTCCTTTTCATGATTCCTCCATAGTACCTTGACATACTTGATCTCTTTGGTCCTTAACTTCCGAGTCTTGCTATCAAGGATGCGGATTGGGTGATCTTCATAAGTATGGTTTTCTTTCAACTGCACCGGCTCTAATTCTATTACTCCATCTGGATTCGAAATGTACTAATGTAACATTGATACATGGAAGACATTATGTAGTCCTAATAAGTTTGGTGGTAGGGCTAACCAATAGGCCAGACTTGCAACTCACTCCAATATTTCAAAATGTACAATATATCGGAGGCTCAGCTTTCCTTATGTCATTGCCCTATGTATACTTTTTATCAACTTCACCTTGAGGTATACGTGATCACCAACTTAGAATTCGACTTCCCTTCTCTTTAAATCAACCCAACTTTTTTAGCAATCTTTAACTTCTTTCATTTTCAATTTAAAGACAACCACTTCTTCCATAACCTCTTATATCAAGTCAGGTTTAAGAGCTAACTTTTCGATGTCATCCCAAAACAAGGGGACCTATACTTCTGTCCATACAAAGCTTCATAAGGTGGAATCTGAATGCTCAAACAAAAGGTATTGTTATATGCAAATTTGACAAGAGGTAAATGCATGTCCCAGCTTCCTTTGAACTCTATGGCACAAGCTCTTAACATGTCATTCAGGGTTTCCATGGTTCTTTTAGATTGTCCATTCAACTAGGGGTGATAGGTGGTATTAAAGCTTAATCAAGTGCCAAGATGCTTTCCCAAAACTTCGATACAAACCGTAGATCTTGATCAAAGACTATGTTTATAGGAACACCAAGGAGCCAATCATCGTATCGGGAGATATATGAACAGGTGAACTTTGTCAACAATTTTCAAGATAATAATCAAGGACCATATTCGAATACATACAATCCTAGGTAATGTAATCATCCAAATTTTTCATAGAGAAATGAGAATAATACATTTCAACCACCGCCTAGATTCTAGAAGCAAGCTCTTGCTCAAAACATTCCACCACAGCAAAATCAGTCTAGAATGGAAGAGCTCATGTTGAGTTATATGCAAAAAACTGACTCCATGTTATAGAATCAGCAGGCAACTATTCAGAATTTAAAGAATCAGATTAGTCAAATCTCTCAACAGTTGAGTAATAGACCATCAGGGTCTTTACCCAGCAATACTAAAGAGAACACCAAAGGTATCAATGCTATTATGTTAAGGAGTAGAAAGGAAGTTGAAACAGTTGATAGATGAGTTAAAGAAAAAGAGGAGAATTCAAAGAAAGGAAAAGGGAAGTAGGTGGAAGAGGAACCAAAGCAAAAGTCAGTAGAAGTGAAACCATATGTTCCTCCAATTCCTTTTCTAGGAAGACTGAAGCAACAACAGCTAGATGCCCAATTCACCAAATCCTAAATGTCTTCAAGAAGCTACAAATCAACATTCCTTTTGTAAAGGCACTTCAGTAAATGCCTTCATATGTCAGATTCATGAAGGATTTGCTCACCAAGAAGAGAAAGATTGATGGGAATGAACCAGTGATGCTTATAGGGGGGTGCTCTATGATCCTTCAGAAAAATCTATCCTCCTTTCCTAGAAGACAAAGAGATCAGGGGAGTTTTACTATTCCTTACACTATAGGAAATTTTCATTTTGATAAAGTTCTTATTAATTTAGGTGCAAGTATAAATTTAATGCATTTGTCTATTTTCAAAAAGTTGGGACTTAGAGGTTGTAAGGAGACTCATTTCACCTTGCAACTTGCTGATAGGAGTATCAAATACCTAAAGGGTATAGTTGAGAATGTCCTAGTAAAGGTAGAAAAATTTATCTTCCTAATCGACTTTATAGCCTTGGAGATAGAAGAGGATAGAAAAGTAACCATGATCCTAGGAAGACCGTTTCTTGCAATAGGTAAGGTGTTGATAGACATGGAACAAGGTAAGCTTACTTTAAGAGCTATGGACAATTAAGTAACTTTTAATGTTTATGAAGCCATAAAACATTTTGATGATTTCAAATCCTATTACATTATTGATATTTTTTATGAGATTACCTATGAGTCTATAGAAGAAAAAGCAAGATTGGATGCCTTGGAATCAGTTCTTAGGGATCTGGATTATTAGAGCAATGATGACGAGCTTGAAGAAGAAGAAGGTAAGAAAAAGGTGTCAGAAATCAAAGCTCAATACTATGAAGAGCTAGGCACCAGTGAGAAGAAGCCAATCCCATCATCGACACAACCCCCGGTGCTTAAACTTAAACCTTTACCTAGTCATTTAAAATATGCTTATCTTAGAACAAATGATACTTTGCCAATAATTATCTCCTCTTCTTTGATAGGTGATTAGGAGAAACAACTTCTAGGAGTTCTGAGAGAGCATAAAGAAGCCATTAGGTAGACCATTGCCGATATTAAGGGGATCATTCCCTTAATTTGCACTCACAAGATATTGCTAGAGGCTGAGTACAAACTTATAGTATAACTATAGAGACAACTCAACCTAACTCTCAAGGAGGTAGTGAAGAAAGAGGTACTCATATTGCTAGATATAGATATTATCTACCCTATCTCAGATAATAAGTAGGTTAGTCCTATTCAAGTAGTGCCAAAAAAGGATGGTATGACTATGGTTAAAAATGAGGTTAATGAGCTAATCCCTACTCACACTGTAACTAGGTGGAGAGTCTACATAGATTATAGAAAATTGAACGATGCCACCCATAAAGACCATTTCCCCCTCCCTTTCATAGATCAAATGTTAGAAAAACTTTCAAGGAACGATTATTATTTTTTCTTAGATAGCTATTCTAGTTAAAATCAAATTCATATAGTACTAGAGGACTAAGAGAAAACCACCTTTACATGTCCTTATGGCACTTTTGCCTTTAGGAGAATGCCCTTTGGTCTCTATAATGCACCCATTACTTTTCAAAGATGCATGATGTCTATATTTTTTGATATGTTAGAAAATTTTATTGAAATATTTATGGATGACTTCTTTGTCTTTGGGAAGTCATTTGATTCATGTCTGACTAATTTAGACTGTGTGCTTAAAAGGTGCAAAGAGACTAATCTACTTCTAAACTGGCAAAAATGTCATTTTATGGTAAGAGAGAGAATAGTCTTAAGTCACAAGGTGTCAAAAAGGGGATTGAAGTTGATAGAGCCAAAGTGGAGATAATAGAGAATTTGCCACCACCTACTGCTGTTAAAGGAGTCAAAAGCTTCTTAGGGTATGCTGGCTTCTACCAGAGATTTATCAGGGACTTCTCTAAAATCTCTAGACCTCTTTGTAATTTAGTTGAAAAAGATTCTGCTTTTTTTTTTAATGATAGTTGTTTGCATGCATTTAAGCTATTAAAGGAGAAGCTTATTTTGGCTCTAGTGATCGTTGCACCTAATTAGGAGCTTCCTTTTGAGATGATGTATGATGCCAACGACTATGCTATAGGAGCAGTACTCGAGCAAGGGAGAGGTAAGTTATTTCATGTTATATATTATGCGAGTAAAACCTTGAATGAGGTGTAAAGAAACTATGTCACAATAGAGAAAAAACTTTTAGCGGTTATATTTGCATGTGATAAGTTTAGGCCTTATCTAATAGGTTCTAAGATCATAGTATACATAAACCATGATGCTCTAAAATATTTGTTTGCTAAAGCTGATACTAAACCTAGGTTAATTTGTTGGATCTTATTAGTGCAAGAATTTGACCTTGAAATTAGAGATTAAAAGGGAACTAAAAATGTAATTGCTGATCATTTATCTAGTTTACAATTTGATTGTTTAGAGCTACCCATTAATGAGAAGTTCCTTGATGAACAATTGTATGTAGTAGAGATCCAAGGATTACCTTAATATACTGATATAGTTAATTCCCCGGTTAATAAAATCATACCATACGGTCTCTCGTTTCAAAAGAAAAAGAAGATTTTACATGATGTGAAATTTTATTTTTAGGATGAACTGTATCTATTTAAATGTTGCACTAACCAAGTAATTAGATGTTGTATACCTGAAACCGAACAACTTAGTATAATTCAGCACTATCATTCTAAGGAATCAGGAGGTTACTTTGGTATGAAAAGAACTACAGCTAAAATCTTATCTTGTGGATTTTACTAGCCCAGTTTATTTAGTGATTGCAGGAACTATATTAAGTCTTGTGCTCAATGCCAAAGGATTGGGAATATTTCTAAGAGACATGAATTACCACAATATAGTATATTGGTAATTGATCTTTTTGATGTACGGGGAATAAACTTCATGGGCCTTTTCCCCATATCTTTTTCAAACAAATATATACTTTTGGCAGAAGATTACATATCAAAATGGATGGAAGCAGTTGCTCTATAAACTAATGATACTAGAGTGGTAATTAAATTTTTTAAAAAGAACATTTTTCCAGGTTTAGGGTACTTAGGGCTATCATAAGTGATGGGGGGTCACATTTTTGCAATCCGCAGTTTCAAAAATTGTTAACAAAATATGGAGTCACTCATAAACTTGCCATCTCGTATCATCCACAAACTTATGGACAAGTTGAAGTGTCTTATAGGGAAATAAAGCATATCTTAGAGAAGACTATTAGTGCATCTAGGAAGGATTGGTCTTTAAAACTTGATGATGCATTATGAACTTATAAGATAGCTTTTAAAACCCCTATAGGAATGTCCCCATACAAAATCATTTTTGGTAAATCATGTCATCTACCTATAGAGCTCGATCACAAGGCCTACTAGGCCATAAAATACCTTAACTTTGATTTACAAGCTGTAGGTGAAAAAGGATTACTCCAATTGAACCAGGTAGATGAGATCAGAGAAGAAGCTTATGAAAACGCCAGGATATACAAAGAGAGAGCCAAGCAATGGCATGGTAGGAACATTCAACAGCAGGAGTTCGTGCTTGGTCAAAAAGTACTATTATATAACTCTTAGCTGAAACTTTTCCTAGGTAAGTTAAAATCTCGATGGTCTGGACCATTTGAAATAGCTAACGTTTTTCCTTATGGTACAATTAAGTTAAAGGTAGGTAACAATCGCACTTTTAAGGTGAATGGTCATCTACTTAAGCACTATTTTGAAGGGGAAAACTTAGACTATGACGCTACTATCTTAGCAAGTGCAAACCTATAGTAAAACCCAAAAAGTTGGGCTAGCAACTATAAACTAAGCGCTTCATGGGAGGCAACCTATGACTAACTAAACAAATTTTTTATTTTCATTGTTTATTTATTTATTTCTTTTATTAATATTTACTTTCAAAAAAAAAATTTGAAGGATGGCCATTTGCACTCAAGGTTACCCAAAAAATAAAAAGAAGGAAAAAGTGTGGAATTTTGAACTCAAGGCTAGCACTCAAGGCTACCAACCTATAAGCCAACCTACTCATATACATCAATAATGTATGCCATCGGCATACAGAGGAAAGAGTCAGCATATAGTGCTTTTATAAAGCATGACCGTTGATTTTCCCTCTCTCTCCTCATTCATTTTCTTCTCAATTTCTCTCTTAACCTTCTCCTTCTCTCTAGATTTCTCTCCCTCTCCATCATTCCATCTCCTATATACACTCTCTTCACCTTTGCCACATACACTCATAGTTTTTGTTTCAGATCTGTATGCTTAGCTTCACCTTGCTACCCAAGAAGCTTTAACATCAGCGAAAGAAACAGAAGACGGTAGCCACTTCATCCTCCAGATGTCCGGGTAACAATCTTCTTTCACATCAGGATTATGCTAGGGAAAGAAGGAAGAAGTTACAACGAATGACATTCATAAACCAACAATATCTAGATTAGACTCTTCTACAGGAGTATGTAATGGATGATAGAATTCAGCAGATTGTTCCTAATAAAATGTAGTTTCGATTGTTTGAGGTAAAAGAACCTACTTTTAGAAATATTGCCATCAAGTTTTTATCTACTTTACAGCTAGAGAGAGGTGTACGAATGTCCACATTCACATTTCAAGCTTATGGAGAGGTTCATGTGATTGAGTTGAATTAGATTGGTTACATTTTAGGTTTATATGATGAAGAAGAAGTCAATTTGCCCAACTCTTAGCCCGATGATATGACTATTGAGAGATTTTGGTTTAAGTTGATTCACCCTAAGCAGGAAGATTTTGTGCCTTCAAAGTCGTGCGCTATGACTTTGTCAGCAGTGGAGTACAAGCTACTCTACCATATTCTTGCTCATACTCTCAGTTATTGAAGGGTATGAGACATTTTCAAGAATCAAAAGGGGATGAAGGTATTCCTTATAAGCCTATTTCTGTTGTACCCTTTAGGGGTTGGGGATTGGTTAAGATAAATAATAAGCCCAATCCAATTGATGAGGAGGATATTCCTAAAAATCCTCTTGCTACTAAAGCATCCACTTCATATCACCCTTTAGCTGGTAACTTTGAATAGTTGAGTGTTGAAATTAGAAAAGTTTAGAATGAAATTAGGAAAGAAAGGAAGAAGAATAAGAATTTCCAAACTACTATATTCAACATGTTGAAGTCTGCTATCTCGTGTTTCCAGCCAACAACTCCAGAGTAGCCACATTATGAAACTTCCAATGCAGAGAGTAGCAGCATCAACCGTGGCAGTTAAAGTTACGTACACCTTTCTAATTTTTTTATGTTATTTTTTCATTTTTCTTTTTACTTTGCTGTTAGGTTATTTTTGTTTAATACCCACTTGTTTTGGTAACTGTAGATAATTAACTTTACTATGTACTCTTGAGTGTACTTTTTTGCTATCTTTGCTCTTTCATGTTTCTTTGCATTTGATGAGATAAGTCTAATCTGAATTCTATGCTCGTAATGATCTTATGCTTGAAATTTTCCTTATTGCTAAAAATTTGAATCCAAAGAAGTACCAGTTTTTCATTTCCTATTTATTTCTAAATTTAATTTTATTTCCTCTTGTATACTGAATAGGAGACAATGTGGACATTATTTATTCTAAAGTTGAGGGAAGGAAATATAGGAAATGGATTTTGAATTAAATTGAATATCAATTTTGATGCCAGTTTTTGTTTACAAATAGTTATACTTTCCTATCAATTTGAACTTTATTTATTCTTAAGTATTTGGCAATTTTTAGGCCAAATTTTTTCAAAATTTTGAATTTCTTGTTTAGAATCTAGAGATTATACAAAGAAAAACAATTGTTGATAGCATCTAATTGTGTTTTGAATAATTGACTGATTAAGTTTTTTTTAGTGCCCTACTCATCATTATTGTGATTTTTGTACTCACTTAAAATTAATTAGTCAATTCTTTAGAAACCTAATTTACCTAGTTTTTAGCTTTGGAATTTGAAGTTTAAGAGTCGATCGAGTCTTTAGATGAAAAGTAAATAGGTTCACTTCTATGCAAGGTTAGTTAGTATATACTCTTTTTAGTTATTTTAATGGCACTTTAACAATTAGTGAAAAAGGTAAGTAAAGCTTTATACTTAGTGATTCCTATAAAAGAAGTCTGAAAATTTTTAGTCAGCATTAAAAAAATAAAAAAGGGAATGGAAAATGGAAATTTTGAATGTAATTCAAGAAATGAATTAAGGCTTGTAACAAAAAGAAAGAAAACCTAGGGATAAAGTAGATATCATATTCCTTCACCACTTTGTTAACTTGTTTGTTGAGATAATTAGAGGGATAATATACTTACTAATAGCTGTGATGTTTAAATGGGTATTTTTCTTTCTAGGACTGAATATCTACTTTTGAAATAAAAATCTTAGGCTAAATGCTTAGATTAAAAAATTTTTTCTCTAAAATGGTTGATTAATTTCAATTGTAGTACTTTAATCACATATTTTGATTTGGTTTGAGCGATAGGCATTATAAATTAGTGAGTCTAAAAGTATGAAATATTAGATGTTTTAGATTTGCAATTAGAAATTTTATATTTTCAATGATAGATTTCTTTAATTCTATTTATTTTACTTGAGAACAAGCAAAAGTTCAAGTATAAGGGAGTTGATAAAGGCATATTTTATTCATATTTTAATGAGAAAATTAGAGAAAATTATTATTGATTTTATAGAAATCATTAAGAATTGGTACTTAAACATTTTCTTTTAGACATTTCAAGTATTAGAGGATTTAGAGTAGAGATACGAACAATTTAGATTGGAAATACGGACGATTTAAAGGAGTTTTACGCAAACAAACAAAACCAAAATGAGTAACAGCACGATTGGAATTGAATACAACTGGCTTATCAGCCGGCCTACACTTACATCAGCAGCTTTGGAGTTTATGCCGTCGGCCTTCATGAAAAAAAATAGCTTTCAAAAGTAAACCTTACTTTTCTTTATAAATAGTAATGAGTCTCGAATTTTAAAAAGAACTTTTCATCTTCTTTAGAGTTAGATAGTCTTCGAAGAGTTAGTAGATAATTCTTAAAGAATTCATCTGTAGGATTGCTTGGATCGTTGAGAAGATTTTTCTATCGCTGTGGAGACCAAGTCTTGGAGTTGCAATTGAAGTTTACCTTTTCCAATTACAAAATTGGTGACATCTATTTTAATTATATTTATGCAATTTTGTGAATTATTCATGCTTTTAATTATGAACTTCTTTACAATTTCAATTAGTAATTGTGCTTTCGTTTCAAATTCCATAGCTGGCTAAATTTATTTGTGGGAATTGATGAAACCTTAAATAACTAAGATGGGAATTGTATTCATGTTATAGGATAAATTGATATATAGATGATTCATGATTACAATTTCTATGATTTCGATTATAATTGTTAGAAACCCTATTGATACGGGAGTTGATATAGAGCTTGTTAGAAATTCTTGATTAATTTGATTAATTAATTTTAAAGCAACATTAATTGAATTAATTAGAAACTATCTAAGGATTAATACGATGTTTGGCGATTGATTATTCACTAAGACATTAGAGATAATTAATTTAGGACATTAGACAATCATAGTATCAAGAGATATGTGATTGTAACTTAGAGTCCACTATTAATTGGAGATGCGGGAGTTAACTGATTAATTAGAGGTTTAAGTCCTTAAATTTTAAGGCATAATAATTTCACTTGAATAACCATATAGCTATTAATCTATATAACATGATAACAATTTGATTTGCATAATCTAGGGTAGATTTTGTTTTCCCACAATTCTTAATTAATTGCTTAGTTTTAAATATTTTATGGTTATTTTCTTTTCGATAATTTTAGCATAATTATTAGATTAGTTAATTTAATTTTGTTGCCTAAATATTGATAAGAACTAGCATAGAATTAGTAATTTCTTAGTCCTCGAGGAATCGACAACCTTACTTGCTCTGTATTACTTAATTCCAACCTAATATACTTGCTGGAGTATTTGTGATTTATTTTTTATTTATATAGTTTAAGTGAATCACCATTCCATCACTGTAGGTTCAATGACTAGATTCAACAATTCAGCATTTCCTCCAGCCCATGTGTATTTGATATTAAGTCTTTAAAATTACTTAATCAACTCTTGCTGCTTAGTGAGGAGTGAAGTGACTTTTGCATGATTCTTTCGGCTCAAAGCATTAGCAATGGTGTTTACTCGTCTTAGGCAATAGTTGATTCTAAGATCATAATCCTGAAGCAATTTAAGCCATCTTTTTTGTCTCATTTTTAACTCTTTTTAGGTGAAAAGATACTTAAGGCTCTTGTGATTTGTATAAGTCTCACATCTCTAACCATACAAGTATCTCTAGATCTTAAGGGCAAAAACCACTGCAGCTAACTCCTAGTTATGTGTAGGACAATTCTGCTCATGCAGCCTTAATTGTTGCAAAGCATTAGCTATGACCTTCCCACCTTGCATCAACACATAACCTAGTTTGTTCCTTAAGGCATTATTGTATATCGTAAAAGGCTCATTAGAATTAGGCAAGATTAGGATCAGTGATGATACTATTGGTTTATTCATATTTCACATTTTTTTTGTATCAATTGTGTGAGTGGTCAAGCTAAAGTGGAGAAATCTTTGACAATTTTTCTATAGTACCCTACTAATCTAAGGAAACAACGTACTTTAGTTACTATCTTCAACCTTTTCCATTCGCCTATGGCCTTTACCTTCTCAAGTTCTACTGTTATCCCATCACTTGATATTATGTGTCTAAGAAAAGAGATCTCCTTTAGCCAAAAGTAGCACATAGCCAATTTGGCATATAACTTCTATTCGCTTAAAATCTACAGTACCATCCTCAAGTGTTCTTCATGCTAGTTAGGTGAGGAAGAAAACACCAGAATGTCGTCAATGAAGACAATCACACATTTGTCCAATGATGCCCGAAATATACAATTCATCAAGACCATGAAGGTAGCTAGTGCATTAGTTTACTAGAAGGGCATCACTAGAAACTCATAATGGCCATACCTCATCCTGAATGCCATCTTGGAACCATCTTTTAGCTTGATCCTTAACTAATGGTATCCAAATCTAAAATCAATCTAAGAAAAGACTTTAGCATCCTTCAGCTGGTCAAACAAGTCATCTATCCACAGTAAGGGATACTTATTCTTGATAGTTACCTTGTTCAAGTCTCAATAATCTATGCATAGTCTCATAGACTCGTCTTTCTTCTTTACAATCAACACGAGTGCTCCTTAAGGTAATACACTGGGTCGGATGAATCCCTTGTCAAGTAACTCTTGCAATTGCTTTTTTTAACTCCTTAAGCTCCATCGAAGCCATCCTATAAGAGCCTTTAAATATAGGATCAGTGCCTAGCAACAAATCAATGACAAAGTCGACCTCCTTCTTAGGTGGCAATCTTAGAAGTTCATCAAGAAAAACATTAAAGAACTCATTAATCACATAAATTTCTTCTAATTAGGACTTCACTTAATCAGTATTGGTTATGTTAAACCGATTTCTACCTAAGCTTGGAATCATTCATCTAAGATTAACTCGAGTGAGCATATCTCAGTCGGCTTACTAATTGTTGATCGTCCTTTAAAAGTAGCCTTTGTCCCATTCAAAGCTTCAAATTCTACTTCTTTTCTTTAGCAATCTACTTTGGCTCTTACTGTTGACATCCAACTCATACCTAGGATGACTTCATACTTGTTCATCTTAAGCACTATAATGTCAACGCAAGTTTCACCGTCTTGAATTTTTAAAAGGTAGTTCTTAACTAACTCTCAAGTTATTACTATACTCCTAGTAGGGGTTTTAATATCAAAACATGACTTTGTAGCCTTAACTTATAGTCCTACTTGCTCAAAAGCTTTAGGTGTGATAAAGAAGTAGGCCGCTCTTGTATCAAATAAGGCATATACAGGTAAGTTGGAGATATGGATATTCCCTGAACCATCATAGTTTCATCATTTTAGTTGATTGATTACAAGGCATCTTTTGATTCTTCTAAATTCTTCATTTTGTTACTTCCTACATTTTTTTATACTTTATACCCACTATTGCTTTTGATAAAAGGAAAGATATAAGGTAAGTTACATACCTGCAATAAGTCCAGTATCTGTAGTGTCTCCTTCCTCAAAGGCAATAACATCCTCTCCAAGCCCATCATCTACATAGTCTTACTCACCCTTTAAGTTACAAACTCTAGCATGTATGGATACTCTTGGTGTAGCTTGCATAGGTCTTAGGCCTCCTACCTCCTTGTGAATTGCTAGGTAACCGAGAAGAGCCATAGTGCGAGCTAGCTAGGCAACTATTGTAGCTTTCTTCTATGGGTAGTTTAAAGCAATTTGTCTTATTTACTTACATACGAAGCAAGTCATGGTGGCCCTCTTAAGACACTTAACCATGTGATGACTACCATCCCTATATAAGAAACACTTATACTGCAATTAGGGGACTCTCTTGAGGAATGTCCTCTTTTGCACTTCCAACATCTAACTACACCAGTTTATGATCTAAAACCTATCATACCTAGCCTCAGATGATGCCATGACTCATCATGATCCTTTTCCCTTTCTTGGAAAAACTGGGTCCTTCAAACGACCTCTTCCCAAAAATGTTCACCCTAAACCTCTCTAACCTATACTCAAAGCTCCTAGCACTCTCAATCGTTTAGGCTATCTAAACAGTCTCTCTAAAATCCCTAGGTAGGAACTTATGTATGTAGCACCTGGTGTTAGAATCCAATGCTCTAACAAAAACCTGCATCCTCAACCTATCACTAATTTGGAAATCCTCATCGGCAAACTGCAGTAACCTATTAAACTCTACCTAATATTGGTCTATGGTATGATTTCCCCTCTAAATGCAAAGAAAAGCATCACTGTACTGCAGCTTCAATGAACCAAGAAAATAATTAGTAATGAACTCCCTCCTAAAGACCTCCCAATACTACAAGTGTTAGAGCATAAGCATATGCATCAGTGTTTATGGAACCTGACTCATCTAAATCGTTGAAGCTATCCCCTTTAGAATCCACACTGGAGTAAGTTGATAACTCCAACCAGTCCTCCTCCTTGGGATCCTATATTGCAAGTGTTAGATGCTCAAGAACAGGCTCTCAAATCTCCATCTTGTCTCCTCCATCCATCAACTCTATCGAATGATTTGGAACATTGCCGAATGCTAGTGGGGTTACATACTCTGATGGAACCTCATCCTAAGGTAGATCCTACTTTGCCTTATCGATCTTAATCATTTTTGGAGCAGGGGCCTCTAGCATCGACTCCTTTAGTATCTCTCTCTCATCATCTAATGATATTGGCATGCCATACTCCAGCTCTATCTCCTCCCACATGGCATCTATAGCCCACTAGATATTGATCACGAGCAAAGCTAGGTAGTCACCCCTATGGTCTCTAACAAATACAACTTTGTGTTCAACTTGCCTCCATTCATTGAAAGCTAGGGCTAAGGGTCAGTAAAAGTTACTGACTAGAAATGCTACCCCTAGGGTGGTCCAGTGAGTCCCTCTACCTATGAATCATGCTTTGAGATGTGGATAAGCTTAGTATCGATATAGACCAGTACATCCAAATCCATAAGTAACTCCTGGAATTGAAATCTCCAACGATCGATGAGTCTACCCCTTCACTAAGATGATACGGTGCTCATACTTTAGGGCTCTCCCACTAAGGCAAGATCCTCACAAAGCAAGAAAAGGCAGAGTTGATAGTCTAGAAATGTCTCGTCCTCATTCACTTAAAACCAAAGCCATTGCTCCATAAAGGTTAGAAAGTCCTCCTAAAATCGCAAGGGATTTCTCAAAGTTAGGATTTTATCATGTTTTTAAGTTAAGGATGTTCATATATATAATATCCTAACCCGATCCTACCCCTTTCAACTCACTCGATAGGTTTCCATAGACATCTAAGGTCAAATTTTATCTTATTTAACCCATGCTTTGATAAGTATAAATTACTTTATACTTTCAAGGCATATTTACGCATAAAATTGTTCATAATTACTATTTAATTCTTAAGTTTTGGTGCTTAATTGTATAATGTATTGGTTTTAGATGAATCACGGGCAAGGGGATGAAATTTACACAAAAACAATGACTTTTAAGTCAATCACAACCATAAGGATAAGAAAACTTTGAAGTAAAACCAAGATATATTCAATCGTGGGCGTGATGAAGAAAGAATGCATTAGCCGGTACTAATCATGCCCTTCATAACGGGTGTGATTGAGGAAGTACTAATAATCCCTCTGTCAATCACGGTCATGATTGTATAGTAGGAAGGTGATCACGCCCTCAATCATAAGCATGATGAGATATAATAAAGCGACAAGGAGTTCATGTCCACTATCATGGTCATGATTAGTGTAAAATCTTATCTTCTGAGACTATCACTCCCTAAGTCACGAGCGTGATAGGAGTAGACACAACAGCAATTCTTCAACTTTTTCACACAAACCAGTATGTGGAAAATGTTTTAGTATCAAGCAATGTCTTGAAGTACTATATTGAAGTCCTTTGACTGAAAGAGTATAAATATACCACAACTTTTGGGAGAAAGAGAACTAGATCAAGAGAGGATAACATTAAAATGGATGCCATCAAGAAACACAAGAGATCATAGAATTAAGACCATTAAGTTTTTCTTATTCATGTTCCTAGTGTAATAATATTGTGATGTGAGTTTGTGCAATATTCTTCATTAACTTCAAGAGAATTGTAAAGAATCTATTATCTATATATCATTGTACCAAAATCCTTCAAGTGAATCAAAAGGGGTTTTATTCTTCTCTCTTCTTTTATGTTGTGTTTTAATTCCTTTTTCTTATTTCTCTATATTGGTCCTTTTTCTATCATGTGTAAGTGATAAAATAGGGTTTATGAAGTCATTTTAACATGAATATATTATGAATTGTCATTATTCCTAAAAATTATAAATTTTTAGTGATTAAAACTTCATATAAGTTGAGATAGTGTAGTACATGACACAATCTTATAGTAGATCTCAATGGAATACATTAAGAGATGATTCCGTTAAGTAGATCTTACTCACTAGAATAAACTACTCCTGATAATAGAGATATTATTAGGAAGTTCACTGCATGTTTAGGGAATTCAAAGATTAGTAAGCTTCTAATGCAATCTTAACTTGTCCATTCTTTGGGAAGAGATTCTAAGGATTGCAATTGAGATTAGAATTGAGTAATTCTAAGAAGAATACTCATGAGTATAGAATTCCTACAGATGAGTAATTATTAAGATGGATAGTTCATAAGCCATGTTAATATGAAGGAGTAAACCTGCTTTGTAAATTGTTGTTTTCATGTTATAAGTCTATCTATTGTGTTTTCTTGGTGTAATCTTAGAATTAGTACAGTTTAGTTGTAGAGATTAATTAAATTACTTCATTAAATCATTTGGTAGCTAGTTAATAGGAAGAATATTTAGTATTAGTGTTTGAATCCTTTTCCCTATAAAGATGACCCTATACTTATATGTACTAATAAACAATGGGTACACTTGCCTATTTGACTAAGTAAAGGATAAAATATAGGAATTTACATTGTAAGACTTAGGATCTCTAATTAAAGGTAATCACACTTTGATACTACTTAAATATTGTCATAACCTAAAGGAGGGCTAAAGTCATGGCAATACTGCCATGTAATATGGGAAGATCTGAGATCAAGCACCATCCTTGATTAAGGGCCTTTAACATACTACACGAGGCATCTCACAGATATTCTCCACCAGATCGAAAGCTAGGGTCTAACCAAGGAAAGCTAAGAGACAGTTTAGTTAAAAAATTGAGGATTTATGTGACATGACCTCTTTAATCCAAAGAAGTATATCATGTGTTGAGCCGTTCCCCGTAAAGTCAAGGGCAAGCAAAGCTTTGTGTACTCCATTTCAAGATCGAAATGGTTTTTCAAAGGCTAAGTCTTTGGTTTTGATAGGACTTTTTGAGAAAAGGTTTGATTATATGAGCGTTATTGACAAAGCCAAGTGAATGCTTCCATATATTTAAGCATAAAGTTAAGGTGGTTTTTTTAAATTCCATTTGCATTAAAGCTCATATCCTTTAGGGATCGAGCCAGCTCAAAGAGCATTATCTCACCTATCCATCTCTTTTAAGGTTTTAACCAACTCAAGGAGCACTTACCCACATCTTGTCTCTTTAAGGATCTAGCCAACTTAAAGAGCGCTATCCTGCCTCTCGTTTCTTTTAAGGTTTTAACTAGCTTAAGGAGTGCTTTACCTATTCACCTAAGTTAGTCAGCTCAGAGGAGCATGACCAAGTTATTCTTTTAGTGTTTTAGCTAACTCAAGGAGCACTTACCCACATCTCATCTCTTTAAGGATCTAGCCAACTCAAAGAGCACTATCCTACCTCTCATTTCTTTTAGATTTTGAGCTAGTTCAAAGAGCACTTTACCAATTCACTTAGGTTAGTCAACTCAGAAGGGCACAACTAGGTTATTTAGGGTCTTAACTAGCTCAATAAGCGCTTAACCCATTCAGTCAACTTAGAGGAGCATGGCCAGCTTGTTATTTAACATCTTGGCCAACTTGTTATTTAACATCTTAATCGACTCAAAGAGCACTTTACTAATTCACCTAAGTTAGTTAGCTCATAGGGGGCACAATCAAGTTTTCAAATTCTTTTTAGGGTTCTTGCTAGCTTATAAGAGAACTACCCTCTTTTAGTATCTTTTGTGTTTCGACTAGCTCTCAAAGTGCCTTCTTTCTATAAACACCATATTTTTGTCCCCTTTATAATTTTAGAGATTTTTTTTAAAAGGGTCTTAATTTAGGAAAATAAAAAAAAATTTGAAAAATATCACAAAAAAGTAAAAAATTTAGAAAAATACAAATAAAAAGGAAAATTTACAAAAAAAAAATAAAGAAATAGAAAAAGAAAAAAGAAAAAAAGTAGATAGTTTAAAATAGAAGAAGAAATTTTAATTTAGCCGTAATATTTTTTTTAAGCCTTAAATAATAAAAGAGGAGAGACACTAGGCTTGGGTTTGGATTTAAAGCTAGCCCGGCCCAACCAAATTGCATATATATAGACAAGGCATAGGCAAACAGCTTGACAATTTTACACTCTAACTTCCCATTACATGTAACTTAAAGATCCTAAGTTGGGATCTTGCAATAAGCACGTAGTGTCTTTTTCATTTTCTCTCCAAAACATCTACCACATGTTGACCTGCAGTTGAGCTACGTATTCTACATGTGGCACTATCTAGTTATGATGACAAGCTAACGTAGCACCACGCTAACACCTTTGACACGTGTTTTGACACATGACATAATGATACGTGGCATTTTGCTATGTAGCACAATGCCATTTGGTCATTTGGCTGATGTGGCGCTACGTCAATGCCATGTCAGCTCCTCTTTCTTTCCCTTCCCTTCCTTTTCCCTAGATTTTCTCATACTTGCCCCCCTCAAGTAGCTAAGTTCAAGACATCTTTTGATCTGTTTTTTCTACATGATTTTACCTAATTAATGGTAAAATTGTGTATACTGTATGGAACATTTTGCATCAATATCAAAAGATCGTCTTAATTCAAACATTTAGGTGATCAAATTGGCCTTAGAAATCAACGAAAATTCATGCAAGATTTTAGCTCTTTCATTAATCTAGTGAATTTGAGTTACAAAGGAAATAATTGATGCTTTTATTCAATAATGTAAGCAAGAATATCACCATTTAACTCAAAAATTAGAAGGAAATCGCGTGTTTCACTAAAGAATGAAGATCACACAAGCTTTTATGGACAAGCTCGATTTGAACATTAATGGCTCCTTCTGAGCTTACTTGAGCTTAGTTTATTATAAATGCATTCCCAATAGCTCGATTTCAGACATAATTGATGAAGCTCTCACTCCCAAACACTATAACGAACTCTATCTCTCTCTAAACTATCGACAGTCACTCTCTCTCTCTTTTTCTTGAACCACCATTGCAGCTTTTAGAGTACAAGATGACCATAGCTAAGTTCCCCATTGGCCGAGCTTTTGAATTTGACTACCCTTAAGTAATGTCGTGCTTGTTATATACCCCACTAAGCCACCACCATAAGAACCCTAACTACCCTTATGCCCACCTTCAAAACTACCACCACCTCTACCCTTTGAACAAAACCACCCTTATGATTAAGTTCATTATGTCTCAAAACCCTAACCCAACTCCCCTTCAACGTCTACCAACCACTATACGATAGTCATCCATCACTACCTCTAATTGCAACCATGACCCTAATGGGGGGCTTAGTAAGATTGTTTAAAATTTTCATATTACGTATACACCTAGGATATGAAAACTGCCTTATAAGTTAAAGATTACAATACTCTAAAAAACTAATCACTAAGGTTTCCAATTTTTTTATTAATTAACCTACTGTTAAATATGAATAGTTATAGATATCTAATATTCTACAGTCCTACAAAACCATAGAGAATCAGTATCTCCTATCAAATAATAAGATAGGGTAATCAACCTTGTAATTTTCAAAAAATACTAAATTATATAAATACTTAATATATAAATATTTTCTATAAAAGATACTTTTATACCAACTATGCACTTATCTATTGACTCTAATATTATCAAACTTATCTCTAATTTGCACTCAACACTCAGAATTTATCCCAATCCTAACTTAAATGAACTTGCAAGAGAAACTATAAAGGAATAAGCATACCGCAGCTTAGTAAATTCGTTTCTCACCACTACAATTCAAGCAAGTTATTAAACATTATTAAAACAAATGCAGTTTATCAATACACGTAATGAATGCATGTGCAATGAATGCAAGCAACACAACCATAGGAGTCTAGAACTATAGAAAGTATAAATTTACATTATCTATATGTCGATTTTCTTCCATACTTACCTGTACAAAGCACCCACCTTAACCACATAAGGTTGCCTAGGGGCACTGTCCCTCCAGACGACAGTTGACTACTAACCTAGTTGAGAAAGAAATATCAATCCAAACAAGTAAACCTCATCTAGGGCCACTTACCAAACATATCTAAGGCCCTTCGAGCACATAAAGCGAGTCCTCGTAAGGCCATACAAGCACAAATATGTAAGTCTTCTCGTAATCAAAATATATCCAAGGCCCCACGAGTACAAATGTGTAACTCCTCTTGCAATCAATTGAAGATACTATATTAGCTTTGCATTAACAATAAAAATATTATTCATGGCCACTATAAGTCCTCACATAAATCATACAAAAATCACCAAAAATATATATAGGATTGGGAAAACATTTTCCAAAAATACTTTTCTCAAAAATTTGCAACGTTAGCACTCCCATCAATATACTAGTTGAGTCATAAATAAGTGACAAATATAACCAGTTATTTTGGTTATATATTTATATTTACTGGTTTAAAAAGGTGATCACACGAATGATAGCACACAGGTAAAACAGTCATTCAACAAAAATTAGTATCAACCAACAAACAGCATACAAACATCAAATAGTAAACAGATAGCAGATCATCAAAACTCCCTTATTTAGATTAATGCTTATTCTCCAGGCCTTTAAGGTTTCCAAAACTTTACAGTTGAATACCTAAAAGAATAATAAGATTTATAAGTATTCTAAAAAACTAAGCTCCTCAAATAATTTATATCTATTGTAGTTTACCTAATTTCCCACTACAACCTAAGCATGACATTAGCATAGTTTAACTTACTTATTAGGGTAAATAAGAAATATATTTGTAATTTATGGTGTTTTATGTATTTAATTATTTATTTCTTCTCATTATTTGTTTATAGGATCAATTAACTTAGTTATTCTACTTATTTTATGTATTTAATTATTTATTTCTTCTCATTATTTGTTTATAGGATCAATTAACTTAGTTATTCTACTTATTCTTCTCAGTTTATATTAAATCTTTGGTCACGTATGACTTTTTCATTCTAATTCCAATTTTTATGATCTTATACTTGATGTTTATCATTTTTTAATGTACTTTTAAGTAGTAGAGTCCATTTTAAATGTTAAAATATGCATTTTTCAATATAGGTATAAAATGTTACAAATTTTATTGTTTTGACCTAAATAAATTAATTTATTTATTTTGAACTTTTCTATATTATTTTATAATTTAATTAATTTATAAATTTTATATTTTGAGTATATTTTATTTTTAAGTCCAACTTATATTAATTTCCCTATTTCTTCATTTTTATGTTTAATTTACTAATTATGTTTATTTTGTTATTACTGTAATTTTCCTAATTAATTAATTATTTATTTTGTAAATTTTTGGTTCAATTATATATTTTAGGTAAATTGCTAACATAGCACTTTCCTATTTGTCCACGTGGCAATTTGTTAATTTTTCATTATTTTTATATTTCCCTAATTTGTATTATTATTATTTATACGTATATGTTGTTATAATTTATTAATTAATAGGTATATGGGCTTTAATTTTCTTTTAGGGTTTCCACCCATTTTATGTATATATACATATATATTTATTTTATGATGTTATATTAAATAACCATATTATAAGTATGTATGTACTTGTATATATATATATATATATATATATGTACATATGTATCCTTAATTACGTATATATATGCTTAGCATATTAGTATATATACTTGTATATATACATGTATGTATACTCATACCATACTTGTAATGCCTTAGAAGGGGGTCTGGTAGTTTTGCCTAGAATTTTCATATCGTATATATACTCATGATATAAAGATTACCTTGCAAATCAAAAACAAAACTAACTAGTAATTTTTTAAGTGTACTTATTCAATTCACATATATTTGCTTAACTATATATATATATCTACAAGTAATCCAACAATCCACAGTCACCAAAACGGTGGACAGTCAGAATCACCTACCAAACAATAAAAAAATGTATCTATATCTCGACAATCATAATGCTACTAAATACCTTAAAAGTCTAATTTGAATATACTGCTTTCTTTCCTAAACTTATATTTTACTTACTCAGCCCAATAGAGCATTCTGCACTCAAATCTTAGCCTAGCCCCAACTTTGTAAGACATGCAAAAGAAACTATTGGGAGGTAAGCTACATCTAGCTTAGTGAGTGACATTCCTACCTTACCATCAGATAATAACAAACAAGTTATTTATCAAACATATAAATACATGTACAAGCATATGTAATGAAAACAATATATATAATCGGCCGGTAACTATATATAGCACGATTTTAATGCCCACTGTTACTTAAGTTAGGAAGTATTTAGGTACATCAAAACCTAAGTATCCACATCTAATATGAAATCTCTTAATAATATGACCACCTTCAATAGTTGATGGGTTACTGACCATTAGCCCTGTAGCGACCCTAAGAGCGACCTAGTAGTATTGCCTAGAATTTCCATATCACGTGTGCACCCATGATAAGAAAATCGCCTTATAAGTTAGAGATTGCAAGAGTCTAAATAGTTATTCGCTAGGGTCTTCAATGTTTGTTCACTGACTCATTATATAATATAAATAATTATGGATAACCATTTTTCCACAATTCCTTAGAACCGTAAAGAATCGGTATCCCCTACCAAAATAGTGAAATAAGATAGACAAATCCAAAAAAAATTCTAAACTTACTAAAGATACTAAACTTAATTGAAATATTAGTCGTTTTACAAAGCATTCTGAAGTAACTACATAAGCTTTTCACCATCTAAACTTAAGTTAGGACTTTATTCTAAACTTAAAATACTCCTTAAGGTTAGACTTTCAACTTTAGTTTACACTCTTGGTACTAACAACAACTCCTTAGGCTTTTATGTGGGCTTAAGTTATCAAATTGGCTTGTTTTTTTCTTCAAATCAAAGTTAGTGACTTTGTTGGGCTTATGGAGTCTTAGGTGGATTTCTTGTGAGCTTCAAAACAACCTCTCTTAATATTTTAAAGTGCTGGTCAGAATTTTAATGAAGGCCCAACTTAGAGTTCTAGGCTTGTTTTGAAAGTTTTAGGCTCGGTTTTGAGTTTTAGGCTTTGTATACTTACTATACTTGCTTTAGTTGATCTTTTCACTTTGTTCACTTTTTTTTATCATTTTTTTAAGTGTCTTTTACCTATGTTCCAGATCTGGTCGTGATGATTATAAAGGGTTCTCACTTGGTTTTTCAACTTGTTTCATTATTTCCTTAAGTTTGGGTGTTAAATCATGCACTTAAACTACTTGTATCCAAATCTTAACTTAACTTTTCTTCTGTCAAATGATTCTTTAACTCATGCTTCCCATAAAGAAATAGGAGATCTTACATTTATTACAACTTCCATAGCATAGCTCGTATCATACAAAGTTGGTTTCTTCATAATACTTCATATGATGAATTTTTCCTTAACTTAAGTCTAGATTTAAGCATGTTTAACTTAATGGAAATAAAATCAACATCCAAATGACTTTTGAATCCTCACGTCCAGTGTGCTCATCTTCCATTCAAGTTCTTGTTTCAAGATTTTCTCAACTGAAAATCTTTCGTTCAAAGTGTTAAACAAGTATCTTTACAAAACACTAATTTTACATGCTCATGTTTCAACTTCATGTAAGGGTTTCGTAAGTTTATTTCTTAGAATGGTCTTTGGTGTTATAACAACTTAAAATCATACTCATATCTTCAAGAAATCAAAGTCTCCTAACATAAACACTAAACCACTAATCACAAGAAACACTTACTTGTCCTTAAAGCGAAATATAGTGGTTGTGCACAAAGGTTCCACTTAAGCTCTTAACTTTGCTTCCTCCTTTTGCAACCTTTTGGAAACCCGAGTTGTTTGATCCTTTGGAGTGGAGTTTGTGGAAGGTTTTAATGGTTCTAAAAGAGCTTAGATGTTGAAAGAAAATGACAAAAGAAAAAGAAATGGGAGTGCCGTAAGTGGGACTTAGAAGTGGTGGCCAAATGGAGGATTTTTGTAGGGTTAAATTTCTTCTTTTGATTTGTGTTTAAAGTGAGAGAAAAGGAAGTGAAAATGAGAGTAAAAGAGGGAGAGAGTGGCAGATTTTTGAATGGGAGAAAAAGTGTGTGCAAGAAGCTTTATTTGATTGTCTTGTAGCTTATACAAAAGTCAACAATTGCAACTATTGATGATCTAAGCATTAAGGAATGAATAGTGGTATGTAAGAGAAAGTGATTGATGGTTAAGAGACAAGAGCATGGCCCCCCTCTTCTCCTTGTTCAAATCTGCCATTTAGTGTCCTTTGGGGTCATGGAATTGTCTTGTCTCATTTAATAAAGTTAAGCATGTGAAATCTTGTGAAAAAATTGTTCATATGTAGTATAAGCGAAAGGGTGATAAGGAAAATGTCTTATCACTAGATTTTGATAAGTTATCAATTGATAAATGATTCCAACTCTCAATTGACAAGTCATCTAAGGTAATTGGTTGGTCTACTTATTTATGTGTAAGGCTTAGACATGAAGATAAGGGCATGGTCTTATAGGAAATTATTTTAAGATTTTCATCTTGCATTGTTTTGTACTTTATGATTCGATTCCTATAAAATTGTGAAATTTTCTAAAGTTGAATGAAATCATTCAAATTAAATTATCAATTAATCACTTAAGGTCAAAATTCCCTAATTGTTTTAGGGTTTAGGGTCTTAGGTGAGTTTAGAGCTCGTAGTTCTTCAAGCTCAGGTTTTCTCGGTAATTTGTTTTTTGAATTACAAAAATTTAATTTGTTTCTAAATGTAAACTTAAGTTCTCGGTTTTGTTGATCCTTGAGAACATTTGGATGGTACTTTTAATTGAATCATGGGCCCACTAAAAGTAGGGTTTATATTTATCAATTGATAAGTTATTTAAGATGATTGGTTAGTTTACTTATTCATGTGTACAAATCTTATACATGAAGATAAGGAGATTGTATTATATGAAATTCTTTTGAAGTTTGTCTCTTAAATTGATTTGTAAGTTACGATTTAATTCTTATAAAATTATGAAAATTTCTAAAGTTGAATAAAATTATTCAAATTAAATTCTTAATTAGCCGCCTAGGGTTACAAGTCCTTAATTGTTTTAGGGTTTTGGGTTTAGAGTCTATAGTTCTCGTATTCGGGTTTTATCAATAATAGAGTTTCGAATTGGAAAAATTAAATTCGTTTTTAAATGCAAACTTGAATTCTTAGCTTAGTTTATCCTTAGGATCATTTGGGAAGTACTCTTAGTTGAATCACAAGTTCGCTAAAAGTAGGGTTTATAATTTATCCATACGTAACATAGCTTATAAGTGAAAATAAGGGAATTGTCTTATATGAAATTCTTTTAAGGTTTGGTTCTTAAATTAATTTGTAGGTTGTGATTTACCTCTTAAGAAATTTTAGAGTTTTCTAGAGTTAAATAAAATTCATTGAAATTATATTTTTAATTATATATATATATATATATACATATTGTGGGGCTACTTATGTACGTAAGTAAAATAATTTTTGTAAATTTATTAATTTATTCCTTTAACTAGCTTAGTTTTGTTGTTTATTATTACTTGAAATAATCTTTAATTCATTTGTTATCAATTTTATATGATTTCCCAAAATTATTGATAATTTTATTGATTTATGGCTTTTCAAGCGTTAAGATAATTTTATAGAGTTTTAAAAAAAATTTATGATTTGATATTTACGATTCCTATTAAGTTTAGGTTTACATTTTTAAAAGTACGCGCGTGTAGGGATTGGGGTTTTCTTGCATGATCAAGGTTTCCAAATCATATAATAGTGTCTTTTAAGTTCGTTTTAAGTTCTAAGTTTAAAATTTTAGTCGATTTTCATTTTATATGGTCATATTGGCTTAAGGAAATATTTACGATACTCAAGTCCGACACTATGTTTAGAAGGTTAAATTTATAGAGTCTACAGGCCCAATCACTCGTACATGCCTCAAAGGCTTTCAGTCTCTCACTTAAAGGAGTCTCTCTCATCAACCTGGCGATGACAAGAAACAATATACAAAAGGAGAATGGCTAAATTCCTTGAGAGCTCTGGGTAGTTATATTATGCTCTATTTACTATCGTGTTCTGATGTTGACTATCCTTTGGCTTAAAGCTCTGTATCGAGTGATCTAACTTTCAACTACCGAGAGTCTCTTACTGAGTAGAGAAAGCTAACCTCCTAGCTAAGTACTTCTCTCTCAACCTCCTTCCAACTCTTACAGCATCTTTTCCAGTCTTGGCCTCTTTGTCGCCACAACATCTTGATTGATCTCGCCTGCTATGCTAAGAGAATCTTTGTACAGAACCAGTATTGCACTGTCACCTATCCTCTTCATCTAACATTGTACCAGTTTTTTCCATTTTTATCTTTTGTCCATTTTACCCTTTTTCGTATATACTAAGAATCCCTTTTTTGTATATACCTTTTTGTAATTTCTTTATTTGTAATGTTGCCCTAGGGACTTACTGTAAACCCCGCAATTTTAGTTATTTAAGGTAGAATTGAACCCTAATACTGTAAATGACTCGAAGAGTCATTAAAGCCGAGTAAAATAAAAATTTAATAAATCATAAATTTAAATATATTATAAGTAGTAAAAACCTTAAAAATTGATTAAAACCCTAAATCGTATACTAAAACCTTAAAACTGCTTTAAGTACCATTAATCAAAATTAAACCCGAATTTGATCGAAACCTTAAAATTATAAATATAAACCTATAAAATAATTAAATATTACACAATAGCGATAAAATTATAGTCGAATGTAATTTTCGACTAAATCGCCTATTCACACGAAATTGTAATGAAATTACCATAATAACTTATAAAAATTATAATTGTAACGAGTACCAATTAAATTGATAAAATTTCACAAAATTTTGAAAACTAATCTACGAGAAGATTCGCTATAATTTATATGATTCGAAAAATTACACATATTTGTTAATAATTTTCATTTTCCTTCTTTTCTATTTCCAATTTATCTCATTTTCCTTCTTCCCTTTCCCATTTCAATCTCTTCACCTGCGTAACAAAAGCAAAATCAATATAATGAAAGCCAAAAAAGCAGCCACGTGATGTTTTTTTTTTTTTTGTCCTATTTACATTAATAAAAAGTTAACTTAGCTTAAAAATTAAGCCA